>OX454265.1:19844744-20344744 GCA_949715065.1 Periphyllus acericola
TAGAAAATTTAATTCGACCTACTGAGTTGTAGACGAAAACTCGAAAACGCACGATAATTCGCCTACTACTCATTAAGAATACCGACAAAATTATGATTATTAGAAGTAGGGAAGTAAAATAATTAAGAAATAATTATTAAAAAATTAAGTTTTTCCTGATTAATTAAATATAATGTTGGTATAGCGGACCTGGATCGCCTGAACCCTCTGTCAAACAAAAGTAATTGGGTGATTAAATCCCGACGTGGTAGCATAGTTACACGTTATAGAGTTATGTTATAGTGTGCCTATTTATTTTATGACCGTAGGGCTTACTAGATTAGGATTAAGAAGAAGGTCGCCCAAATTGAAACAAGAAAGCAATAATCAATACTTGCAGAAGATCAAAATCAGTTCACAAAATACTTCATGATTCATACCAATACAGATCGTTAGTACACATGAAATTTGATTTTTTGACTAATCGTGTACACCGCTCTGCGTTGGTCAGTCATTAAGCCTGGGTACCGATTTATCCTATGGAGTGATTGTTTTTTAAATTTGTTTTCCCCACAACACTATAATAAATAGAAACTCGATTTTCCGAACGTCCGTCCGTTTTTTGAAAATAAAAACATGTAACAGAAGGTATGGTAACATGCTTTCAATCTTACGTATTTATTGAATTTCTTGAATAAATATCCAAGGTACTCATATACCCAAGTAGCAATTTTGTAACAATAATAATAAGTAATAATATAGTATAATCATAATTTCATAATAAAAATAAAAAATATTATTAAAATTATAATGTATTTATTGTAATTGATAAATAATAATATTTTCAAAACTTAAATATGTCGCTCCTAACAATATAATTTAAATAATATTATAACCAAATTACTATATATAATACAATTTATAACTGTTATAACTTTTTATTATTTTTTTTTTGTTAGTTATACATAATAGTACATTGATTATTATTTATTTTCATATAAAACTAAAATATTATTAATTAAATAGTATTACTATTATGTCACTATTATGTAAATTAACAAAATAATATTAGTAATACATTTAAAACAAATTGCTTTAATAATATGACATTAATTCCGATCCAACTACATAACAAAAATATTTATTTAAGTATTTTTATGTAAGTTTCACAAAGTATAAACATTAAACAGTGATAATACCAAAGATTATAGAATAGAATATATTACAATTTCAGCATGGTATGACCTACCGTTCAAAAAAAAAACCGTTACCACCCTACAGCTAATGGCCATACTTGTCGAAGTTTAAAATAATAATAAAAAAAAAAGTATTATACAATTATAAACTAAGAACAACGGTTCAACTTAGCGTATGTGAATGTTGTGAGTGGCAGATGAAAAAATACAACAACAATACGAGTATTATATAAATTATAATAAATTACTACAATAGCTAAAGCAAAGGCTTCAAAACGATCATTATAAAGAAGTCACTCTCCCTGTTTGTTTCTTAATCGACTTCCGTCGGTGTTCACAGGCTCAAAGATCCAAGCACATGTCCTTTCAACGGTGAACGCCGTCAACCTTGTCCGTGCGATAACGGGTCCGTATCCTCGTCTGGATGGACCGTGTTTCAAAAGATCCGTTTAAATATCACCTCGCTAAGGATCGATGGTGAGTTTTGACGTACACAATAGTATCATTACACGGTATCGTATTATTTGTGTTCATATAATCGTTAACATTTTACAGCCAACGACTATACGTTTTCTAAACAAATCAAAGGCAAACCCGTACCGTACGGTGAAGCCGGTGACTGCTACAGCAAATCGAAGAGCGGTTGTCCGCAGGGCAGATTTAGCATCGACTTGACGGGTACCGGAATGAAAATATCGCGGGATACCACTTGGGTGGGCAAAGGGTCGAACACGTCAATTTGGGTAAAATATTTAGAGGTAACGATAAACATTTTTTTTTTTTTAATACATTCTTTTATTACTATGTTGTCGAGAGTAAATCTTTGACAATTATCGGGTACGTTCGTCGCAGGGTTTTAAAATGTGTTGGTACATCTCATGTTTCTGGAATTTTCTCTGAACGAAATAATTTATCTTTAATCCTCTTTCAAAAAACATATTATTATGATTAGTAGCCATTCGAATATGTATACATTTTCCATAAACCATATTCGTTAAATTCTTAAAAAATCAAAAATATTCGGTCCGTCATTACACGCTTGGGCACTCATTAGGGTCCTTCTCCCCTTGAGAATATGAAACCCACTAAAAGTAGTTTTTCTTGAGCCTTCACACACACTTTGTAAAATAATAAATAAACAATTGATAACAAATAAGTACAATAACAATGACTAGAGAAAACATTAAACCACAATGTAAATTCTTCTATACACTAAATAAATAAAAGTTATTAACAGATTTGCTCGGAAAAAACGAAATTTTCAATATTTATTTACAAATTAATATACGATTTTTATGATTATATATTAAAATTAAATAAATATGTAATCTTGATACTTACTGATCCTCCCCCTCGTAGTCGATCTATTATACTTCAATAGCATTTTTCACAGGTCTTGTATCTATGATCTGTATACTTATAAGCCTTTAAATGCGTGTTTGGAAACTTGGTTCCAGTTTCCCCCCCCCTCCTGAAAATTAACTCGTGGGTGCTCATGTTTTTACGTGCTGCAATTCTTTTGAAAACTGAACACGCGCACCGCGTTTAGGTAAACGGAATGATACCTACACATATGACAGTATTAAAACGTATAAGTGTTACGTATTCGCTTAAAACCCCGGGTACTCGGTTCGGAACCGTTCCCGCGCGATAATGCGTTGTATACTCCGTGTCGTACCTTAATACCGTTTCCGATGGTAAGACCAAACGCGAGTGCGTACGCGATACATTTATATTGTTCACATTTATACAGGGAAACACGAAAATAACCGGCCAGTGCGGTGGTTATTGCGGCACGTGCGTGCCCAGCCAAGGGTTGATGTTGGACTTCGTCACACCGTAGGACCAAATGCCGACGCACTGCCGAACGATCGGGACAGCAGCGATCGCCAAACGCAGTAATCGCAGTTTGTACCGGAGACACTGCCTATACTCACCAAACTAACACGCGTACAAATGTATTCATAAATTCATAATATTATGCCGTACATAATATTATTATAGCGCAAGACGTATACATCGGTTACCAAAAAGGGGCCCAGGAACGCGGACCAGCTGCAGTAGGATTATTCACGTTGGACTAGGACATTTTATTTTTCATTAATATTAATCAACCTAATACCATAATTATTCTCTCATCTTGTTTTTTTTTTTTTTAATCATTACATTACTCGCAAAGACTATAGAACACGGCGTGCCATTTTGATATCCAATATTATTATATATATTAACCAAACATGATTTTTTTTTTGGACAGCAAATTTCGTTTTTATAGTAATATGGAACCATATATTGCCATCAGTCCATTTGTCGACCAAATACGGTATATTATATTATTGTTTTATGTTAAGAAGATAATATTAATATAGTTTGCAACTCTCGCAGTTTAGAAAATACCTACATTATACTGATTACACTCTGCTTTTAATAATATACGTGCGTCAACAACGCTTATTTTACTCTTTACAACTATCATGCCATAATAATTCCGTTTTAACAAGCAATTTTTTTTTTTCAAGTCGATATAGTAGGTACCTAATTGATTGTATAAAGTGTACATTTTTACTTGCGGTTTTGCAACACTGTTTTCAATTACATTCTGTACAATCCTTTTATAGTTACTCGAATAAGCGTATTAAGTTAAAACGTAAACGTAATGTTATAACTTTCCCTAATAACTAGTTAAGTTTATTAACCATGTAACGATGAGTTTAACGAGTTTGCATTTAGTTAAGTCATTCAAAGTCGGTATATGTGTGTTCAATTTAATTTAATTTTGTATATTTTGTATGTTATTAAATAATAAGTGAGCATATGCTACAAACACAATAATTATTACGAAAAGGCCTATTATTTGTATTTATAAGTGGTCAGTATTAGAAACGATATTTTAATCTGATACGAACAAAGACTTTCTTTTTATTTTATTATTACTATTTTATTTATTTTATTACTACTTTTTTTTATTTTGATCTCTAGTCATAACATTTTCATGGTTAAACCACATTAACATAATATATAGATACATATAAATATAATTACCTATTTAAATTTATAACTGCATTTTATACGTTTCCTTATATATAATTGATTTTATAATATAATGTATTTGCCATGCCAAGTATTGTGTTTTTGTTATATTGTCTTTAATATTTAGGCATACAATGTTACACGAAAAATTATTTTAAATACAAATCAACAACATTGCAATATATACCTATTGGTGTAAACTGTAAATAACATTGTGTAAACAGTTAAGTGTTGACTATGATGGAATCCAAAATCAACTATAAAGTAGGTACACTTACTGATTAAATTAATATTGTCGTACCAGTGAAAAATGTTATATAAAATCCTAAATTATTTTTTTTACATATATTATGATTTATAGGTTTAAACACAAGATCCAGAAATATTAAATATAATATTTACAATTTTTAATAACATGAAATATTAATACATACTACACATAGAAAATTAAAAATTAGATGAATTCTTATCTGCTACGTGCGCCGTCCTGTGGATGGGAATGTAGGATGGTTACAGCCATAATTATAGTGGTGATGTGGGAGGAAGAAAGAAGTGGTCAATAAATTATAACATTCATTAGAAATCATGAAATGTACCTATATGATACCAATTCAGGTTCATCAATAATAGATCCGTTAGTGAGCTTATGAATGTAATTTATGTTGGATGTACCATTAATTATAGAATAATTGTATACTAATTGTATTCTATAATCAATGCTTCTACTCTTCATTCGGATAAACCACTAACTTACCGGTAGGGCGCAAAACAGGGGAATAGTCATGGAATTGATGCTCAATTTTAAATGTAATACCTACTTATTACTAAAATAGTGTTTTGGAATATTATCAGAAAACGAGATGAGATAATTTAAAAATACAGTTTTTCTTTCTGGGAATAGTTAAAATATTAAGAAACATGTGGTCATCTGAATGATCGTAACCTAACAATAGACTAATATACATATATATAAGTTATATTGGTACCCTGAGTATCGTAACCATTATAAAATGTGACTCGACTATGAGTCTACCTTCATCAAGTCATCACACCACTCACAGTTTACCACATAGATACATAGATCACATTTACTTATTATACTTTTTTAGTAAAAGATTTTCCAAATAATAACGCTTTTTTATATTTTTAATCGAAAAAACGGAAAATACTGTTGGATCGGGTGGGACTCCAATATCTGGTATCAGATATAGAGATGGGTCTTTTAAAAACAGTAAAAAAATTTTAAAAAAAATTACATTTAAAGATCGGATTTTCATGCAATTATAATTATTAAATATACATGCAAATATGCAAGAAAATTTGAAAATTTGTATTAAAATTGAAATAATTGATTATTTTAACTATTAAATTGGAATTTATTTTAAGATATTTGATCAAAGTTGTTTTAAAAGATTATTATTATAAAAACGTTGCACGCTACTCAATATATTTCCTCTACAGGGAAAATATATGAATCATGCATTTTTGAGGATAATCAGGAACTTGAAATGATTGCTTGTATATATAGGAGAAATATCGTGTAGCGTGCTGCGCATTAAAAGTTAATTTTTTTACCCAATGTAAAATATCAATAATACACCTTACACCTATACTTTTATTTCATTAATAATAAACAATACATTTATAATAAGTAGTAACCATGAGAAAGAAAACTTTACGAAAATTGACCTTGCAGAGAAAAAAAATGTTGATCCATCCTAAAAACATATTTGTGTTAAAAAATATTTCGAAAATTATGAAATTTCTATGAAATGCTTGTATAAGTATCAGTGCCGCTAAAACCGCAGTGGCGGACGGGGCAATGCCAGGGTAAAAAATTTTTTTCGTGTTTACGTATTGATAAATATGGTTTTCTGAATAGAAAATAAATACTAAATACTAACAGTCAATGTTTAATTGTTACGGAGCTGTTGGAAAAATAATAGGTGATAAGAATATTTAAAAACGCTCTAAATCGTTCGGATTGCAACTAATTGCATCTAAATACAGTCAATTCGTCGGCGAATTGCGTTGCGATTCGTATGAAACCAATTTCAGTTATCTAAGTTTAATTTCCGAAGCGAAATGGCGGAAAATCAAATGCCATGGAGGTATTCGGAAGAAATATTCGGATATAAGAAAAATAAAAAGAGCTCTAACAATCTATGTTAAATTATAACGGAGCTATTGGAAAAATAATTGGTGATAAGAATATTAAAAAACGCCCTAAATCGTTCGGATTTTAACTAATTGCAACTAAAAAATAGTCAATTCGACTTTGGCAATGCGCATAAGACGGATGATAGGTGAGTTAAGATAGTAGTTTGAGGAAGAGAAAGGTATATGAAATGGAACAGATGATCGTGTACGGTGGGGGGGGACATTAAATGAGACACAGGATAGTGATTCAGGACTGTCAATTTTAGATGAAAGAAGATTAAATAGAAATGTCAAGTTACCTGAATGACAACGATCGGCGAGGCTTTCTAAGGAAAAGAGGCGTTGGATTGGCGTGTAATCGTGAGGTGGACAGACTATCTTTAATTTGTAAGCAGCTTGACGGAGGAATTTTCTTTGAACCCTTTCTATCATGCTACGTGCGGAAGCGGTGGACGGGTCCCAGAGGACGGAACCATACTCAAGGATGGGACGGACTAGGGAGCAGAAAAGAGTTTTTAGAGGGGAGAGCAAGTGAAAGTCTGAAGAGACACGGTTTATGAAACCTAGTAGTTTAAGAGCTTTACAACATATTATCTGAATGTGCATATTAGGGCACAGGTTCCGTGTGAGAGTAAATCCTAAATCCTTTACATAATTATTACAGGTTGTTAGGGCGGTATTGTTTACGGAGTAAATATGCTCAATTACAGTATTAATACGACAAAAAGTCATTACTGAACATTTAGTTATATTAAGAGCTAGCCCCAAAGATTCACCCCACGCAACTAATCGCTCAAGGTCGTTTTGAAGAAGGTGACAGTCAGAGATGGATTTTATACGGAAAAAGATTTTCATATCATCAGCAAAGATAAGAAGTTTGGCATGCTGGAGGACGGAGTCAGCTGAGTTTACGAATAGGGCAAACAGAAGTGGAGAAAGAACGGCACCTTGTGGTACACCTGAGGAGGGGGTAAAGTGGTCCAAAGAGGTGGAATCAACAGTTACCCATTGGATCCTATTTGTAATGTAAGAGCGAAACCAGGATAGTAGTGGTTCGCCGATTCCTATAGAGTCTAGAGTTGACATAAGATGATTATGATCAACACGATCGAAAGCCTTGGAGAAATCTGTATAGATTACATCTACTTGGCAGTTATCGCGAAAAGAATCATATATATATGAATGAAGACTAAGGTTACAAGTATTAGTTGATCTACCAGGACGGAAGCCATGCTGTTCATCAATTAGGATATGATTCAAGGAAGAACGAATCGAGTTAAGAACAAGCGTTTCAAATATTTTGGATAAATGAGGGAGGATAGTTATGGGACGATAGTTTGAAACATCAGTCGAATCACCAGACTTAAATATGGGTCTAATTGAGCCAAGTTTAAGTGCAGACGGAAAAATACCCGAGTCAATAGAACGCCTAAACAATAACCATAACGGTTCTGCTAGAACAGATCGAAGTTTGTACAAGAAATCACCCTGGATACCATCTGGACCAACAGGCTTAATATTGCGAAGGGAACATAAGCATTTATAGACGTCGCTAATCGAAAAATAGGCATTAGACGGGAGCGGAAAGAGGCAGATAGGATGTAATGTTTGGGATGGAGTCGGTGAAGGCTAGGTGAACACAGAAGAAAAATATGAAGCAAAAAGGTTGGCAGTATCGGAAAGAGATGTACTTTGTTTACCATGTAGTGAAACACATGAAGGTATAGATTGAGAAGAGCGGTTTTTTTCTAATAAAACTCCAAAAGTATTGTGGGTTGTGTAATAGGGAGGACTCAGTACGTGAGACAAAATTACGGTAACATTGTTTGGAGATGAATTTAAATTTAGCGCGAAGAAGTGAAAAATGCTTGTAATCTGATAATAGCTGGGATGACTTAAATTTGGCATGAGCGCGAGACTTAGCAAACACTAGTTCTTTGAGCTCCTTAGTGTACCAAGACGGGAAATTGGAAGGGCGAAAAGAGATTTTAGGAACAAAAGTTAAAATTGAATCATGGAGAGCATCAAGGAAGACAGACATGGAATCATCAAGGGAGTATGGCAGAAAGGTACTTTTCCAATTGAAATACTCAAATAAATTAGTGATCTGCATGTAATCTGCTTTACTAAAGTTATAAAATGATATGAGGGAAGCGGATTGTGGAGCATGAATGGGGAGATTTATAGAGAGAGAGAGAGGTGGATGGTAAGTGTCGGCAGGCACGGCAGGGTCAAGAGCATGTTTAACAGTTATGGAGCTAAGGTTAGAGAATATGAGATCGAGAAGAGAGTGGTGAGAATTTAATATGTAGTTATGTTGGAAGAATCCGTGAATGGCAAGTCTTTCAGGAATGGCAGTATATTCAGAGATTGTTTGAGATAGGAAAAATAGGCCGTGTGCATCATTTGACCAAGAAATAAATGGAAGATTATAATCACCAGTGAGGATAAAATTATGGTTTGGGTAGTTTTGAACAATAAAATCAATAGTATTTAGATGAGTAGTATAAAGCTCAATGGGCGACGAAGGTGGTATATAAACACTGCAAATTATAATATTTAAGGAGTTATGAGAGAAGCGAACAAATAATTGCTCAACATTATTATAAGGTATAATAAGGGGGGGGGAAGAATCTATGTCTTTACGAACAGCTACTAACACACCACCACCGCGATTACAGGAGCTGGCTTGTGGAGACCTGTCGCATCTATATTTATTGTAATTATCGAGACCAAGCTCAGAAGAGTAAAAATTATTAGAAAGCCAAGTTTCCGTAAGAGCAATAAAGACATAGTTAAAACATGAAGTATTACAATTAAAATTTACAAGTTTAGTACGAAGGCCGCGACAATTCTGGTAGAATCCATTGATGTTGCAAGTAATGGGGGTGTTGCCGTTGTTTATTGTTGAGGACGATGATGAACTCGGATGTCGTTTTTTGAACGGGAAATTATGCACGGAGAACCGTTTTTGAACGTGATGGTTAGGTTATTTTCACCTGCAGCAACTCGACGATCCAACTCAAGGTGACAGGTACGAAGTTGTTGACGTTCAAGTAAAGTTTTGTCACGAACAATTTTAGTGAGTGGTAGAAGAGACAAATTTTGGATTTTAGCTTGACGATAGGACGTTAGAACAGTAGAAGCAGCTTCACAGGAGCCAAAAATAACTTTTAGAGGTCGAGTAGAAGTTGAGGTGGGTTTACCAAGTCGAAACGATTTGAAGTCAGTGTTTAAATCGGTAGAGAGTTTAGAAAGTATATCGCGTACCGAGACCTTTTCGTCTTTGATTTTAGTAGAGAGATCACTCGACGTGGATTCGGGTAGACCATACATAATGACATTGAGCTTGCATCGATCCCTCTCTGTAAATTCTTGTAAGACATCTGAAATTTGGGTGGATGGGACAGTTGATGGATTTGATGTATTTGACTCTAGAGCTAGAACCTTAGATTCAAGGTGGTCAACTTTAGTACGGAGCTCAGAAATTTCGAGTGAGAGCGAATCAAATCGCGAAGTAAGAGCATTGATACTCGTTTTAAGGTCTGAACCTAAGGATTTATGGCCAGCCAACAATTTGTCTTGAGATGATTGGATATGTTCAATAGCTTTTAAGATGTCATCATTCGAAGTGCATTTCTTAGAAGTAGTGGAAGTTGTAGAACCCGAACGGGTAGTAGGTGGTGAAGGCCTGGACATAGTTTGAAGTAGACAAGTAGAAGTAGAAAAAGAACGAAGTTTATGTTGAGTGATAACTGGTGTGCACTACAACACGCTGTGTAAGAGAAGTTTCGGCGAACACAGTGTATACGATGAGAGCGAACGGGTCGTATCTTGAATCGGTAAATGTAATTACCGGGCGGCGCGATAACGCAGTCCGTGTGACCGTCGAGCAGATAATAATATAAATAAAACTTACGTATTTACGGCGGCCGTGTATATGTATGGGGAAACCACAATAATTGTCCTTGTGGGGAGAATTTTGGGCGAACCGACACAAAAATGACACCAAACTAAGGACGCACTTATTACAAAACAGTTAAAACAAAGTACGCAAAAAACAAGCTACTATAAACAGAAATATGAGCGAAGAAGTATGGAGCGATTCAAAAATTATACTGCGAGCGTGATTTTTGTTATAAAATTTAATGAAAATTGGAAAAATATTTACCATTAGATGGGTTGCCTCGAGTGAGAAAACATTGAAAGCTGTGTGGAACAATTTTGAAGCATTGAATAAACATTTTTCTAATTCTGCCATAGATAATTTAAGAAACAGTAAAGAAAGATCCAAATATTCAGGTTTATTGAAAATACTTACTTCTGTAGAGTTTGTTGGCAATTTAGGTGAGTAAATCAATATTTTAATTTATACATTATGGTTAATACATTTTATAATTGAAACACAATATAAAATGATATACAATTATAAATAATTGTACATTTGTACAATGTTTAATTATGTAATTATTTGAATAATAAATTAATAGGTATATTAATTATTTATTATAATATTGTGTACCAACAATTATTATTTAAATATTTTTAATTTTAAGATATTATTTATTATATTTAGGTATTATGTACGACGCTTTAACTGAATTAGCTGATTTATCTTTATTACTTCAAGATAGATGTTTAAGTCTATCAGAAGCAAATAATTGTATTGATCGAACAATTCGAATTTTTGATTCTATGGCAGAAAATCATGGACCCAAGTTAAAAGAAGTTAATGATGCATTTGCCAAAACTAGCAACCAATTAATCTATTCCGAAAATCAATTCATCACAGTTTTTTAAAAGCCTTGCAAATAACTTAAGTCGGCTATTCACAACACAGGCATCACATGTGTCATCAATAAATGACAATCAATTTAAAGAAAAGTACACACAACTACTCAAAGACCTAGATTATTTAGATGTGAAAAATTGGCCAGATGGTTGTGATATAATGTATGGCGATGAAAACATAAGACAATTGGCAGAACAATTTCAAGTAGATGAAGTTTCGTCTGTAAGAGGATTTCGTGTGTTTATTGATACCAAGAATAGTTCCAAAGTACTCGATTTAAAACCTTTATTAGATGCAATAAATACAGTGGCTATATCATCACAAGAGTGTGAGCGTGTCTTCAGCTCTATGAATAACATTGTAACTCCAAAAAGAATTGTATTGTCAACTAAAAACATGTCATCGTTGTTATATACTTATATATACATTGTATTGGTCCTCCTGTACATTTGTTTGAACCAAACCGTTATGTTACATCTTGGATACGCAACGGTAATAGGTCAGCTGACGAAGTATGCTGTCCAAAAAGAAATGTAAACGATGAAGAACATACTTATCAAAATATGTGGTCTCTTTTAAGTTTTAAATCAAAAACATTAATATTGTTATTTGTTTTGTATATTTAATAACATTTAGATTATTATAATTTTTTTTCTATCTTAACATGTAAGGTGTAGATATTGCTATGAAAATATATTATATTTGAAATTCAAATATGTGTAGCTGAAAAGTGGTAGGTATTCAAAATGTACGCAAGGTGTGTGGCGAGGGGGGGGGGGCGAAGCCCCCCACGGGCCTGTGTCGATTAATTGTGCACTTGGAACGCAGTTTTGAAATCGTTGGATTGAGCTCCTCTACTTAATTTTTCCCAATTCGAGCACTAACTGTTCCGTATCAGTGAAATTCCCCAAAACATTGTCTCCGACAAATCTAAAATTACGGACACGGAACGGACGGCACGGATGCGGAACGGACACGGAACGATTATGTGTAAATGGACCTTAACCATGTTATTTATTTATTTATTTTTTAATGCATATGGCATGGTATTGGTGTACAACAAAATAAAATAAAATAAAATAACATAAACTAAAATAAAAGTGGTAACAGATAAATATAAATAAATAACTAAAATAAACTAGATAAATTAAATAAACTAACTACAAAGTAACAAATATTACATGCTATATATAAGCGTATGGCAAGATTACACAGCCAATCTATCGCTTCCTTGTCGCCATTGTGTAGCCCTGATGTTCCTCCACTGAACTTTGTTTCCGGGAATTCCTCAACAATGTGCCTAATAGTTTGGATCTGGCCACAGTTACAGAGCGAAGAGTCCACCATACCCCATTTGTGCATCGAATAATTGCACTTGCCCTGTCCAGTTCTTACGCGGTTTAAGGCAGTCCATGCTGCACGGGGGAATTCGAAACCTGGAACTAATTGGGTTGGATCACTTATGAGGTGGTTATTTAGTACTACTCCGTTCGTCCAATGTAAATTCCATAAGTCCCCTTCTGTGTTTGTACTATTTTTTAACGTCCATATAGGATTTCTAGATTTCAATCTTTTGTTTGGTGCGTTATACAAGTCATCATATATTGGGAGGCTTGGAGAGTTTTGTATTTTCTCAATCATCTTTTTCTCTGCTTACGTCCCATAACATTTGTAAAATGACTATTATCAGTCTAGTCATATGTTATTGACAAGTAAACTTCAGAGCCGCTATAGCCTTAGGGTAAATACATCTCAGATCATAAGCCATGCACACTCGATACTAAGATTCAAGTCCAAAGCTAACCCAACTGCAAATATTATGCTTGTTTTGTGTTATGAATCCCTTTACATTGGTGGTACCTCCAATAGTCTTTTCTTAATGACAAGAAATTGTTTAAAATAACCTATTTAATTTTTCTTGTTTTTTATATTGCCAATATTTAATAAATCTCTGCTTCCGTTCCAATTGTATTACAATATTATTCAAACAAAAGTACCACGAGCTCAATAAAAATCATAAAATGAATGTATTAAATGTTGATAAATGATAATTTAGTGATTTTACGATACAAAACTTTGTTGTTCCCGTAAGGTCGAAGTGATAACCTAATATTTGGACTCCTTAGGAAGTAAATTTAGTATACTTATTTACATCGTAAAAAAATACGAGAAAAATTATCTTTTAAATCAGAGTGTTTGCCGCCAAAATGTACAAACAAGTTTAAGGTTAAATATTCGATAACACAATCACTGGCTTGTCTGTTATCTCGTTATTGGACGTGATTAAATACAATTTTTTCAACTCTTCTCGAAAATCGCGAAATAATCTTATACACATATTCGCAATTGAAATGGAGTGTGGACACGAAATTTTCAATGCATTTAAACGATGTCAAGTCTGCCGAGAGCTGCGGGAAGTCTTAATATTCAACAACAATGGCAGTTGGTATGTTCAATGTTGTCGTATACTGTAATTACTTCATACATGACGTTCACACTCGAATGTCAGGACAAACGCAATGCGCAGTTGATAACCAAGCTAATAATTGATTTGTCTCAATCGCCTTGTAGTCATTTCGGTCAAAACTAATTAATAATAAAACATTCTGTTTCCGCCTATCAATAAAAATGATAATCTGAAAAAACTTTCAATATCAAAAAAGTACCAATTTGTGATGCAAAATATTTAATGTTCTCATATGATTTTTACCAATTGTTTTCAGATGACCTGATTTTCGAAATGAAATATTGATCAGCATTATTTGATAAACTCAAGTTGTGGAGACTAGAAATTATTAGAGGGTTGTGGAGACCTATGAAATGTCAAAATATGATAATTGTAGTTTATTTCCAAGCCCGGGCGGCAGCAAAATACGTATGACTGCGTAAGCATTGGTTGATGATAATTTATTTTGTAATTTGTGCTGATAAATCTTTTTACAATTTACAGTTTCAAATGATTTGGTTCCAAGCAGACATAATAAGATTGAGTGGAGAATGGCAAGACCTAGAAGAAGGTACTTACTTACAGACTAGAAATTATTAGAGGGTGAGTAATTTTTAGTCGTAAGTATTCGACAAACAAAAATATTCATTAATTTGTGTTAGGTTGAATTAGTTTGATGTTTGTCATGAAGTTGGATTTGTGTGTTTCAATTAGCAACATCCATTTAACCATGTTCTGCTGCTACGTATTTCATCTGATGTTGAAGAACTATGAAATGTCAAAATATGATAATTGTAGTTTATTTCCAAGCCCGGGCGGCAGCAAAATACGTATGACTGCGTAAGCATTGGTTGATGATAATTTATTTTGTAATTTGTGCTGATAAATCTTTTTACAATTTACAGTTTCAAATGATTTGGTTCCAAGCAGACATAATAAGATTGAGTGGAGAATGGCAAGACCTAGAAGAAGGTACTTATTTACAGTACTTACTTAGTGTTATATTTTAAACAATTTTATTTTTAGATTTTCTACTTTGAAGTACAAGCAAAACTATCACAAGAAACCAATTCTAATACAAAATTTAAAGAATCTAAAGAAGAACTTACTGGCTGGATTAACAAATTGGAAGGAGTATTATTAGGTGAACCTGTTCTCATGAATTATTCAAATGTTTTAACTGATCAATTAGAGCAATTAAAAGTAAATATATATTTTTAATTTTATATTATTGCTCAGATTTTGAAATTTAAAAATATTAAAGGAAATGCAAAAATCAGTAAATGATCGCCGTGAAGCTTTAGAAATGGTAAATACACTTGGACAAGATATTTTAGAAAAACTTACTAGTGAATAAGCTGCAGAAAGACTAACTGAAGATCTTCAAGACTCAATAACAAGATGGAGTGATATTCCAGTACTTTTAGATGAACAGATTTTGAAGTTACAAAAAGGTATTCTACAAATAAATCTTCTTAATTATTTTAATAATCTATGTATGTATTTTCATATTTTTAGACTTGTTATTAGTTCAAGAATTAGAATCAAATTTTAGGACATTAGAAGATTTAATGAATTAAAGTGAAGATCTTTTTAATTGTTATAATTCTCAAAGCGATCAGCCAGATTTAAAAATGATAAATGTACGAGTATAAAATGATCCTAAAATTGAATTAATATATTTTATTATTTATGAATTTTGAATTTAAAGGATGTTTGTGATTCTGTATCTCAATTATATGAGAAACTACATGGTGATATGAACAACATTTTTGAGTCATCTGTGAATTCTGAATTCAAGATTCAAATGATTCAGAAATTAGAATCTATTGAAGAAAAGTTAAATAAAATTGTGAAATTTAAGGAAGATATTGCTGTTGAAGGTTAAAAACTTTGGAAAATGTAATGTTAAAAGTACACATAATACCTTTTAAAATAAATTTAATATTTATTAAAGTTTATTCAAAAACAATTCAGGATTTCACTAAGTAAAGAAATGTGTGTCTGAAGTTGAAAAATGTTATTCTTATCCAGAGAATCATCCTGTTGGTTCAGCAGGTGAACTTATTAAATTAAAAAATAAATACCATATTTTGCATGATAAACTTTTGGAGAAAAAACCAAAATTAGAAAAACTTGGTAAGTACTTTTAGTAAGATTTTTACCACTTATTATATGACTAAATAAAACTATTATTTCATTTAGAAACAAGTCAGGATGATAATATCAAAATTTTAATTTTAAAATGGAATAAAGTTTTTGATGGTGTACAACTTATTCGAAATCGTTTGCAACAAGATGTGTAACTTCACTCTGAGTTTAAAGGTTTATATCTATTAATTAATTCTAAATCTTTTATAAAAAAATATATATGTACCAGTGGTTAATTTAATGTATGATATTCATTTTCCTCATCCACTATGTGTTAAAATGTTTACTAAAGAACATTATATTATTAAAATAAGCATATACAATTTTTTCTTATGCCTCTTGGATTGGCTTAGGAATTGAGAATCTTGCACCAAATTAATTAAATATTTCCATTTATATATGTCCTTTATTTATAGTAATAATGTCCCAAGAAGATGTATGGCTTGATAAATTGGATAAATATCTTAAAAAAAGTGTAAAAACAATAGCTACTGATGCAGAAGAAATATCTGAAGAGCTTGATGTAAGTATTTACTATTTATTTAAGAAGCTATAATATTTTGTTAAATTTTAATTTAACAATTTATGTTTAAAGTTAATTTATTAATTGCATGCATATATTTTAAGTATATTTAATAATAAGTAATAAATAACATGATAGAAGTTGACAGTTAATGCAGATGAGTAGAATCAATGAACCGCTTTTACCTCAAAATAAGTTATAGACTAATCTTGTTTATAGTATATTACCATGGTGCGAATGATACTGTGTAATATATATGTAATGGTTGCATGGGATTAGTCTATGAGAATGTTTATTGACCCAGTAACATAGAAGGGTATCCAATTAAAATGCTCATCATTGTCATTTCATAGCAGAGGAGACAATGATAACTCTAATCCTCAAGTTATAGTTGCTATGCAGCTTAATCTAACTGTATTTTGATGAACACTTGTACTGTGCTTGTCATCTTCTAAACATGAATTAAAACTGAAAAGTTTTAAAATATTCTAGTTCCTAAAAGTTAGGGTTTAACTATTTGGTCCAACATTGATGTTAGATTGTTTAAGTTATCACAGCTTAGCTTACTTTAATTATTAATGTCTAATTAATGTTAGGGTGGGGGTGACGAAAATGGGTTCCGGAGCCTTGGTCGGCTATCTGATCGTTTCCCCTCATAGTGCATGTCTGTAGACTTGTTTTGAAGCCTTTTCCGCCCTTTCGCATTTATAAGCGGCTTCGGTCCAGGTCTTAAACCGTGTTTTTCCACGTATTTTCACGTTCCTTCGTGTTATTTCACGTTTGCCGCCGTGATTTTTGACCGATTCGTTTGAAATTCGCACAGATTGTGTGTGCACCGTTACCGGAGGGTAAGGCTATTCGATTTCCGCGATCGGACTTTTCGGGAGGTAGCAGCAGCCGTTTTTCGTGTTTTTCGACAATTTGCTCGTAACTTGGGCGCTATTGGTCGTAGTCGTTCGCGGTTTGGTCCAATCGATTTTTCGCCCATAGGCCATAGCATATCCTTCTTACTGCCGATTTTTTCGTTTTTATAGCTCTACGACCGATATTTACCGAGTTACGACGTTTTGAATGTTTGTTTTACGATATTTGTACATGTACAGTATGCGATATACCATATACGAGAATACAGTGTTTTTCAAAATAACTTTTTAAAATTTTGAACTTTTGTCCCCAGACCGTTTGCGGTGCGACAAGAGTTCTACGAGACTTATGTCTCATGGCTATTTAAGAGAGGGTGGGTATTTATGTATACCTATAGTGTTGGAAATTTTTTTTGTTATTTATTGTATTATATATTAATATATAATACGTCATAATAATCGCAGGGCATGAAACGAACAACGACTTTGTAGGCCTATACTCCGTGATTAAATAAACGGTTTCTTAAGTGTATATTCTCCTTAAATGTTCGTTCCCTCTTAGTTTGTGTACTTGTGAAAACCGTTAGATTGTGACGGCGGCAATGAACGGCCGAAAAAATGTGCCATTTTTTATCGTTTTTTTGATCCGCTGCTGCCCACATCGCATCCGTGACCCATTAACTAAGGTTCCGAGCCATCCCGCGCCGAAATCGGAAGATGCCCGGGCCCAAAATCAGGATTTCCCCGTCGTTATTTTGCGTGATTTCGGGGGTATCTATTGTTCGAACGGTCAGTCGGATCTTCGCGCGCCGTGGCTCGACGAACGCGGATAGCCGAGACGAATCCGTTGACCCATTGAGCGATTGAGTGATTTAAGTTTTTAAGTTCTCCCATAAGAAACACATGGCTGCCTGAAGAACAAAGTAAATCACGCTTTTCATTAAACAGCTGTTGGACGGCCGCCGCCCCGTTATCATTGTTGTAACAACCGTCGCAGATCCGACAGCGGGAAATTCGAACTTTTGATTATGTAGATTAATAGGTGGAATCGGATTATTAACTGTTTCTCCTTTACCACCAATCGGATCCGACTCGATCCGAGGGGAATCAATAGGGGTGGGTTCCCTCCACTACATACCAAAAGTCCCCCCCCACTTCGTTTTTTTGGATCCGGTATAACTCGGGTGGTTTTCATCGCAAAGCGACCGTAATACACCATCACTCCCAGGGTCTGTAATCTCTTTCAAGGAATTTCACCCCCGTTAGGAGTGATCGCGTTTAAACTTGGCACGAGCGTCCAGTGGCACTGACATGCCACACAAAATTTGGTGACGATCATAAATGTCCTGGTTAAGTGATGAGGTTAGGGTCCTTTGGTATGGATGTTAAAAAACATCGTTTGAAATTTATATTTATTGGTTTCTAGAACAACTAAACATATTGATGTAGTTCTATTTAAATAATGTACCCTGAAAATGTAATTATTAATGCAAATTTCCGCACCACCAATAGTGGTAAAGCATTCGGCGCATTTTTTTTATAGTGGTGTCCCCTTTAGGCATAGTCCACTGGCCCTGAAAAGAGCCGATTCAAGTGTAATTTAATAATTGAGTAGTCTTCTCAAGTCGCGAATTTTTGTCCGGACACTGGCCAACGATCAGTTGTGTTTAGCGAACAGCGCTTCTCTCAACATCATTGTAAGACCAGCTGCCGTTTTCAAGCACTCGTTGTTGCTTTGTAACAGAAACCATCTAGAATCTTGAGTTGATCAATTAAATGAAATTGGCTCTATATTGTCTGCTCATAATGTTATGTTGTCAAGTATTAAAGTAGATTTAGCAATAGTTACTTCGCGTTGCAAAAAACTTACGACTCAAGTAATTATTATGTTATGTATAACTGTAATTCAATTTATAATTATGATCAAAATTTAACTATTTTCACTATTGGTTCTATTTGGTATTTGGAAATATTTATTGCAAACTTTCGAAGTTCTTATTTTAAAATAAAGTGATATCTTTTAAAATTTGATTATTGTGAACCTTGGGCTGGGATATATGCATAATAGACATTTGGAGCACACATATTTGTTTCAGCCTTGCGGTGAGCTATATAAGACTGATGAGGATAGTGTGGGTTAAATACCTCCTCTCAGATAAAAAATTATAAATTTTTAATAAAAGTCCATTAATTGATGTATATTATTTTATTGTTATTGTTTTCTTTTAGGCGGAAGATACGGCTAAACGTTTAGAGGAAAGTATTGAACAAACACAAACATCTGAAAATTGCATTGCTGAATTCCAACAATGGCTTGAAACTACTGATCAACAACTTACATATCGTATACAAAATGATTTTTCACCACAAGATCTACCAAATGATGTTGAAGTAAGTTATTAATTAATAGTTTAAGCAGTTTATTTTTAACAGATTCAAAAATGTAATTCAATTTTTACTCTGTATGTGCATTGCACAGTATACCTTCTATAGTTTTAATCTAAAAGGATCAAATAATAAATAGTTAATTTTTGTATTAGGAAATCTTACATAAAAATCAGACATATATTTACAATTATGTAAAAATCCATACATTTTTATAAATATGAGTAAATTATTTCTATACAAATACTTATTTATGAATTTATGATTATTGAAAGAAAAAAAAACTGTATAACTCTGATTCTTATTTTTATTTGTACTTTGTCATGTTATTTATTTTTTAAGTATAAATTTGAAAATGATGACAAGTATTTTTAGGCTTAAATTGACATAATATATATCATACTAAGAAAATTAAAAGATATTCTCTGTACTAATATTATTATTGCAAATATATATTAATAAATCTTATATGTTTTCAAAAAAATTGTTCGCTGCCCATGAAACTTTAAAATCTACCATTTTGAATATCAGTTTTATTATTACATTTATTACATTTATTTTATTTTATTATTACTTTTCCTAAGAACAGAACAAAATCTTCAACTGAATTTATGGCAGCAACACAAAGAACATTTGAAGTGATAATTTTGAATGCTTGTTGTCCTGATCTGCAGAAGTTGTCACCATAAATAGCTAAAAATAAAAATATTTTTAAAATTCAAAACCTTTTTTTTTCATTACTATATTTTACTAATGAGAGGAATATTCATAATTTACAAAGATTTTTAGGTGTAATAAATATATTATATTGTATTTTATCATAACAAGATTTCATTCAATTTTCATTCAGTATGTGTAAAAACTAAAGTATGTATACCTAAAAAATTGTATATAAACTATTTACCCATTTGGCCGAAAAAAAATTGAGTTACACAATAAATCATTTCTAATTTAGATCTTACAATTTTTTAAGTTTAGAGGTAGGAGTTACTTACAATCAAAAAATGTATAAATTAAAATAGACTGCAAACTTGTATCTTATTTGTGACGTTGTAATAATACAATTACTGAAAACAGTTTCAAATTTACCAGTATTTATTTTATACTCTATATTTATAATTTGTTACAGTTTTTCATCCCATTTAAGCTGTACATTTTTAACTGTTTATTTGTAGCTTTTATTTAATTTAAATTAATCTTCAACTTGCAATTTACACTTTTTTTTTGCAAACGAGTTTTAATATATTTTATATTTTAAACATTGACTATAAGACAAAAATATATTTAGTAAAATATAAATAATTCTTTCAATTCTAATCAAAAAATATACATTAGTAAAACTAAGGAACTAAAGTAAATATGTCTTACCAATTTCAATATAAGCATTTCTGGCCAACACATTATAAACTCTATCAAATTTCATCAACTGATCTTTTTTATAGTAGGCATTATGACTATCAGGAACAAGTGCAAGGGTTCCAGATGATTGAATGAGCACAGCAAAATAACTCCATGCAATAATAGCTATGCAGAGGAAGAAGAATGTCTAAAAAATAAAAAATACAAAAGAGTAGTTGAATTTATATGAATTACTAAATATGAATTTTTAAATGTTAACTTACCACCATTGGTTGTATTAGTAACATTGGCATACTTTGTATAGCTTTACCAGATTCTTTAAACAATTGAACGACAAGGGCGATACAACTTCTTATGGCCACAATAACAAGATAATTATCTAGAATAAACAAAACCATTTTAACTAAAACACAAAACAATAGTATACCAAGCTATTTACTTAGTGTGGATATTGTAACGATTAATGCAAATGCAAAGTATGTATTTACATATTTTTGAACACCTGGATCTTTAAGTTCAAGATTTGATTTTTGTTTCCAAGTGAACCTAAACAATAAAATAACCATGTTAAATCCATTATGATAAAATTAGTACTATAATGTGTTATTATTTGATTACCATAAGAAAATAGATGCTGAAAAACTGACCAAAACAACACCAATAAGTACAAACCAAACCACAAAACCAGCTACAAATCTTATTAAGAAAGCAATGACAAGTGACGCAACTGAAATAATCAAAATATAAAACATTAATTTGTAAGCACACTAGAAATTAGGAATATACAACATCAATAAATGAGATAATAAAATAAATATACTTATAGATAATCCACACCTACTATGAACCAACAATTTGGTTCTATATAAAATATTATACATTGTTTTAACTTTTTTTAGTTATCTTAACCGTACAAATGTAATATTTAAATTGAATAGTCTGATTTTATTAAGGGCATAAAAATAAAATTTTGGTTTTTAAATAGTCATTGTAATTTTGTAAATTATTGTCAAGGAGAAAATTATTCACTGTATACTTTGATGCACATAAATCAAACAAAGAAATTATTGATAAGTTCTAATTTTACACTTAGATAAAACTAGAGTGGAATATACTCGATATAGGAGCAATGATTCTACATCTAGGAGCTTCTGAAAAATATTGAGTAATGAAAAAAAAATGAAAGGGCGTAGAACTACATTTTAAAATCCACAATAAACTGATAACCCATTTGATAATACTAATAATATAAAAGTTATAAATATATAATATATCAAAAAAATAATAGTCCATACATTTCCAATTAAAAGTCTAGAAATGAAGTAGTGTTGTTTGGACACCCCCTTCCATCAAGCCATCCAGTTTTGTAAATATTAACCGTATTACTTATTGTATAATATAATACAGATTGTATATGTATATTTTCTTATTAAAATAAATTTATATAAAAAAAAAAAAATAATATAAAAGTAAATAGATTGGAATTAAATATTTTGTTATTTTATTAACATTAAATCATTTTATGATTTTCCACAAAAAGGTTAAATTATTTTAAGATGTTTGTAATATAAACTAGAATGTAATATAGTTTATATGTATAGAAAAATTTCATTAAAAAATAATTATAAAAAACAAAATTAAAAATAACTTACTAAAAGCAAAAATGCAAAGATATATTATACAAGTATTCAATATTTTTTTATAATAAAAAAAAATAACGTGACATATGCACAATACGCAGATCCTTTTAAAACGAAAAGCCTGGACACGTATATTGGGTTTATTAGATCGTCGGATAGGGGATTTCATCAGCTTTCCGAATATATAAGTGAAGTTCGTCAACATTTTGTGCTAAAACAATTATTATGACTAGGGATGAGAAGTTATAGAAATTGCATATTTCTTTCCATGTCGTCTATTTATAGCTAGGTGAGTTATAAATATGTTCTATAACCTAGTGAGTTCATATTTGTAGTTTATGTTTTGCATATTTTTGCATATTTAGGTATTTTTTCCAAAAATAGCATATTTATGATTTTTCGAGAATATAAATGCATTTTTAGTAAATTTATATTTATTTACTAACATATCGTATTATTCGGCTATAGTATGTACTTAAATTGAAATATAAGATACAAAATATGAAATAGACTGAAACAACTTGAAAGTCAGAATGTTTCGTTAATTGATTCAATTACTCTCATAAAATCCGTGCAAAATAAATTAGATAATGTAATTAGTGAAGTGGGTATGGCAATAAATCAAAAATTCACTAAAGTTTTGCAAAAAATGTGGGATTTAGTATTTTACAAAACATATCAAATATTATAACTGATGAAATCACATATATGGAGGGATTACTTGAAGATTTGATCGGTGATGACTTGGTTTATTTTAAGTACGCCTGTATAACATCAACAGACGTAGAAAGGAGTTTTTCCCGATACAAAAATATTCTATCAGACAATCGTCGTCGGTTAGATGTTGATAAGTTAAAAAAAGCTTTGGTGGTGCAGTGCAACAACTTTAATTTATAGATAACTGTGCTGTTACATAAATTTTTTAATTTAATAGATGCATTAATATTTTTGGTTGTAAAGTTATTTAATAATATAAGTTATGTAAAAATAGTAAATATTTAATAGTATAATAATTAATAATTAATAATATAAAAAAATTGTCTGCATAATATTTTGTTATATTTTCGTTTTTTTTAGTGCATATTTTGCCATATTACCTCCTATAACTTCTCATCCCTAATTATGACTATATGGCGCCATCTTGTGTAGGCAGTGGCGTAACTATGGGGTGGCAAGGCGGGGCAATGCCCTGGGGCCCTCGTCTTAGAGGGGCCCGTAAGGCCTTTGTAATTATTCGATTTTTGTATAAGTATACAAAATTTAAAATTTTGTTTTGAAATTTATGAAATACTGTTATTAGATAATATTAAAAAAATGCATAAAAAAAAAAATTTAAATATTAAAACAGAACATAGATGTAATATGTTTAATGTGTTTATAATAATATAACCGAATAAAATTGAATACGATAATAATCAGCTATATTTTATGATTATTCTTGGTCTTTGGGTCGACGGGGATTTCCAAAAAGACTTCGTTATCGTTATGATTATCAGACATATTTTAGACACGGTTATAGATAGAATTCTATCTAATATCGTGATTTTAGACCACAATAATAGTAAAGTGTATACGGTACAACAACTAACAAGTTTATTTTGTAATCTTACATGTTCATGTGCGCTGAAAATTATATTGGTAAGTAAAATAATATGTTATAATATTACCGTATCACAGTGGCGTGTAGAACATTTTTTATGTGTGAGGCCCAATGCATTTTTATTTTTACTAGGTACCACCACCACCGTTAAAAATAATATGGTACCTTCGTATAAAAAACTTAATAAGATATTTTTAGGAATAATTTTTAAAGTTGTGTCTAAGTATTTAAATCAATACGAGTAATATACTATAAATATATGGTTAAGATAAAATCTATAATAAATTAATTTTTATAAACATATTGTATTATATTGTACAGTTATTAATCATTTGAAAATTAATGCTTTTTTAAGTACTTCTGATGAATGTCCAAAAGCATTAATTGTATCTTCATTATTAATGGATACATCTCTTTCACAACTTAAAAACATTAAGCTTTCAAGTCGATCTTGGCACATAGTTGAACGCAACCTTGACTTAATTATCTTCACCTAGAAAGTTATTATATTTAAAGTATATAATATAAACAATTAATTTCTTGTATCTTAGATTAATTTTACCTTAGAAAAAGATCTTTCAGCTGACGATGATGACACTGGTAATGTTCCTAATGCTTTAAATGCTATATGAAGATTTGGAAATGCTGCTTGTAAATCATAAGTTGATAAAATATATAGGATTTTATCAATTCCAATTACTTCTTTTACAGATTTATTTTGTTCAGTTTCGTCATCACTAGAATAAGAATCGCTTTCAGAATTTGATTCACTAGGACATTTTTTATGTAACATTAATGGTATATTGTCCCCAGATATAAGTTCTTTATAACTTTTTGAAAATACTGTATACTCATTTTTGATTTGATCTAAATTAATACAAGGTACCCAAGAAGTCAATTTAGAGAAACTATCTCTAGGTAGTGGTTTGTTATTATTGCTGTAATAATCCAACCTTTCAGGAGATAAAAGAGTTAAATCTTTCAAAATATCTCTAGCTCCAAAAAATCTACTCTGTATTGATGTATTAACTTTATCTAACACTTTGAAATATGTTTCACATCTATACTTAATGAAAGGTTAACTTATCACTTCATCTGAAGTTTCTTCACCAGGCAATTTTTTTTTAACGCGTTGTCTAACATCCTTAAAATTTGTTTCAATTAGTTGATGTTCTTTAGCAAAATATTTTGCCTCATTCACTGTTTTTTCAAATTCTGAATCACATCGTAAACTGATAAGCTGTTTTTCTGAAACATCAACCAAACGAAGAGCTTCAATAAAATCAAGCGACTTGGATTGTAAGTAATTTGAAAGTGGTGTGGTGATGGCAAAAATTTTTTTTAGTAGATTCATTGTTAAAACAAAATTGAATGTTGTTATAATTTTTAAAAAATTGTTTGCTCCCGAAGCAGTGGTACGATCATCAGACTTTGAGAGGTTACATAAGCATGTTGTTAATGCTTTATACTTAGAATAAACTACATTTATTACACGGCCATGTGAGGTCCACCTTGTATCTGAAAATGACTTTATCTTTTGAATTCGTTCAGTTGGTTGCAATTTTTTTTGACAGTCAACGAATTCCGCTGTTCTTTTTCTAGCTCTCATAAAAGCAATTAGAGCCTGCAGATCTCCAAGGAACTGTCTAGTATCAAGACTTGAATCAGCAGTGTCAACAACAACTAAATTTAAAAGGTGTGCAAAGCACCAAATATAAATAGCTTTATGGCTTTGATGTTGAATCAATGTCTTGAGTCCTGAATATTGTCCCTGCATGGATGCTGCTCCATCATATGATTGAGCATACAAATAGCTTCGCCAATCTAAGTTATATTTATCTGTTATATTGCAAAACTCTTGAAATAAACCTTTACCTGTTCCATCAGATGCAGTTACAAGAGCAACAAGTCGTTCTTGAATAAGGCCTTTATATACATAACGTGCTATGAATGTGAATTGTTCTAAATTTGAAATATCTGTTGTTGTATCAATTATCACAGAGAACATTTG
This sequence comes from Periphyllus acericola, assembly GCA_949715065.1. Lineage (NCBI taxonomy): Eukaryota > Metazoa > Arthropoda > Insecta > Hemiptera > Aphididae > Periphyllus > Periphyllus acericola. Next base: position 19,870,880 of record OX454265.1, read on the forward strand.
TGAATGTTTTATTTCATCCAATATTTTTGAACAAATTTGTTCCTTCAATATGTCTAATAATACATTTTGACTACTGTTAGACAAAAATGTAAGACGATTACGATCCTTTAACTTAATTGTATTTAAATGATGTTTTAAAGTTGGGTGATAATCTCCTAAAAGAGATATTAGTTCCAAAAAATTGCCTCTATTTAAAGATACGTGTTTTTCATTATGGCCTCTCAGAGCTATATTTTGACGAGCAATAAAAACTAGAGCATCGATAATTGTTCTGACAATTTCTCGATTTTCTGCAACTTTGCGATTAGCTGAGTGTATAATTTCCATTTTGAAATCTAACTTCAATCTTTTGGTAAACAGATTCCTATTTATTTCTGATTCTAAATGATCAGGAAAATGTTCATGATTTCTAATAACTCTTAAAATATTTTTCCAATCACATGAACCTGAAGAAACAATATTTTGTTTTTTTGCTTTTGGTAACCCGAATAACTTACAGGAAATACAAAAGATTTTATTTTCACTTAATGAATATGATAACCACCAACGTTTACAGGGAGGTTGATCTTCAACTTGCTGAAAGTAGTATGATTCATGAAAGGAACGAAATTTACCATGTGAATCATATGTCTTTGGAAACTCCTTATTTGGTAAGTTATGAGATGTAGGTTGGCATGGTCCAAGTTCAACAAAATATGACTGCAATGCAACTGGAACAGAGTTTGGAATTCTAGCTGGATCATTTTTGAACGCAAAAGAAGAATTTATATAGTTGGGATCACCTAAAGAATAATTAAAAACATAAATATGAATTATAATAAAGCAGTCCATTAGAACCTACAAATTACAATTAAACATAAATCAAATGTATTTATTTTAAGTTATTAAAAATCTATCAGAATAAACCATAACTTATAAATAAAAAAATGCATGTTCCTTCTGGATTAATAGAGATCACTAAATGATTTTTCTCATCTACCATACTCTTATCAAATGAACTTGAATTACCAGTTACTAGAAAAATCACATTTTTATATTTTAATTGTGCTAAAAATATAAATAATTTAAATGGTACCTTCTGGATCAATCGATGTTGCTAAGTCATTGTTCAAATCAATGTTCAATTCATTTTTCTCGTTTTCCATACTCTGATCAAATGAACTTGAATTACCAGTTACTAGAAAAATCACATTTTTATATTTTAATTGTGCTAAAAATATAAATAATTTAAATGGTACCTTCTGGATCAATCGATGTTGCTAAGTCATTGTTCAAATCAATGTTCAATTCATTTTTCTCGTTTTCCATACTCTGATCAAATGAACTTGAATTACCAGTTACTAGAAAAATCACATTTTTATATTTTAATTGTGCTAAAAATATAAATAATTTAAATGGTACCTTCTGGATCAATCGATGTTGCTAAGTCATTGTTCAAATCAATGTTCAATTCATTTTTCTCGTTTTCCATACTCTGATCAAATGAACTTGAATTACCAGTTACTAGAAAAATCACATTTTTATATTTTAATTGTGCTAAAAATATAAATAATTTAAATGGTACCTTCTGGATCAATTTCGTGAAAATTTGAAGTTATTTTGTAGTTGAAAATTCATAATTGTTTTGTATTCATAAGTAGGTACCTAAGAATTGAAAATTTAATACAAGGTTGTCCACTTGTCCATAAGTTTTGACTTTTGCCTTCAACATTTACAAAAAAAATTAAGCGTATGTTAATTAAAAAATTTTCACGGGCGTCTACATTTTAAATATTGACGATAATTAAAATTTAAAAATTCAAGCTTACTATTAAACGGTTTTTTTATTTTTCTTATTTTTAAAAAAATACAAGTAGAAACTTGAAACTTCCACATTATACTGGTAATATAATAATATATCGACCCCTACTGCACAGCAGAGCAAGTTCCCCGGTTTATTTTTAAACATGCATCATATATCAGGTAAATGTGAATAGATGAAGAAGTATTATAGTACTTACCATTATTGGCTTGGATTTTAATCTTTTTATTAAAAAAATCATGAATTGAGTTTGACTGTAGTACTTCGTAGAATTTTGTAGAATTTTTTTTCTTTCTTTTATTATTGATATTTTTCATTGCACATGCATTAATATGTCTTTCCCAATTCGTTGAATTTATACGGCGATCTCGAATACGTCCACACGTTACACAATTATTTGGCATTTTTAAATTTAAATTATAAAATAAGATATTAAACTATTAAAGTAACAATATTAAGAAACTATTCACAATGACACAATGCCACATAAGTATGTACTATATATATTTTTACTATACGCGCGGAGATACTGTAGAAGTGTAGAGAATGAACATTAAAATGAGAAATGAAAACAATATTGATTATTATTGTCAAGGGAAAAATATGTATGCTATATTTTTATCATACACGTTTCAGGAATTGTGGTGCCTTGGTGGTGGTTTTCGTTGCTGTATAGATATGCATTATTAGAAATTGTTATTATTGTTTATTAATAGGTTCGGATTTTGGACGGTTCGATCGTTTGGTGAGGGACAAATATACATATAACATTATTATATTATACACACCACACACGTCTCAAACTCTAAACAGATAACATCGTTATCGTATAAATTCCCGAATTGGTTCTATTTTCGAATGTACTTTTATGGACCCAAACAGACGACCGGATTTAGCCGGCCGGCAATTTTAGTATTATTATTTATTAATATGCAAAGTTATGTACGAAGTGAAATAGATTTCAGGTGACCGGACGACAAAAACGTACGCCGTGTGTTCATTCGTATTATTTTATATGTATTTTACTGTGATCCGGCATTATCCACCAGTTTTTTGACGGCCGGTCGCCGTGCTCCTCCAAACGCGGTCACCGGTCGAAAAATGTGCCGGAGCCGGCGAACTGACCGGCCGGCTAAATCTGGTCGTCTGTTTGGGCCCTATAAATGTAATTTGCAAGTTCCATACCTTCCCAACAGTCTGTTATTTGTTAATATTTAATTATCTATTGTGATAAGGTAAATCTCATATGATTCTCATGGCTTCACATCAGTACACACCACCACCCACCCATTTATGATGAGGCACAGGCCTCAAAAAGTTATCTTCGCCACGCCACTGCCGTATCATATAATATTACATTATTACTTGATTTATATTGTACACTATACCAGGTGTGATTATTATAATTTTTATTTTTACATTTTTTAAATAGAAACAAAACTGTAATTACTAACTACAATTTTGAAAAAAAAATGTATTTGTTGTTTTGCCTAGTTGCTTGTTCAATATGCTACTTTTTTCAGCGATTTGAGCCCCCCTTAGTAAAATATACTTTTTTCAGACTTGATTATACGCGTAAAAATCAAAATGTTAAGCAATACTAGTGGAGCATCAAAAAAACGAAAACAAAAACAAATTGAGGTTACATAGGTATAATATAAAATTAGCTATAATAAAATGAAAAATATTGCTGAACAAAATAGATGGGGGCCAAAACTTGAGGCTGCCCCGGGGACCCTAATTTATAGTTACGCCACTGTGTGTAGGACTATGGTTTCTGAGGTTTGGCGCCCAGTATTCATGTAGATGCAACTGATGAACATGTCCTCTTATCACATATCGTTCGGAAAACAGTCCCCTAACTTTGGTCCCCTAACTTCACACTCGTACAGATTGTGGAGTGTAGTCTGTCGAAGACCGAAGTAGCACGGCATGATAACGATAAACAATTACGAGATATTTCTCATTTCCAGTAATTATTGGAAAATATGCTATTTTTGGAACAGCAGCGACCGCCCGTCGCCAATAATCTACCCCCCTCACTTCACTACATTACCCACCTAACTTCCCGACCGCCGCCATCTTCATCTACTTAGATAGACTTTGCATCAAAAGGTACACTATAAAAAAAGAAATAGCGCTCCGTATACGTATGTTGGCTATCTTGTTATTCAATACAGACTATAATCCAGGGCTTGAAATCGATTTCGAAATCGATTTTGAATATCGATAAAAATCGTTAAAATTATTTTGAAATATCAAAATCGAAATCAAAATATGAAATGTATGATAACGATATTCAAAATTAAAATTGAAATTGAAAAAAATTGATTTCGATTTTTAATATCAAAATTGTAATCGGTTTAAAAGAAAATTTTCAATTTCGATTTTCAATTGGAAAAAAATTTTAAATTTAACAATATGAGCCCAACTATAATTTGTATTTATTATTTATAGGATTTTTATTATTATTACTAAGAATAATGTCTAATATACGAAGTATCCATCTTATTAGAATATAATTTCCTGGTACAATTAACAAACAGCGCGTGGCAGTATTTCGTTTACAGAAATGTTATTATTTCAGTATTTATATTATTATGACTTGTTAGTTATCAGTGTTATTACTATATATATATATATATATATATATATTATATTATGGTATACTTTTATCCATAATCGGCTTCCACTTATTCCTAATTTCTCTCACCGTGACAGTAAGAATCTTGAGTTGAAATAGTTTTGGGAATACCTATTTATATTTTATAAATTGACGTTTCATAACATTGTATTATTTGTTTAATTTTATATTTATAATAACTGACTATCTAGGTATCTATTATAGTAATAATCACTAATTATATATGAAACCAAAACATAAATAGAAAATATAGCAATAATAAAGTCAAAAAATGTAATAGTGATTTAAAATTGAAATTAAAATCGAAATTAAAATCGAAAAACTCTGATATCGATAAGCAAAATTAAAATTGAAATCGAAAAACACCGATATCGATAAGCAAAATTTAAATTTAAATCGAAAAAGACTGATATCGATAAGCAAAATTAAAATTGAAATCGAAAAATTTTATTTCGATTTCAAGCCCTGCTATAATCAATGTTATTACTTATTAGTAGAACCCGGATTTATATGCATTTAAAAAGTGTCAAATATGATGCAAATATGCAAAGAAAAAATGGTTAAATATGCAATTATATAAATTATGTTACACTTTATAAAATGTGTTTATTTTTTAAAAACCACACTTTTACACCAAGGAAAATTCTAAATACTTTATCAAAAACAAAAAAAATGATAATACATACACAATTTACATACATATATATTTACCACTACATACAAAATAACTTTTTTTAAACATTATGAAGAATCCGCGGTGGCGACGGTAAATTTATATGGCTACATTACCACGAAGACGTGACTAAAAGTGGTCTAAAATAAAAATAATTATTTAACATCCGGAAAATAAATAGCAATTTAATATCTGAGAAATCTTGCTACAACGAAGCATTGCCGGGTCAGCTAGTGAATACTATAAAATAAATCAAATTTTGAAATATAACAAATACACGATGTGATTATTTATAAAATGTTTACGACATAACATGCCGGGACGCAAGTGTATGTGATTTTTTGTAATTAATACTTATCATATCTATTCGTGCTCCGATCTCATATAGTGAGGCCATTACAAAGTTTATTGTAAATTAAAATATTTAATTTATTAAAAACCAATAAAATATGCATGTTATATAAATGTATTAACAGATATGCAATAATCATTGAAATATGCAAAATATGCAATATATAATTTGGTGTTTAAATTCGGTGCGATATGAATCGTAGACATTTTAAACCTCCATAGACGTGCATACACTTAGTACAAACATGCAAATGCATATAAATCCGGGCTCTACTTATTAGTAAAGTCTATACTTATAGAATACGAACGGTGTATACTGTGTATAAATACAGCTAGAAAAATTATTATTGTCGACACTGAAAATACAAATTATATTATATTATCATATGACGATGATAATTTTTTAATACGTTTGTCTCCGAAATTTTGTCAATTTTCTATAGACACTTCTCAAAACGGTATTGAATTACAACTGACGCAATTTTTAAAGGTATACGTATATAAAACACTACAATGTTTGGATAATGATCCAATTATTAAAGTAATTATTTATTCGATAAAATTCTGATCTTTGTTCTTCAGTCCCAGTAAAACGATTGTTTTCTTTTGCTGGGCTTACCAATCATTACACCTACCCGTTCTAGGCTATTTCATGAACAATTTGAAAAGTCGGATTACTTTAAAGGAAATAATTATGGTATCTATTATTAAAGTATTTTTTTTATATTTTATACTATATCTACTATTTATTACATAATATATACAATATACTCCACTTTTTATTATTTATTCTTTTATTTGAAGTTTTCATTATAACATAGGCACATATTCTCAATTTGTTTGTATTAATTTTATAATACTTAACTGTTTTTTCTTTTATTGTAATTTGTAATATTGCAAGTAATTCAATTATGTATTTTGTAATTTGTAATTAATTACTGCTATTTTGAGTAATTTTTAATTAACTACTGATATTTTGTGAGCATGCTCAAAAATCACCTGGTATATATTATATAATAATATCATGTATTTTTCACGTATTTTTGAAATGCCAGGATTTATTAAAATTTGAATAATATTTCTAGATAAATGCACATATACAATACATATAAATACAGGGTATCCATCATGATTTACATAGGGTGATATCTCCCATTTTAATATAGATAATCAAATTCTGTGATTTTTTTTATGAGCATTCCTGACCAAAGGCAAATTTGTTGACATTAGTTTGGTAAATATAAACGTATTATTCAATAAGTTAAAAAAATTAACTTTTTATTGTAAGCTAGAAAAATGATTAAAAATCAAGAGTATAATGAAAATTGAAAATTGAACTGTTAAAATGTTCAGAAAAATAAGCCCTATAAAATGGGTATCTTTGACGTTCATAAAAGTTATAAAAAAAAGTTACTTTTTTAACTTTTTTTATAATACATTTATAGTCATCAAACCATATTGAAAAAAATGAAAAAAATTGATTTTGCCTAGGGGTGCTCGTAAAAAAAAAACAGAATTTGATTATCTTTATTAGCACGGTAGATATCGCTCTGTGTAAATCCCTATAGGACACCCTGTATACAATAGTTTCGTTAACTCAATAACCGCATGACATTATTACGTATTTGCGTGTACCTAAGTACTATTACAACGACGACTATACGCACTTGGTTTTTTCACCAGTTATATTACAATAACTTATGGCACTGCATATCACACTACTCACACCCGCACGCATTATTCTTATACGTGTACTCTTATGTACTATCAAAGCGTACAACATAGTTACGTTTTAAAATTAAAATCAATTCTACGAAAAATAATTCCTTAAAAAAGTCGAATGAGACGATAAGTCTTTATACGATTTTGCTTTACACAAACTCGTTTCACGATATTAATTTCAGAACTCTAATACTCAGAATTATTTACAAATAACCGATACCTTTTAACTTCGTCTACTGCGCAACATTTGTTGAAAATAGTAAACCTTAATGAAATAATACACCTGAGGAATACTTCGAACGGTATATAGTATCCAAACTATACAGAGTTATATATAAAAGTCAAACTTCCGAGAAACATCCATGTTACAAGACGTTATTTAATAATAGTTGTAGTAGGTAAGAGTAGTTTTTTTCCTTAGTAATTTATTTTACTTTTATGTCCAATCTGTTCTTTAAATCGAAGTGGCAGATGTTTATAATAATAATAATAATAATAAAATAAAAATAATAATTCCGGTGCCCTATACGGGGAACGTATAAAACTGTAAGCTCGGTGCTGCTACGCGCACAACGGCAATGCATAAAACACAAGGGCATCGTTTGTTTTACACATAACCTTAGAGATGAGTATCCGAGATTACCCACGTTAACCTTTAGACCGGACCCTTCGGTTGCAAGCTATTATAAATATCACTACATAACGTGAAGTACTGAGAACTCTTTAGAACAGATCCCACTATAAGTTGGATACGCTACTCAAATTTACAAGTTATATACTTAAGGTTCACCACACAAAACCCCGAAAATGTTTAAAGTGGTTTATTTTTTGTTTAGATTTCAATTTAAGTACGCACTCGAGTGTAAAATTAACAAGAAAAAAAAAGGGATAAAGAGTTACAATTTTATCTAATTCTCTCGCTATTTCCGCACGGAGTGTTTATTGTCCGGTTAGGCCCCATAAAATCGGTTATATAGTCTATGTAAGTTTCAAAATTTGAATTACAGTTTGAATATTCATTGTAGCATTGGTGGAATAATAATAAACGTAGTTAAAATGTAAGGTTACGAAATGAATAATATAACATCTGTGTATTACAACAACTTGTGTTGCTCTGTAGTTTACTGTAAATAATCATATAGTAGTTATAGCTTTAATTAATAGATTTTAACACACTAATAATTGATAAAAAAAAAAAAAATGAACATATTAATAAATTATTGTGAACGCCAATGAAAACGAATTTACATGATCTTACGTAGTCAATTAATATACGAGTATAGACAATTTTAAACAAGCGAAACAATAAAATATATTAATTTAATATAACAAACGTATTATATTATTAAAATACTTTTGAAAACATAAACAATAATAAAATTATTTTCATCCATTGATATTATGTGATAATAAAATACTAAAAAAAGTGTATTTCATAAGGTTGTTAGATTTTAGACTAAGTGTAAAATAAGTACATAACTATAATTGTTAAAGAAAAAAAAATAATTAAACAAGTCATATTTTCTTCGTAAATTGTATGCAATACCTATTACGACTCATGAAATTTAAATTATAAACATAATAATTAATTAAAGTCACTATTCACAAATTCAAGCTGAAAAGAAGTATATATTAAAAAAATAATTAATAATGTAGTAATACTCGTATACTATATTCATTTACGCAGTTGGACTGGTCAAATGGACGACAAATGGCTGCATTTTTAGTATTGTCAGTTGTCACCGTCATAAAAACGTCATAACGAGCTCTCAACAAAGATATAATATACAATTTGAAAACATTAAATGACAATTTTTCACAAAGTATGTAGCTAAATATTATAATTTATAATACCCACTGATGATAAGTTAAATTTCCATGAATGTCTTTATACTCTTGCGTATTATTCTAGAATAAGCTTATTTTCACAAGGAGGAGAATATAACATTTAAATTAACGATTTTTTTTTCGAAAAAAACACTCATTTTATTGTAGTCGATTTGTTTGTTTTGGAAAAAACATTTTTATTTCAATGATTTACTAACAGTTTGTAAATATCAACTTTTGGGTTACTAATAATTTTGACTACGTTAGTGTAATTATTTTATACCATAGGATAACTATAATGCTTTGAGTTTAATATTTGTTTTTATATATTTTCATTTATTCCAGAATATTATGATTATTATTATTTTTTTTATTAAAGAAAAATAAAATCTTTAACATATATACCATAAGAGTTTTAGAAAACATACAATATTGGTATGAAGCTAACATGAAAAGAAGCCAATCAGAGGCATTCCTTGTTCAACAATATGAAATTTAAACATATGTGGCCATTATGGAAAAACAAATTTTAAAATAAAATATGTCACTTTAAAAAAAAGAAAAGTGAACTTTAGATCTTAGAATAACTAACAAATTTAAATTACATAAAATTTGTTTTACAATGACACCTCTGATAACCTTGATTCACAGAAATACTGTTATGCCCGGCAGCCTCCAGGAGAGTTATTTCGTTTTATTTTGCTGACAGTACTGTACCTATTTGTATTAGAGATTAAACTGCAGAAACTGCTCTACGTATTAGTGTAATAAACATATATATACAATATTATTAAACAATAATGGACTTGTCTTGTTTTATATGTCTGGTGCAACAATCAGATTTATGCTTATTAAATAAAGTCTTCAAAAGTGGAGTGTTTTGTTGCATTGAACTCGTAGATAAATTAAAGTGCATCAATTATTTTATTAGTTAAAATGAAATATAAAATTTCATTAGCGATAAATGACATTGGCTAAACACTAAATGTATCAGTCAATATCGAAAGTATTCACCCATTGCCCACAATGCCTGGTCTGCACCGTCAATACTGACATCGCCTAGTCATTACCTACATTGCCTGAATTGCCAACATTGACGGTAACGTATACATGTAAAGAAGAAGTCCTGATTTACTGACTGACTGGCTGATTTAAAATCAACTCACAGCCTGAAATATGATAGCTAAGGACTTGAAATTTTCAGGATGTGTATCTATCATGGTATAAGCGTGCAATATGAAAGGATTTTGAAAATATTTGATTTTAAAACGTTGAAAAGGGCAAAAAACAAAAAAAAAAAATCCATTATTTCGGAAAAAATACTAAAATATGTTTGTTGATTCATGGGTTACCTTGGTAACATGGATAAAACAAAGAGAAGTCAATGCAAAATTTCAAAGACAACTACCACTTGTAGAATAATAGAATAAAATAAAATGTAAAATTTCTACAACAACAATAAATTAATTGATATTTTAGACGGATGTCAGTTGGGATCTTGTAAATTTCCATGAATTTGACGAGAATTTGGACAAAAACGGCAATACGAGAACACGAGGAAATACAAGGAACTGGATCGAACGTAAACGGATTTGTGAAATAATCATGACCTTTTTGGAGGTATTCTGGTGTATTTGTATGATCGACAGTTGCTGATGAATTGAACGCTTGCTTGAAGTCCATCGAATTCGTGGATGTACGTGAAAACTCTCAAGTTATAAACGAATATGCGAGTCGCGTTACAAAATTACGCATTCGCGGAAGTTTTTCACGAGCAATCAATAGACACATTAGCACGGAAAAATTCCCGTTTCGACATTTTCACATAATTTTTGGTAATTCATATGGTTGGAAGGAGAGTTGATTCCGAAAGTATGTATTCCCGAATATTGGCGCAAATCACAAAAACCATAAAATGATCATTGCTATAACCATGGTGACAGCATCCCGTTTTGTTATGATTTATTTAGTGTAGCGTTGAAAATACTCTTTACTGAAATTTAAATATTTTGTACTAATTAATGTTACAAGAAATTAAACCGACACGGCCCCGACGGGTGACAATGAATATATAATCGATTGCCGCACATATGAAAAGTCATCATCACTTGAGAACACCTCGACCGCGGGTTTTTTTTTTTGTGTTCATAATTTTCCCGGTCGCAGATGTTCGTAAATGTTGGTCTCGGCCAAGATTGTTCCGTGCGAGCCACGGGTAATTCAGCTCGTATATATGATACATAAATATATATATTTATATTGGTATTGCACGAAACGAGTGGTAGATTTATTATAATTACGAGGAAGAAAATAAAAAAATCGTCGTTAAAGTTTGTACTCTCCGTAGACAGTTTGTCTTAGTAAAATATGCGTGGGCGTTGATTTAATGTGCCGGTGAACAATGTTGACGTTTTAAAAAATTCACCGCGAGTAATACAATTTGATGTCACTCATGTTTTCACAAAAACTCATTACATCTGCTGTCATTAAAACGTGACATAACGATTATCGAAACGGACGGATGAATATTACTTTTGAGACGTCCTCCAGCGACGGTGACGAGCCACCACGATAAATATGATTTCGATTTTCAGCCGCGCGGAATAATAAATCTATCTTTAGGCTTCGTGTCGAACCGATGTAAAGCACTGTATATATTGTATGGGAGCCTATGTGATCTGTTCGAAGGCCTTTCTTTCGATAATATGCTGGATAAATTAATGATTCGTGGATAAACATATGGCGGAAATAAAAAGAAAATTAAAAATGCCCGTGTGTAATTGTATTCGAGAAAAATAAATCGATTAAATATTAGAATTTTTTATTTAAATAATTCCGAATGTCTTTAGCAAACTTTCACAACCATATATAATTATCTATTCCATACATCAGCTATTATTTGTTTTAGTTGATTTATATTTACACCGTCGTTAAAACTTTATATTGAGATATGAAACTTAATTTAAACTTTTTAACTATAAAATTATTATAAACTTATAAATATTAAATAGGTTAGTTTACTTAATAATCTAAAATTGTCACCATTACTTTGTCGTCGGTTTGGGCACCTTTGGCTACGTTTGAATAACTTACCCTTTGCAACAAGATACTAGATGAATGGTTATCGTTCTTAAGATTATTAAGTTTACTCATATAGTTTACAAACAAATTACAACTTTTAAAATTATTTTTTTTTCATCTAATGTTTATTAAAAAAAAAAAGATCGCACGATTTTCCTTTGAATTAAGGAGATTGTCAATATAATTTGTATCCGTGTTTGTATTTGAAGTTCCTTACAGAAAAGTTGTATTAACTTAATAATTTTTTGTTGACTGCTAAAGGTGAATCTATAGAAATTAAGTTTTTTAATCGGAGCTTTAAATGTAAGCTTTACTTTAGTCTTGACATTTACTAAAATATCGAAAAATGCAGTCGTCCGATTTTGACAGTGATAAAAGTTATTTCTGAAAAAAAAAACTAGTAAAATCTACGTAGCTTATTATAATTCACGGGTTCGACGGTAATGCCTTCAGCATTGACGTGTTCAAACACGAACTACCGCGTCAACGCCCACCTTTGGCACCCGGTGCCCAGCTGCAGCGACGTTGACGTTAACCGGGAGACGCGCGGACCGTATGCGTTTTACGAAATAACCTTCTCGGTAAATCGGTAGGCATACGATTCTGCGATTCTGCCGAGCGTACGGGTGGTAAAAACAAAACGTGAAAAATGCCTCCGCGTGAAATATTTGTCGTTGGACTTGGCATTTTCACCGTCCCGAGGTAAAGTACAAGCGTGCGTGAACCGTGTCGTCGCAGGTACGTATTATACAGCACCACGAGGGACGAAAAACGCGCGCAGGAGAATGATAAATGTTGTCACCTGTGCGTTTTACCCGTGAATCAGCGAAACCGATTTTGCCACTTGGGTTCCACGAGCGATCTTTCTTTTCTCCACGGGCCCGTGTATACATTATGCACGCACGCGCCCGCCATATCGTTCTGATTGCACAACGGGAACGGACGATTTATCGGCAGCACATCTATACGTAGAACGCGCACGCGCATTGGAAGTGAGGTAGGACTTCCGTGTAATCGGCCGGTACACACACGTGTGCGGAGAGCGAAGAGATAATATAGGGGCCGGCAGGGGTTGGAGATATAGGGGAGAGAGACGTGCGAGCACATCCAGACGTTATCTTGTTCGACTCGCGGCGGCATATGCATAAACCGACGTCGCCGTCGCGCACGCAACCGGCAGGATTTAGCGAGATTTAGATTGATCCACGGCGCGCTGTCAGTAATTTATTTCGGTTGTCTCGTTTTCCATTTATTACACGAGCAGTGTGTGTGTGCGCGCGCAGTGTAAACTACCACTAATACTATATTATGCTACCATACTACTACTACTACTACTACTACTACTACCGCTATCACTGTATAACAAAACCCCATAGTTATACAGTTACCACAGTAACCGTCGGATCCGTTTGCATCGGTAAAAATCGTGAGATCTACCCCGTACTTGTGCTTTTGACCACCGCCTCGGATGCGTCGAACAAAAAACAAAAATGATTGATTTACCAAAAAAAAATATGATAAACACTAACGTGGCTGGTGTACGTCGTTACCGTAAAATGTGCACTTTATTAGACAACGAGAGTCTACACCCCACCGAATAAACCAACCCCGAACGACCTGATTTATTCCTGTGTATATATTACGTAAGCTGTATAAAGTATATATATTACGTATGTATGTGTGTGTGTGCGCGTGTGTTTCACCATCTATTGGCTATTATATCGTTTACGCGGATTCCGCGCACGTTTCTCGCCTATCCGATAATGCGTTTGCTTTAACGTGTCCCCCCGCCCGCCGCATGTACACGCACTGCAGCCATTATACCCGAGAATTCGCATCTAAAAACGATAATTTATTCGACGATCGTATTATTTGCCAATGACGACTTTATTGTTTTCCACGTCGCGAATTATTTCTCATTTCGTTCCGCACGATGGTGCAGTGTTGCTGCGGAACGTGCCCCGCAGCCGAGTAACACGAAACGGCATTTTCGGAGCGCTGGCATTTTTTTTTTTTTGATCTTTAAAAACATCAACTACAAAGGTTATTAGTTTTTTTTTTTTGGTTGAATTTCATGGTGTTGAATAAAATATTTCAGTATTTATATTTGTATGGTGTTTGTTATGTTGTGTTGTTATATGTATTTGCTATTTATGTTACAATTTTCTTTGACGGTAGGTTTAAATTTTGTTGAATAAATCTGATTTTTTGAGGAATTCTAGCATGTTTAATGTATTTTCGATATTTGATCCTAGGGCTTCGTATAAGTTGGGTGAAATGTTGTAATTTTTTAGATCTTGTGAATATTGATAGCACTCAGTTATTATATGTTTCACTGTTAGAGTGACTCCACAGACTGTGCATTGAGCGGGTTCTTCTTTGGCCATTAGGTGTTTGTGAGTCAGTCTTGTGTGGCCTATTCGGAGACGATTTATAATAATTTTTTCTCTTCTGCTGAGAGTTGGATTTTACCAGTTTAGAATTGTGTTTTTTATTTCATTGAGTTTAGACCGTTGTTTGAGCCAGTGCGTTTGCCATTTAATTAGTGATTAGTTTTTAATTTGGATTTTGATGTCATCATATGTTACGATGTCCAAAAACTGTATATTATGGTTGTTTGGTTGTGCCGCTTCCTTTGCTGCTTGGTCCGCCGTCTCGTTCCCCCTTATATTTGTGTGACCTGGTACCCAAATGAAAGTGATATTTATTCCCCTTAGCTTTAGTTCGTTGGATTTTTCTTGTATGTTTTTTGCAATGTCTGTTGGATTTGTAGTATTTTCTAAGCTTCTTAGTGTGCTCAATGAATCAGTGAGTATCAGATTATTTTTTGTTGGAATTTTATCTTGTTTTTTTATGTACTCTATTGTTTTGAGGACGGCTATTGCCTTCGCGGAAAAAATAGAACATTCATTTGATAATCTATATTTAATTGTTGTATCGGTGTGTACAATTGCAATACCAACTCCTTTTTCGGTTTTTGAAGCATCTGTGAAGAACATGTTGTAATTTTGGTAATTATCTAGTATTTTTCTTAAATGTTCTTGGTAAGTTATTGGGTACGTATTTTCTTTTTTATTTTGCGCTAGCTCCATATTTATTTCTAATTTGAAAGACCATGGTGGGAAACTGTAAGGGTTAACTTTGAGAATGGAGCCCAGTTGGATTTTATCTTCATTTGCAATTTTAGTGGTTTCGGTTATGTATTTGTTGGCTGGATTGTTTGCGTTTCTTGAGATGCTAGCTGCGTAGAGAAGTGAATTCTCTGCTCTTCTTAGTTCTGGAGGGGATTCTTGCGCTATGTTTCTTATGCTTTCTATGGGGCTTGATTTGAAGGCTCCAATGCATAGTCTTATGCTGGAGTTTAATACGCTGTCTATTATTTTAAGATGTGAGTGATTGGTTGATTGGTATAAAATTGCTCCGTAGTCTAATTTTGCCCTGATAAGTTGTCTATGTATGCGTATTAGTGTATGTTCATCACCCCCCCATTGGGTGTGGCTTAACATTCTTATTAAATTTAATCTTTGGTTGATATCCGTTTTTAAGTATTTTAAATGCTGGATCCAATTCATTTTTGTATCGAATATCAGGCCGAGAATTTTGACTGTGTTATTGTTAGGTATGTTTTTTCCATCTATTTGAACATTTATATGTTTTTGGCCTCTTTTTCTAGAGAATACAATGCATTGAGATTTTGTATTGGAGAATTTGAAACCTGACGTATTTGCCCATTGAGTTAGTTTGTTGGCTGTTTCTTCGAGGAATCTATGTACAGTTGATAGGTTTTGGCTCCTGCACCAGAAATTGAAGTCATCTGCAAATAAATTCGCATTTACTGGATATTTGATATTTGCCATTATATTGTTGATTGCCAACAGAAACAAAGTTACTGATAGTGACGAACCTTGAGGTACACCGTTTTCTTGTAAGAGATTTACAGAGAGTGTGTTTGATACTTTGACTGCGAATTGTCGGTTATCTAGGAAACTTTTTATATAGTTAAGCATATTACCATTAGATATCATTTTACTGAGTATTTGAATTACGCGGTGTCTCCATATAGTGTCATAAGCTTTTGTAATGTCTAGACATATCATTCCAAGATATTGATTTGTGGCAAACGTTTTGTTTATTTCGGAGTGTATGGTGACTAAATTGTCAAGTGTGGAACGAGATCTGCGGAACCCACTTTGTTCGATTGCTATATACTTATTCTTTTCGAGGAGCCATATGAGCCTATTATTTATTATCTTTTCTAATATTTTTGCCATTGTATTTAATAGTGTTATGGGTCTATATCCTTCCGTCGTGTTTTTGTTTTTTCCTGGTTTAGGTAGCGATATTACTATTCCTCTCTTCCATTCGTTGGGGATGTTGCCTGTGCTCCATATGTTGTTGTAAATCCTTAGTAGTAAGTCTTTAGATTTTGTCCCAAAATTTTGTAGAAAGCTGTAAGGAATTCCATCAGGACCTGGGCTTTTACTATTGCATTTGTTTATCGTCTGTTCTATTTCATCTATTGTTATTGGGAGATTTATGTTATACTGGTCAGGATTTGAGGGGTTTATTGCCGATACTATTTGTTCTCTTTCATTTGGTATTTTGATTTCGGAGATGAATTTTTTATCATATGAGTTATTGCTTGAGTTATTTTGGAAAAAGCTGGCGAGTTTGTTAGCCACTTTTTCTGGGTCTGAGATTATTTCGTAATCATTTTTTAAAATGATTTCATTTCCTCTGCTAAGGCCTTTAAGTGATTTAATTTTATTCCATATTTCAGAGGCCTTGGCTTGTGAATTTATTGAGTTCGTGAATTGGTTCCAAGACGTTTTTTTGCTATGATTGATGATGTATTTAGCTCTGGCTCTTAGCTGTTTTAACTTGATGAAGTTTTCTTGTGAATTGTTTTTTTTAAAGGTATTGAGTGCTTTGTTTTTATCTTTAATGGCCTCTTTGATTTTCTCGTTCCACCATGGGACTCTGGGTTTTTTAAAATTTGCGTTGCTGCCTATTGTTTTTTGCGCTATCGATGTTATATGTGTCGTAAATTTTTTCGTTACTTCATCGGTGCTTAAAAAATCCATATCCCCTATTATCTTAGATTCTTCTTCTAGTAGATCGGTGAATAATTTCCAATTCGGGTTTTTTAGATTCCATCTATGTACTTGGTTGTTTTTAGCATCTGTTTGTCTAGTTAATAATTTAATGTTAATAGGTAAATGATCACTACTATATATTTCATTTAGTACTTCCCACTCGAGTCTTTGAGAGATGGAGGGTGTACTCAGTGAGAGATCTATGTTCGAAAATTTTCCATTGGCTAAATTTATGTGGGTAGGGGATGTATCATTTAACAGAATAAGGTTTTGGGACGTGATTAATTTTTCTATTAATTGTCCTCTATGGTCAGTTGAGTTGGAGCCCCATAGTATATTGTGGGCATTGAAATCACCCACTAATAGATATGGTTTGGGTAATTGTTTTGTGATATCTTCTAAATCTGAAAGGCTGACATTTGTTTGGTTTGGAAGGTAGATATTGCATATAGTAAATTTTTCTTTGAGTTCTATTGTGATTGCTATGGTTTCTAGGTTGCTGGCATTTTTAAACTCGCGCCAAAAAACAGTTTTATGTGCACACTTGAAACAAAATATGAGTACTTTGAACACCTTAAAAATACGCGATAGATTAAAATTAATTTATGATACAACCGTTCGGTCTTTGAATGAATATTATAAGCAATGTTGTCTTAAATTTGAACACTAACTAAATGTCATATGTCACTGTCAACGTTTTTTTCAATATAAATTAGTTAACATTACTAAGACGTAGAAAAATGTTTTTTTTTTTTTTTTTTCAAAAGATACTTATTACAACTATGATAGTTCAACAATTACAAAAAAGTAGTAAAATGTTATAACGATGTAAAGTAATTAAATAATACGATTCACACAAAGTAAAATATACGTATACAATATTACAGTACTCAAATGAGTATTAAATATAAATTTTTTATAAATAAAAATAAGAATATTAACTTTAAAAAAAATCAAATCATTTCGCTCAACTGCTAGGGGTGCTAATATTTATAAAGATGCGTGAATTACATCTCTGCCAAGCACCCTGCGTTACAGTGCATGCTAAAGCTTTAAATAATTATACCGTGAACATTGATTTTCAAAACGGGCCTTCGTGTGATCCATAGATCCGCAATAGTTAATAATGTTTATAATAGTTTATAATAATTATAATATAATCTCGGTGATTTTGAATTTATGATTAAATCGATAAATATGCATACATACTCGTATACCGACAATATACGACTATCAGAAGATATGAATATTATGATGTTTATTTATATATATATATATATATATTTTTATTTAATTATAAAACAATTTACATAATTGAAACATTACGATATTATATAACAATAATAATTGGTCCCGTGGGGATTGATTTAGTAGACAACGTAAAATGTTGAGTCAATGGGGGAGCAGCAGTGGTCGCGCCTCCGTTTCTCTGCCAACATATTTGACTGGAAATATATTTATAGGTATAACCACTGTACGAACTATACTGTTTGTTTTAAAGTAACCCCGTGAACATCATAAATATAACATCGTGTAGTAGTATGTGGTATACAGCGTGTAGTGAATAAACATTCATCGTATTCGTATTATTATTATTATTATTATGATAACGTGTAGGTACATGATAAATACTGCAAATGCTTGTATACATTTCACGTAGTCGAAATAATAATTACCCAGGTTAGGCGATGGTGTTATTCAAAATATTTCTCGCGAAGACAAACACGCGAAAAACAATTTCCTGATACATTATTAATATCTAGGAAGTTTTCTCCACGACAAAATACCTCTGGTAAATTACATTTTTTAAATATTTAAAATGTTAATATGTAACATAAATATTTGAGTTCAAGTTATTTGCACGTATAGTAATATATAACGTGTCATAGGCAGGATTTCGGTACGAAGGGGTTCCATAATAACAACGTGAAAACAAATTAATACCAGAAATAGGTCATATCGAGAAAAACACGATTAACGGGTAAATTAAAACTGGCAAGTGACAACTAAGCGTGGAGGTTTTAAATTTTTAATTTCGATTGCTATTTCCTAGTCATTTTTAAATGTTAAATAGCAAATTATGATGGAAATGTGTGTGCTCAATCCGTTTAAATCATCTAACTCCTCACCCGTTTCTAAGCGCCTGTACGAATATGCCATAAGTAATACTATAAAGATTTGATGAGGTTCTATTATTTTACTTTTAAATAAATATCGGCCACCAATGGCTCATATACGATGCGTAGTTCACCGTCGTAGAGTTAAACATGCGGAAATTAATTTCTTGCATTGATCCTTAAAAATAAAAAAAAAAAACGAAAATGCTTAAATCATTATTATTAATAATATATTACGCAGATCATATTATATAGATCATATTACTATAGAATTTGGACCGTAGGCACTAGCAACCAACGGTGTCTGATAAATAAATATAACAAAGGATAATAAATCAAAGTAATTTATTATGTGCGTATACAGTATAGTCCTGGGCGGCCTTACATAATAATAATAATAATAATAATAATAATAACAATAATCACTCATACGATGATGATGATAATTATAATATTGATAACGGCGATAATAAGCTGACTGCAACACTGCGCGAATCTATAATTAATTTATAGTGCGCTATCAGCGACCGATGGACCGGTGGTAATGGCCAGTGGCGTAGGAAGACTCGTTAGCGCCCTGGCAAACCTAGAAAAATGCGACTTTTTAGCGTTTAAAAAATTGACGAAAATACGGAATGATATTTTTTAACATTTATTTTTTACGTATATATGTAATTAGATAATGCAACATTATATAATTATCAGTTATTAATACAATATGTAAATTTCGAACTTTAAAAATTTTCTTTTCTTGCTTTAAGGCTAGAGAATTAATCGATAAGAATAAGTGCCTAATTTAAAGCACGAATTTGCACCTCTGGCGTATGCACAGTTCACCATACCCTTGCTACGCCACTGGTAATGGCGCGATCGCGGTTCGAGGTGCTTGGATTACGTAACCCGCACGCGACGTCCACAATTAAACGGTAAACACAAATATTCGCGGACGATTGTGTTGGACCAACAACGGGTGGGCAATACGAATTCGTATCAGCAACGGTCGCACCCCGGCCTTCGGCTTCCGTCCGAAGGTCCGGTTGGCTATTCGCGACATCGCGTTCGAACATATGTAGGTATTATACGTAAATATGGTATACCTAAACTAGAAATAATTCTGTTGAAAGGTAATAAGGTGGTAGCGGTTTTTCCCTCGGCCGGCCGCGTCACGAGGATTTTTTTTTTATCAATAAATTTTCGAATACAAATTGAATAACAGTTCAGTCAAATGCATGGCGAGAACTGTGCGTAATAAATGTTTGTAAAATAATTGTTCCTCGTGAGAAAATTATTTTTCGGGACTGGGTGAAATTAATTATTTTCCAAAAGGACGATTCAGACATAGTACATATCTACGCTACAGGGATTGAGGTTTGTGTAACTTGGGAAAAATAAAGCGTTTCGTCGGGTACCCGTAGATCGTCGTATTAAACTCATATCGCTTGTGTCAACATAAAAGTTGATAAACTAATATCACCCACACTTTTCCAAGCTAATCAATGTCATTTAAATATGGGGGGGGATGCCTTTTATGTTTACTTTTAAGAAAACACGGATAAGCCAAATACAAGTGAACATATTTTAAAGACAAAAAAATCGCCAAGCTCTAGTATAAATTAGATAGGTTGTTTTTGTTTTTGTTTTTTAAAGGTTTCGGAAAGAAATAGTAAAATTTTTTAGTGACATCATAGAGAAAGTTTCGGTTTAATTAGTCATAAATATATTAGCACAATTCACAAATTTTAAATAATTTTCACGACAGATCGTGTTGGTATAAATAAATTTGACTGAGGGCTGTAATCAGCCGATGTCAGTATAGTAAAAAAAATAATATAATATGTGCCACAATGGTGATAATTATAGACCATCATCAACAATATAAATACAAATTCTCGTAGAAGGTTATGGGAGATATATTTCAGTACGTACCATTTAGAATTACAGATTGATGCAATTTATTGGTAGAAGTCAGAAATAATCAATACATATTTTGATCAAAACGTATCAATTATTTATACTATTAAGGTATATTTTCTGTAATATTTTCTAGATTTGATCTTAGTTAATTTTTATAACTGAATATTTCTTTTTCTAACACCTAACATCATAATAGTGTATTTAACATATCGAAATCATGGTGTTCATATTATTTAATATTTTTTTTATATCAACCTCAATAGACAATAACTATACCATCTGAATAAAAAAAGGAATTGTATCACATCAAACAAACTACATGTAAATAAATCACTAAATAAATAATAAATGTTGTAACATATGATTCATTTTCATTCACAAGGTCTAAATAATTTCGAAACTAAATATATAAACTTCTATGGCGAAATAATTAATTTATATCACCTTAAAAATGTAGTTCCAATCGTTCTAATCAAATGTGCAAAAAGCTATACATTTCGAATTCAGTATAATCTTATAATGTGCAATTTCGAAAATTCGAAACAACACCTTATATGCTGTGAACAAAAGATACGTCTGTTGATTTACCTTAATATATTAAGTTATGAAAATTATTTTAATACTTTGTTATTACCAAATATTAATTCATACAGTTTTGATTTTATTT
This sequence comes from Periphyllus acericola, assembly GCA_949715065.1. Taxonomy (NCBI): domain Eukaryota; kingdom Metazoa; phylum Arthropoda; class Insecta; order Hemiptera; family Aphididae; genus Periphyllus; species Periphyllus acericola. The sequence goes on from OX454265.1 coordinate 19,892,773, forward strand.
CATTTGAATTCAATCGAAATCTCTGTGAATACGATCGGCTAATCTTATTCAATTTTTACGAGGTAAAAATAATTTACCATGTTGATAAAAAATTGTTTTTTGCAATATTCATTGTTAACATTGATTGCGTATAATTTGCACAACTACCATAGCATCTATAGGTAATACAAAAAGGATAATTTTGTAACCATAAAAAAAACAACGATACCATCGGATTTTAATGTGAATAAAAAATGTTGTTTTCTTGTTATAGATCGATGGAAAAAGCCTACACTCGTAATTATTATTTGCGATGAGCTCAAATAGTATTTAAACGGTAGAGTGTTTGCAATATTCTTTGAATATTTACTAGAATCCATCATAAGCGTGCGGGTAGCGTATAGCGATGAAAAAAAATCTACCGAGTCGCATAGTTTCGTCGTGGTACAAACAAAATCATATATATATATATAATATATATATAAATAAAAAAATTTATTATTTAAAAAACAGTTTAATTTAACTTCTAAAGAAGAAATGTCACTTAAAAGAATTTGTTGTTTTATTATTAAATGTTATGCTGAAGTGTGGTTCACTGCTCCAAATTCAATAGAGGCTCCTGTAAATGACATAATTTTGATAAAAAAACTATAAGAACGATGATACAAATATAGCTGAAACAGCATTAAAGAAATTTATTAATCATTTATGGTATCTTAGTGATGAATGTGTAACATTTTCAATTTTTGACAACCGTGTTACCATTGAACAAAAAAAAAGAATGGCAATTAAAATGTTAATGAATGAGTATGAAGATTATGAACAAGTAGGAGAAATTAAAAAAAAAAACATTCATTGAAGACTGAAGACATACCTAACTTTATAAGCCAAGATTTGCCAGTTGATCTAATTACAAACAAATCAATAAAACTTTTTGATAGATTTGATATTAAAACTAATTTTTTATCACTGGATCCAATATACTGGGAAGGAAATGAAGAACATAAAAAAGGAAAAGAAATAATTGGATCATTAAAAGTAGTTACGATACTGCCGAACGCCATGTTAAGCTGATGGAAGAATTTAATAGTAAAATTACCAAAAATGAAGAGCAAAAGCAGTTTTTGTTACAAGTAAATATATTTTCTTAATAACTATTATATAAATCAATACTAATTTTTGCTATTTATTTTCAGACTGTTCAATATTATCGTAGAAAATACCATTGTTACGACCGCGAAACTCCAGAGTAAACCATATGAATAAAATAAATTATATATAAAATATTTTATCGTATCTCCAACTAATTGACAAATATATTAAAATAAATGAAAAAATCGATTTTGTCAAAAATATTAAATTTTTTTTGATTTTTAATATTTTTCTTGGAAAAGAAAGTATTTATGAAAAATTATAACTGATTATTTTTTATAGACGTCATTATGTTCTACAATTTAGATTCTATAATTTTTTACGCTAAGTGCTATGGTTTTTGAATTAAACTTGAAAAATAACAAAACTACCCTATTTTGCCATATTTCAACCCTAATTCGGCACCAGAAGGGGTTGTGTAAGAGCTTCCAAATTTTACCCAAATTACCTCCTCATGTAACTTAACAAATCTAGGGGGTACGGACTATAAATTATTCAGATTAAAAAATAAGGACTACCCTAATATATATATTATACATAGGTACTAAGGACGACGAAACGGACGGACAGCGGGAGACGAAACGAGTGCGCTTTAACCGTCTTGTCCACTTTTGTCCACTGCAAAACTTCCGCCGCCCCCACGCACCCGTATTATATTACGTTATTATTACTATTATTATTATTATTATTATTATTATTATTATTATTATTGTCGCACGGGTTTGTGCGTTTCCGGCCACGGCAATTATAATAATAATAATAATAATAATAATAACAGCAATGCGGCGTGGTAAAGATGGCTTGTAGTGGGTATACAAGTGGTAGACGACGACGAAACGGTCGCATAAAGAAAAATAAAATAAAATAAGAATACATTTAATATTTAAAATACGTATATATGTATTGTAATTTCGACGGGTAAATACACAATTACTGAGCATAGGTGCGATTCGGGTTAAACGTATGCAGGGTGCTAAGGATTAATATGTCATTAAAAAATATCTGAGAATAAAGGTGTGACGCGCACGGGTACCGTTGAAATTTTCTGATGCTATTAAAATATGATGATGATGATATAATGAAATTTGATGGTGCTAAGCACCCTCAAACACATTCCGACTACGGATAACCGTCAGAGCCACAACGGGTGCATGGGGTCCGTCGCATCCCTCGATAGAGATTCGTTTGTTTTGATAAGATATATTTAAAATTGACGTGTAGAAACGATAGTATAACTTTAATGTATGCGACTAAAATAATATATTGGGTTCTGTTACGATAAACGGTGTTGTTGCCAATTATATAGTAAGATTCGGAACGATCTTTTCGACGACGATGGTTCGATTTTCTAACAAGTCAACTACGGAGACGACAATCGAACGTATCGTAAAAATGTATTGTAAACGAACGGTTATTTTTGACGATCCATTGTCAGTACCGTATCGACGCAGATTGTTCGCGAGCACCGACCACGGTACATTTCACAAGACATAATAATGTCACGACGGGGTCGGTACATTTATTACGAAACTATATTATCGCGAAGCGTAGGGATCATTTCACGTTCGAAGGGCCATGTGTACGACAAATGTACACGTGATTGTCCGCGGTGCGTTCACTCGTAGGGTGAGTAATTCAGTCGGTTTTTAAAAGTCAGATTCGGAACGGCAATCACGTAATGTGCACGACGGAACAAACACGATGTCGGTGAACAATAGTTAATACACTAGCGCGTATGAGTAAGTACGTGACGTTTAAAAATGTCGTCGGCACCGCACGCGAAGGACGTAAGTCCTGGAAAATATTTATTTGCTGCACGCGCCAAGCCGGTATGCAATTATTATGCACTTGAACGTCGGATTTACGGGGCGCGGACGGGGCGGCTAGATAGCTAACACATGATTAACCGTACGGCAGACCGCGGGGTCAATAGTTATTATTAATGCTCTACGGCGTGGACCACCGTAGAGAGGCCGTTGACTGATTTTTAATTTAAAAAAGTGGTTTCGCAAAGAAGTCCGTATGATTATGATAATATTGAAATATTCTTTATTCAACAGCCCTGCGGTTATAATCAATCGCTATAATGTGGAGAGGATTCCCCTCTTTATTTATTACTGTGAGCATTCAAATACTATTACTATTGTTATTTCTCGTCTTATGAAAATATCATATTTTTCATAAACGTACATTTTAATATCTGATAATTATCAGAATTTCTGTCGGTGTGTAAAATCAGGTTTTACTATCAAGTATTGATATTATTAAAGTATTATTAAATAAATCAGACATTTATATTATTTTCGAAAGTGATAATTTAAATAATTATGACGAGTGGGAATTTTGAAAAAAAAAATGCATTGAGTAGGACGTTGTCGTAGAATTATAATTTTCAAATAAAACATAATTTCATTCTACTTTATCAATTAGCGACTTACTTGTTTGTAGTTAAATAAAAAATACTAGGTGTTTTGACTTGATAATAGTGGTGAACAAGTTCTATATTGACCAACTTTGAAATTAGAAATATTTAGTTTTGTTGTATTTTAATGGTAACGAAAAAAAAACAAATTCAAAGAAAATTTATTTTATGTCGTGATTTGTGTTTAAATGTAAAAACTATAAGTAATGAACGAATTAAATTCCTTGGAAAGTGAGAGCTATCGTTTTGTAGTAATTTAACCTATAACAAATTTAAATTGTTATTAAAGCTTATTAAAATGTTCTTATTAAATAATCCTGGCTAATAGTATTTATATATATATTTATATTATGTATACGTAATATATCATTATTTTAAAAGTTTTTTATTATTATATAAACGGAGAGAGCAGCAATTTATGTCGTAAAAAAACTAATTCATATTTCTGCTGCGTTCTATAAAAATAATATGAACAATATAATAAATACCTTAATAACAATAATAGTTATAACACATTTTAATTAAATAAAGTACTTAAAGTATATAGAAATAATTAAAATAGAATACGTAGTATTATTATTATTACATAGGAATCGGTTTGTGAATTAAAATATAATACATTTTATGTACGTACAATACTATTTATTAAATAATACACAAACATATATGAGAATGAGTGATAATTTTATGTGATTATTCAAACTATTTCTACTAAATGTATTTTTGTATATTATCTTGTAAATTATGTTAATAAGTTTAAGCACTTACTCTATGAATTACATATCAGCACTCATTTTGTTGTTATATGGCACATTATATTCCTATAATAAATACGATTATCTTTGTTACAATTGGAATACTTCTAGTCCCTACAGTATTGACATAATATTTTATTTTATTTTTTTCTATTTTAAATTTTAAATTTACAATCTGTTCAAGTATCTGAACAATAAGAATATGTGATGAAGGCAATTTCATTTTAGAACATGAGTGAGTGAAGGGAGGAGTTACCCAATGGTAACACTGCCCTAACTTGATTTTAGATTATTATTAGTTTAGAAGATCACGGCACCATTCTCTTCTGAGCCTCCTGGGAGGGTTTCCAGGAATTGTGAGGGAGGAAAGGTTGGAGATGAGAGGATTAATATAGAGAGGAAGTTTGGAATTGAAGCGTTTGTAGAACGTGACCGCTTCTTCATGGACTGATTTGATTTTTAGGTCATTGTGTAAAATTAAGTTTGAAATGTACTGTGGAGAATTTGTAATTTTTCGAAGGATTTTATTTTGGAGGGTTTGTATTTTGTTTGTATTTGACTTTTTAGCATTACTCCAGAGTTGAAGGCCGTAGGTCCACATTGGCTTGAGCAGGGATTTATAGATTAGGAGTTTGACATTTAGAGAAGTATGTTTGTTGTTCGAGATTAGGGTTTTAAGGTTGCGGAGGCGTGCATTTAGGGCAAACTTTTTAGTTTTGATGTGGTATGACCATGTGAGTCGGCGGTCAATTGTCAAGCCTAGATATTTAGCCGATTGAGATGATGGTATTAGAATATTGTCTAGAGTCACTGAAGGACAAGGAGGAATGCGAAGAGTGAAAGTTGTATGGAGTGATTTGGATTGATTGACTTTGACGCGCCATTTTTTATACCAGTCGGTCATGAGGTCTAGATGGAGTTGAAGGTTTTGGGAAGCTATATGAGGATTTTCGTGAATTGAGATAATAGCCTTATCATCGGCAAACTCCGCAACAGTTGTGTTCGGAGAGGTTGGTTGGTCAGCAGCGTAAATGTTGAACAGAGTAGGAGAGAGAATACCCCCCTGTGGAACGCCTGAGTTGATTTTAGATATGCCCGAGTAGGATGTGCCAATTCTGACCTGAAATTAACGATCATTTAGGTAGGATTTAATCAACAAAAAATAAGTTGGATGGAATATGGGCTTTATTTTATATAGCAGTCCTTCGTGCCATACCCTGTCAAACGCTTGGGAAATATCCAAAAAGACGCAGGAGCAATAACTTTTTTTTTCGAGGGAGAATGAGATAGCATCGACTAGCCTGTGAAGTTGGTGAATTGTGGAATGAGCGGTGCGGAAGCCGAATTGGGTGTTTGGTATTACGGAGGTAGTAATGTATGGAAGAATTCTTTTAAGGATTAATCTCTCGAGAATTTTACTGAAGAATGGGAGGAGGCTTATTGGTCGAAAAGAGGAAGATATGTCCGGAGGCTTATTCGGTTTAGGGACTAGAATAGTTACAGAGAATTTCCAAAGCATAGGGAAGTAGGATAGTCTTAGACACATAGTCTTAGGGTTTGGGCAAGCCGAAGATGAGTGGTTTGAGCCGCAGCGGACACAGCGAGCTGGATAGCCGCAGAAAGATTTAGTAGGTCCATACTCTTGACAATTTATGCACTGTGTTATAGTTTTGGATTTATAAGGTTCTTCGACTTTTATTTTAGTGTGGATAAGAGATGTCAGCTTATAGATGTCGTTGGAATGAATTGTTGGTTCAAGGTCCACAAAGAATAGTGGGAGTGGGTGTTTATTGATTTTGTGTAGTACGCTTGTTACTTGACGGACTTCGAATAAACGCAATTCAAGTTCCGATTTGATAAGTGCTGTGGACGTGGACGGGTGGAGATTGCGAATGACAACACGAGTTGGTTTGTCTTCTTTGAGCTGATACGTGTGGTATTCAGCTTTTTGATTTTTTAGGAAGTGGATCAGTGTTCTGTATGAAGTAGGGTTAGTTGTCATAATTTTTAAGCGGTCAGATGAGGATTTACAAGAGAAATTATCTACACTGATTTGTTCAATAAGTTCTGAACAGAGTTCGGGGAAATTGACTACGCCTTTCACAAAAACTGGTGGGGGAAGGGTTGGCTTGATACCAACATTGACGATTCCTTCTGAATTTGACTCAGTAGGAGGCAGTTGGGTAGTATCTGATGGATCGGAGGGCTCTGGTTCGTCTTGTGAGAGTACTTCGAAGCGATTTGACGTAAAAAATATTTTTTATTTTTTTGTAGTATTTTTGATGAGTTTTGATCAGAAGAAGAAGAGGAGGTGAGGTTTCTTTTCGCACTATTGCTTATCGGTACCTGTGTCCAGTTGGTTGATGAGGAAGAATTCATACTGGTAGAGACTGAGTTTCCGTTTGAGCTATTTGTCTTGATAGAAGTTGAAGCTTTGTTTGGGCGAGCAGACTGTATATTGTCTGGGCGAGCGGTCTGTAGATTGGCCGACTCCTTGATATTGGTGGCGGCTAAGTTTGCTTTTGTATTTTTGGACGTAGATTGTGACATAATTATTGTTGCGATAATCGATAAGACGGCACGCGAGTTGTTGAAGTATCGAATACGTATATACGACGACGAAATTTAATTTAGATATTTATACAAGTGAACATACGAGAACTAAAAGAAAACTATAATTTATATTATTATTTTAGTACATACTGTCCATGTTGTTAACGTAGACGTTTTAATAAAATTTGTATAATAGGTACGTAGACCAAAATGCGAAAATAATGCAACGCGCAGAACGAACTAGTGTGCGCGACGGATGCCGAACGCGAACTGACATAATATAAAAAAAAATAAAAAATAAATGTTTTTACATTATTCGCGGTATGGTTTTACTGAACGGCTGTCTAATGTGTATGTCAAACTTTGGGATCCACCATGTCCTCTAAATAGAGAATATAACAAAATAATATGAAATGATAAAACAAAGAAGGGGGACAGGAGCAATTTGTAAAGAAATAAATATTTAAAATAGATACCACGCATACGTACGTACACGCATAATAAACGTCGAGCCTTCGTTAACCTTGTCGCTGCAGTATTGCATTTTGAAAGGGTAAAACGACCGTTACTTGTGGTGGCGAATCGCATAAATCCGGCTAATTTAATTCGCAGGGAATATTTATTTTTTTTGTATTCACTTACCGTTAAACTTTTAATACAAAGGTGTACCGTGTGGGATGCTTAATATTCTTCAAGAGAAGGAGAACCGTCTTGGTGCCTAGACTCTAAAGGAGTATGAAAACACGTGGGATGTAATTGGTTTACTTCCAGCTGAAGAATTCTTAATAGCTATAATAATACTAAGAACCGTTATGGTATGAACGTTATAAAAATACATAGACGCAAACATTTAATATAATATTGTTGAGATTATTTTCGATCAAGGATTAGCTTTATTGCACGTAAAGGACAACAAAATATAAAGATGGACGAATAAAAACGTTGGTTGTGTTTTTATCATTGAAGATATAATAAACAAAAGAATCGTAAAAGTGTATCGCAAAAAAAAAAACACAATAGAATTTAAAAACTATATTTATTCTGAAACTCAAGATATAATATTGTTTAACACATACATATTATAATAATAAAACAAAATAATACATTGTAAACATTTTTTTTTTTTTATAATAAACGAAAATAATATATGACTTTTAATCCTATTTGAATATTATTATTGAGAAAATTAATATACTTATACATATGATATACAATTTCACCTACCATACCATGTATAATATTGTGTATTACATTTTCAAATACTTTCTACACATTTTAATCGACAATGAATCCAAGTAAAATGGTACAAGATATTATCGTATTGATTACATTTACATTGGGGAGAATGCGACATGATACGATCAGACCCATTTACCGCGTAAATTGATCAATTAAAAATTATCAAAATAAGTATATATATATATGTATTGATATAGTAAATAAATATAATACCAATAAAGAATTATGTTGTACGAGGTAAGAAACAAACGTAATTATCGAAGTCGGGAATTGTTTACGGAACGTTTTATATATATAGAATTTATTACGGTTATTGTTCAAAGATATGTTTTCGTTAGCGGAAAATAGCGAGCCACAAGTACCACACACGATATTTACAGTTGAAAAACGGCCTTTTGATTTCATCCCGTTTTGTGTAGCTAAAAACAAAAACATTTCAGATTTCCCGTTTTTATTGGCCGTCAATAACATAAGTTCAAAGATAATAATAAAAGCAAGAGAGAGTAAGAGTTAGAGTGAGAATGAAATAAAGAGAGAGATAGAGAGATAGATAGAGAGAGAGAGAGAGAGAGAGAGAGAGAGAGAGAGAGAGAGAGAGAGAGAGACACACACACATAAAACTTATCAAAAGGCCGAGAGTCTATACATACAATTGGAATTATCACCCTCGGCCGTAAATATAGTTACTCGAAAATCCTGCACGATTTCTTGGATCACAGTCCCCCGGTCACCATTCAGGAAAGTCCAACGAGGATTTTAAATCCTAGCCCTATTGTGTGTTATAGGTACGTATATCGTTGACGTGAGCTTTCCCCGTCAACCGTAGATACCAAGTATAGACGCGTGTCCAAAATGTTTTGGATTACGAGTTGATGATTTTCAAAACTTAATGATATTACTTCTGTGACGTACATATTATTATATGGTTGTTATTTAATACGTACGTGTCGAATATAAGCTTTATACTGTACCACACCGAAACGACAATAATAATAATAACAATCATAATCATTATAATAACAATAATAATTATAAATTATACGAATATCGTGTTAAAAATCACCTGTATATTTTATACACCGTTGCGTGACACATTTTTAGTCGGATCGCGTGAACTTAAACAATATACTGTTTATAAATATTTGAATAGTTTAACTCTATAAGGGTGTCCGGGAAGGGTCTATTAAGTAAATATATATTATAATATTATATCATGAATACCGAAAATGTTGAAATATTAAAAAGCCAACCATCGTCGCCTTCGAATATAATAATATTATATAGGTATTAAATAACTGTAAAATATTTTATCATAAAGGACGCGTCGGCTGTAGGGGCAAAGGATCGGTGGATGGAGGCGTGGATACCTTAGTGATAACAATAATAATAATAATAATAATAATAATAATAATAATAATAATATGTATGTGAACGGGATCGGTTCGATGTTATTCTCGTAACACGAAACGCGATTCACTAAACCGCAGTGCACACGGTTATTAATTGTTCACGGCCGAGAGGAAACACGTGAAATCGGATCATTTTCTTCTGTCGTTTCCGCGACTCCAACGGATCATACGTTCGTGTACTGTATGCATTCGGGCAACGAGTGTGACCATGTGCCGTCGGCCAAGCACACGGGTGGGCTGGCTTCAAGCGGCAGCGGTAACACGTACCCGGCTAGGCATGTGATTTTCAACTTGTCCCCCGGAGCGTACCAGAATTTCAGCGGGATGATGCGACCGTTAGATGGCTCACCCGGGTACTCGCACCTAGCTTTACCTGCAAAAATAAGACACAAGTGCGTTTAGTTTGTTTTTGGTTTTCTCTAACACACGCACACACACACACACACACACACAGATACACCAACTTTATAAAACAACCCACCCACCCACCAACCTAACAAATGTGTAATATCAATTACTATCAGTAAAACTACAGAATACTTGAACGTAGTCCTTACTACGACTATTGGTAGTACTATGTTAACGCGTTGTAGATTAATTGTGAATTTTAATTTACAAAATATTGCATACATACTTCAGTTAACCACCCATGTTAGATACCCACGCTTTTTTGGAACAGGATATGTAAATAGGATATATATATATATATATATATATTATATATATATTATATATATATTATATATATATTATATATATATAATTTTCCGGAAAACTTCAAATTTGAACATACATACTAAGTATTGCCAAAAACTGATGTATAAAGAGCTGAAGTCAACAAAAAGTAGCACCTACATGTACATGCGTAAATAATTCTTGATTTCTGACTGTTTCCGGTGGCAGATTAATAAAAAAATGCTGATAACTGAGGTGAAATAATATTATTTAACGTGATAATAGAGTACGTTCATGCGCATAACTATCGGGTTCTCTAGTGACCCAAATTAAGCGATTGGCTCTAACCGTTATACATGATTTCGGTAGACAACTGCCATGGTGAAACGATAACAGATCTATATAACGGTTTATGTACGCAAATGCCGGTAAAACCCGAGTATAATAGATAAATCCTACGGAATTTACACAAGTTTATAACTTATCACAATTTTTTCCTAATTCGCCAACGCTCTTTCATTAAATCCCGAACTATATAACAGCCGTTCAAATATATTTTAGCTTATCAAGGTTTATCGTTCAAAGTCTTATAATATGCTTTCAAAATTTAAAACCCAAAAAAAAATGCAGGATATTATATCCTGGTTATAAAGAGTCTTACAGAAGTACAATGTGTAAACACTAAACATATTGTGTCTTTTTGTGAACGTGAGCAGTCGGCAAATGCCGAGTTATCGGTTAGATATTTATATTGTTTTTATATTAATTGTACTGTAGATAATATTAAGATCTGAGTAATTTTTGAAGTACCTAAAAAACTGGACAGTTTGGTTCATCGGATGCAAATCTCCCGTTTACCTAATAATTTCTTCAAGATAACAATATTATTATTAAAATTGTTAAAAATTCTATATTTTTTTTTATAGCGTTAATTTTAAGAATGATTTAATTTCAATAAACCAAACCTAATTATTAACCAACGTCTATTTTACAGTTATAAGAATGAAACTCTAATGGCGTGTTGAATTTGAGTATTTTCTCGTTATAGTAATCAGATTCGTTACTATTGGAGTAAAAAAAATGTACAAATAAATGTATTTAAATATATAATATTCGAGATACTCTAGCGTCAGATACTAAAAAAAAAAAAAAATAAAATTTTGAAATCATGTATTTTTTTTATGGGCGGAATCAAATAAACAACTTGTGTTCAAACATAATATAACTATTTCCATAATAGTAGTTTACATATAAGTCGATATAGAGCCGTAGAGGCACTAAATACATATACTTTTATTCAGTTTTCCAAAAATAAATTTGTTATTGAACCAAAATATAATAGAACGTAATATGCGCATCTGCCACTAATTAAATGTATTTCATTAAGGGTAAATTTTTAAATAGAAAAAACATTTTAATAAGACGTGTGGATAATTACTTTAATTGGCGTACTCGGTTTTCATAGGTTATGAATCAAATAGAAAAGTTAGAAAGAGATAATTTTGAAATTGTTGTCATCAGCTGTCTACGTAAAGCATATACTCGTATTTAACCCACATGTTTGAACTTATTTTTTATTTACTTAAAAAATCGATTTTGGTTTAAAATAAACTGTAAAAATAAATGGATAAATATTTAAACGTGATATTATAAAGGCTGGATAAAGTTTGTTGACTAAAAATATATAATATATGATACGTTTATAAATTCAAATGACCCGAACACTCATCCGGATTATACTAGTATCCTAAATTTGACAAATCCGACTTTTTTCCCAAGCATTTATGACTGTAATAACACACAAGCGTTTTAATATGTTTTATCGCACGATGACTCGGATGTTATACACTCGTATAGCTTGTGTACATATATTACATCAAATATATTTAGATACGACCCCGGGGTACACGGGAATATCAAATTTATTACCTGCCTACTGAATAATAAAATATCGCGTACAAAGGAAAAAGTCAACTGCATATATTTTATCTCCCAAAACAGGGAAAAAAAATAAAAATAAATAGAATTATAATTAAACTTGTTACAGGAAATGCTTTTCTTTCGCGAGAAGTCTTGTACACTATAACCGTGGTGTGCAAAGATTAAAAAGAAATATTAAAAAATAATTTATGCACACGCATTATTTAAAACGAATTTGTTCTCAACGCTAAAACCTAATAAATAATTTCTTAGGGAATTTTCATTCGAACCGGCTACCTATTTAATCCACCAGACCAACTATATTTTTATTTCCATTAAAACTCCGCTATGATACGAGCATATAAACTATAAAGCACAATACGAATATTAGTACTAGGAAGCAGTCTATATTGAATATGAGTAGTACTTATGAAGGCTTACGTGAAGATCTTGTTTGTAAAAACCATTTATATATACGTACAAATGTACATTTGATATTATTTTTATTCAAATTTTCATCTTATTACGTAAGATATTCTTACATAATAATACAATGGGAGACAAAATATTTATACAGTATGATTATGTGCGTGCGCATATGTGTGTTTGTGTGTGTATGTGTGTGTGTGTTTATATTAAATAACGTTCTCCGTGCGGCGGAATAAATCTTAGGTATATTTTTTCTCGTATAAATATATAATATATGTCTAGATGAGCGACGCGCGACGCGTATTACGCGGCATCAGATAAAATGTAAACAATAAATCTTTGGCCAAATTTAAAAGCGAATGCGTGCTCACAGTATGGTGTGGAGTGTGACCAAGTGCCATTTTCGGTGCACACCATGCTGGGCTTGCCAATCAGCTGATGCTTTTCGCCGCAAGAGAACTGCACGACGGACCCGACGACATGCCGTCCCGGCGCCGAGTCTTCGATCAGGAGACCGTTCAACGGCACGATCGGAGGTGGGCATAAGATTTCTGAAACACATATTGAAGAAAAACACTTTTAGAGCACAGCGCATTAGGAGACATTTAAAAATATCTACATTTCAATAGTTTGTTTTAATACAGCAGTGGTTCCCAGCGGTTTCTTATTCTACATCCCCCATGTAGATTTTTACAAACATCACTTACGATGATCGCCCTCGTACTATGAAAACTTTGATAGTATTTTTTTTTTTGTGTACTCTGAAAATGAGCTTTACAATATCCATGATATTACATATATTGCTACTTTTTTTTACTGATGATCATAATTTCTACACTCCGTGATGACTACTTGCTTCCCTCAAAACTTTCAATATTTCTTTTTATTTCTACATATATTTTCGAAGCTGGCTTTATTATTTGATATACTTGTAACTAGTATTATTTGTGTATATTACTAGTAATCGTTGAACTACCGTAGTAGTATATTAGTCGCTATATAAAAAAAAAAATTAAATTCTAAAAATAATTTGTCAAGAGATAAATGTATGATTGTTTCATAGCCAAGAAGGATTTTATTTAAAAATAAATCAACTTTTTTTTTTCTTATAAAACTAACTTACTATTATTAAAACAAGTATTTGTACTGGCAAGAAATTATCAGTAACTTTTGTATTTGAATATTCTCTAATTTCAGACTATATTCCATTAAAATGTATGAAATTGTTTAAATAGATCTTTCGAAAAAAAATTAATCCTGTAAAAGTTGATTTTTTCAGGTTTTTTTTTTAAAAACAAATATTTATTTATTCATTTCACTTTAAAGTGTCGTAAATTACAGAATAGTAAACCAAAATTGATGATTGTACCAATAAAATAATTTTAAAAATAAGCAATAACCAAATCTGTTGAATTTTTGTATTCCATTTAAAAGCAAAAGTCGAATTTTTGATTGGTACACCCGCATGAATACGGTATTTTAATAACCATAATAAACATCTTATAGCGATTTAAAAATAACGAAAAAGTGTTTTTAAATTTTATAGTTGAAATCACTTAAAATACACCCTTTAGACAATTATAATCTTATTAATTTATGATATTAATACTTCGTGTTCTTTAACAGTCATGTGAATAAACTTTGTTTGTCTATAACGTCATAATATTTTTAATAATTTCTTATCTGTGGAAATAATCCGACGGCGTTGTGTATAGGCAAAAGTGGTACGTAGCTGTTATAGGTAACAAAATAGGTTTCGCATTTTTTTCCCTCTAATTTTGGAATGAAATGAACGAAAATCACAAATGTTTAGTACTGTATTCATATTAAATGATAAAATATAAACAATTTCTCTTGTAGTTTGATTTATAGATTAAATGTTCTGATTTTTCGACTGTTAATTTTTAATATTATTTAATTTTTCGACTTGTTTAATATTCGATTTAATAATAATCATAATGAGGCAAAATTACTGCCCTAAGTATGTTCATGAAAATTAAATAAAAATAAAAATTATAACATCATTATATTGATATATGATTTTTGATGTGAAAATAAAGTAAAATAAATTTAGTAAACATCATATTAAAAAAAGGTTAATCATGTCTTATTCTGTTAGCGTGATATCTAGGATGATTATATATATGGCACATAAAAATGTGAAATATCCGTGTGAATTATTTAAATATATACCATAACCGTGCGACAAATTCTCGGAATACACAGATACTTTATACGCAATATAATACTCAGTGAATTTGGTTTACAGTTAAAATATTCATTCATCTTATTCACCGATTGATCTTTTATCAAGTAATGTTGTAATACATCATAATACAATTTAGTATAGATACATTTCTTAGACACAGAATAGAAAAATGAATGGGTATAGTACTGGGTTGAAATAAATTATGCGAGATTTTATGTAATAGTTGATGGATCACCGGGTAGTTTGCATTATACAAAAATGATCTTTTTTAATATAAGTACAGGGATCAAAATTCAAATTATGATAACTATGACTAGACGTTCTACAACAGATTGTAACGGTGTTAAAAATATAATGTTATTCTAGATTATCAATAGCAACGAATAATAAGTTATCGTATTTGTATGGAAATTAACCTTTATTTTATTATTGAATAAAATATATCATAAACATTTAAGGTCGTTAGATAATTTTAAAATATTCTAAATTGCTTCAAAACGTTATATTATTTAACCACAACAAATCGTTTAAGATTGCGGGTGTGGCATATGGTTCAAAAATGTAAACGGGGTTTATTTTTTCGCGTAACAGTATATATTCTCATCTTTATCAGGAAATTCCTATAACTGTGATTCTCCAAGATCCCAATGCGATACGATACTTAGAACTCGGATATGTCAGATTTATACAGTACACATACGTCATTTGAATCATACCTACAATCGGACAATGGTAACGAACAGAACCAGAGTACTCGTATATACATTAATTTAAATAAATAAATCGTGTTGCTCAAAATAAAAAAATAATAATAATACCAAATTTCATGCCCAATGGCCCGATAGAACGGCCACGAAACCCGTTTTTGAGACACGGTGACATTACATTGAGTAATATCGCTAACCGTAGTACGAACGTAGTCGTGCATTTCTGCGGCTGCGATCGATCAAATACTGCACCAGACAATGCGTCAAATACCGATCCTGACGATAAAGTGATTTTGGGGGTTCAAAGAGAACTCCAGACGAAATCGGTCGGAGCAGATTTGTTTGTGATAAAGGTCAAACGTGTATCAGACCAATTGAGTCGATTTCGTGGTACACGACGACGTGGCCTTTTGCATTTTTTTTTTCGAACCGAAAAATGTTTTCACTTAACTCTTAAGACCGTTTCAGACTTTGAACGAACTTCCATTTGTTGGGAGATTGGAATTGAAATATTCTCCGTCCACCCGCACGTCCATCGTCGATGAAACTTGTGTCGTGAAAATTGTTCGATAGAGCTGTCGGGTAATTAGCTTCATTTTTGAGCATATTCCAAAAAGTTTTATAAAAATAAATTATTAGTTGTAATGTTTTTAGTGAAACTCTGACCAAAACTAAATACGTACAACAAAGTGCATTTGGCATTATACAAAATCAGAAAATTGTTTTCGGGTGTTTTGGTCTTAATTTAAATATTTCAAATACTTGTAAATCTCATTGTAAATCAATCATCCTACGTTTAGATGCGATCACATATTTATATGTTTTTCGCTCGTGAATTCATGGTGAGATAAATTTTTCCATGCTGTTGAATAGATACGTGAGTGTTTTTATTTTATTTTCTCATTAATCGAAATGTTTCGACTGCGAATCCGACTACGGTTTTATTCGGAATCAAATTAATCAACATCGTTGAATCGCAAACTAATGATTACACTTTGCGACAATATAGATTTTCCACCTAATTGTATTACCTTTTACTCGCTCGTGTACATCACACAAGGCAATCGATGCGCATAATTCAATCGATTGTGAACCGATTGTTTGTGCAATATATATATGATATATCAGTACGCTTTTTGAAACATATCATGTTAATTTTTTACAAACAAGCCGAACTAAAACAGTTGAATGCAAAAAGAAACGTGCAATTATTATTATAATTACTATACCGCGTTTTAATATTATTCGACGAAATTAAAATGTTAACCAAACGTTCCAATGAAATTATTATTTGATTTTCAAACGTGTATCAGACTCACATAGAATTTAGTTTACGGTATCAGCATAGTCCGATCGGACTAAGCCGCGCGCTCACTCGGAGAAAAGTGACACTCATGTGTTTGCTTGGTCATGGAAACGTTCTCGGTTAATATGCTACGCACGTATTACCGAGTAGTGCTTACCAAATTCGTCTATGATTATTGTGATAATATGTTAACATAGACATCGGCACCACAGTCATGCATTAAGCACGGTTTGACATGTGCTATACCGGTGGATTGTGATAATTAAGTAATAATTAAGTCACATTATATATTATGAACGTAGTATAGAATAGTGTAATTGATATTTACTATAATTTTAACAGAATATTAAGTCTAAGATATCATAATCAAATGTTCATAATGGTAATTTTAAAATATTACGATATTTAATCTTATTGATTGTAACTATGAGTAGTATTTTAACGTCAACCAACATTCGATAATTTTTTTTTTGTAATCTTTCAAACTCATTTTTTCGTATCAATGGTAAAAAGTATTTATATTACATGTTATTTTTCATTTTTAAATTTAATTTTCCCCCTACAACGCATTCGAATATTCATATTGTACGCGTAAATATTATATTAGTGGATTTTGTATATTGATTCATATTGTGTGTACCCTGCTCGTTACACTTAAGTGCATGCGGCGAATCCTTCGTATAATTGTATTACAAGTGTTGTGTGTCCACATTACCGTCAGTGATGGCGTCACTGGAGTGTTGAAACAAAGTTTATTTTGCTAATTAGATTATATTACTGTCGTCGATCGACATTGTAATTTTTGAATGGTTATTCGTGTTATTTTATATTCTGTTTAAATACGTAGAGTTTAAAAATAACTCGCTAAGAATTCAATTAATAGTAGTAGCTTGAGAACGAGGCATTAAAAACAAACAGAAAATTATATTTTTGTTTCACGAATTTTTGTGAATTTTAAAATAAAACACGACAAATACTAGTAAATGTGAAAATGAATATAGAGTGCAAAGTAACTATTTGACAAAATTGTATTCATCAACAATCAAAGTTAGTTTGCAATGATAAGTTATGGTTGAAAAAATATGTACATTTGATTTATAATAAACGAACACATTTTCCGGCTGGAAAACAAAAAAAAAAAAGTGAAAACCGATAATTAAATACGAATAAAATACGATAAAAAAATTACTGGCCATTTACCCCACTAATTCTAACCTAACTTTCTCAATATTTTGTATTTTATTTTATTTTTTTCAGTTTATTAAGTTTTAGTTGAGTAACTTTTGTTTTATTATGTAATATGTTAAAAATATTTGTCTGGCTATTTTAATGGCCAAATTTTCAAAATTCTCAATTTGACCCTCTAAAAATATTTATTGGTTACCTAACCTGATCGATAGTATAAACTCTATACTGTATAAAGGGTAATCAAAATTTCATCTTACGAACTGTGTTATACAATTTAAAAAACAGACTAAATAATCGTCTTAGATTATCCCGTTTTCAAAAATTGCCATGCTTATTTTTAAGAGAATAACGTTGTGTAATGAGCTCGTAGTACGCTGTTGAGTCGTGTACGAGATTGTTCACCAGGTAAATAATCAACTTAGAAACATGAGTAAAAACTATTGATGATTTATTTAATAAGTACAATATTCCACATATGGAAGTCGTAAGTACAACAGTACAAGAATAATGAGGCCTCGATTAAAACTGCAGTTACCTTTTTATGCTAATTTTAATCTACTTTTTTATACGCTTTGCGCCATAATATAATCCGTTCTATGACCTTAATTATTATTAGAATTTTAAAATGCTTATCATCTCTTATACTCGTATACAATTAATATAATAATCTAGTTGTAAATATTAACCAAAATACACAAATACACCTGATACTACAGTTGTAACGTGAAATTCTGATCAGCCTGTACAAATGGTGGAATACTTGTTTCATAAAGCCTGCA
This sequence comes from Periphyllus acericola, assembly GCA_949715065.1. Taxonomy (NCBI): domain Eukaryota; kingdom Metazoa; phylum Arthropoda; class Insecta; order Hemiptera; family Aphididae; genus Periphyllus; species Periphyllus acericola. The sequence continues at coordinate 19,911,495 of OX454265.1, forward strand.
TGGGTAACGTTTATGTTCACCGAGCTTACAGTTTTTGCTTTTCGTCGATTTGGTTATATCATATTATTATATGTTATTGTCAATAAATACTCCGAATATTGGAATTCTAAGAATATCATAACTATTCATAACAAATATTGCACACAATCATAATCATATATGCTATTCCCGGTGTATATTTGTTGCTCGATTACCCGAATATTCGTTTTCGAGATATTTTGATTTTATGTCGCACTTTGCGAACGGTGTTTCGGAACACTCGTGCGGATTTTTATGTCTAGAACACGATACCGGTAAAAGCAATTGAATGTGGTTAGCGGGTATGCGGGAATGGCAGCACACCATTAGCGGAATGAGAATAAAATCCCATCCGTTTAGGAACGATATGACAATAATATCCGCAGTCAATGGTACCCTCGGGGGATGTACGACTGCAGTCGGTTCTACTTCCAGCATCCATGTACCGTGTATACGTGAGGTTTATTCAGATAAAAGAAATACGGTTATTTCGAAAATATACGTTCGTATACAATAATAATGAAATGTAAATTTTTTTGTTTTTTTATCGGAAAAGCAAACCGTTTTTTTTGCGTGTATATCGGTAAGCTTTCGAAACGAATATCGGTTCAGAGTATTCGTCAACACTGTAGGCGCGTTACCATAAAAAACACGACGGTTCGTTTGATAATAGGGGAAAAAAAGCATATTTTAAGAAAGCATCGTTGCTGTTGATTTGTTCATTAGACGAGTGTCGAAATTAACACCATACGTCTAAACGTACTGGTCGAGACTATCGTTTAATCGTTGGTCACCATGGCAACATTCGAAAAACCTACCATCAGACTGAAGCATAATGGTGGCGCATATAAGCGCGAAGAAACCAAAAAATTGGTTATACCGGGTTTACATACTATGAAATACGTTTTCTATTAGTTTTCCTGTGAAAACTGTAGTTGGCGATGAAATCATATCGTCTCTATGCGACAAGCTCTAGTACAGATTCAAACATTTTTAAGAACATCGAACAAACAGTTGGGCCGCCGGACGAGCATCGTAGTATTTTTGAAATAATAATTACGGTAAGATATGAGGACATTACATTAACAATAACGTGAAAACCTGGCAACGTATAACGTCCATACGCGAAATAAGCCAATTTCGCCGTATTGAATGTGCACGTTACAGCACGCGGTAGTACCTATGTGAAGTTTTCACTCAAATAATATTAGGTATAATGTTTTTGAGCGTATGGGATGCACACAGTAAAGTAATTTTGTTAAAAGTTTTCGAATAACAATACACGTCTCGTAACATATACCGGAAAAATGTAAATATTTTCGTGGATATTCCGCGTGCCGTCGTGTTTGTACAGCACCACGTTTGAGTAATATACTTGAAAAAATGTAAAAATAACATCATACCTATTCCTAGAAACGTATTAAACATAATATAATATTCGCGAATCAAATATTCACAATATTATACGCGGCTCCGTGGGAAAACGTTTGATCCTCCGTCAAAACCTAACGATAATAGTGTACGAGTATAGTCCGTAAGACGTAAGTACCTACTCGTTTCGAACACGGACATGCTATTGCTACGGCTATAGGTAGGTACCGGCCGATGATTTTTCCGACCGATTTCGCGTAGTCGCAAATCGGCTGAAGAAGCAAATAAGAACCGCGATTAGAGTGACGACCGTGGTGACCGGAAATAGCGCGATTCGATGTTTTCTTGTGAAAAAAACGTTCAATATTAGTAAAATAGAGAGAAAAAAACGTACGACATTGCGGTCGTCCGGCACAAGCTGACAAACGGAAACAATCGCCGAGCTCACATAAATTTCATAAATTTCAACCGCTTACCGTTTTGCGGTATTGCTGATTACCGGTCGGGTCGGATGTGTTCAAATTCGACTTGTCATCATATCGCACGACGCTGTACGCCACGTACCCGGACGTACGCGATGTGTGGGTCCAAATAATTTTTTTCGTGCATCTTGAACCGTATAATAACAGAAACGTCGCGAGAGCGGACCGCTGGCAGTGTCCCCCGTGTGTGACGCTATTTCGCGGGAATATCTGCGGTTTTCCCATAGGCATTTGCGTGTTATAACAGCAATTCATTAGTCTACTGTGTTTACTGTTCCGCAAATAGCGTATTCCAGGACACATATGCCGACGGCTGTTACACGCGATGCAGAAATCAACTGCACGATTATCGTACGTCCGACGGGATCGTGTGGTATATCGTTAAAATATTAAAACAATTAACGTATGCCGAACGACCCCCGCGAGGACGTTACATAAAGTCCGTTTTTCGCGTATCATATCGTGGGCGCGTGTTTTTTAAAAAATAATAATTGTTGCGTAAAAAATGCACTTGACGGAAATCGTTTATTAGATTTATGAGTAACATATTACTTTTTTCCTATCCAATTAGTCTCGAGGGAATTCACCATTTTTATGTACTACGGTTCATAATTCACGTGAATACACCCATGATATTATATTACTTCATAATGTCCGACAAATTAGCCCACGTAAATTCGCGTGAAATTCATAAAATAAAATTATGGACACTCACGTTTTTTATTTTTTTTATTAGTATTTTACGGTTTTAAAGTTTACCCCGTATAATAATACGAATTCAAACGTTCACGTCTTCAAATTATTTTTATACTCTATTGCGCCATTTGAATTTTATTTATATGCACTTTATTCGTCTTCCACACACGTCTTGTTTACAATGTTAATTTTATTCTTTACACGTTACACTCGAATGCGTCATTTATATTACAGTGAACTCATGTTTTACAACTCATATGTGACTACGTTTAGAATTTGTTCATAACCATGTTGTTTAAGTTTCAAAAGGTACTCGTAAACATAAAGTATACATAATAATGTGTATTCCGATAAAACGGCTGCCTCTTGTACTACGGTTAAACAGTCTGCTTCGGCAACTTTAAACAAAAATATTGAAATTTTAATTTTAGATTTTTGTGTAACTTTCGTTTAATCTTATATAGTAAAATAACAGATGCGATATACGAGCGTGTATAGTTACTTAATCACTAACCGAACTAGGTACACAACGTTCTAAAATCTATTATAATATTAAGATGATAAGAAACAACATGATGTAATTGTCGATATAATTACTTATTATACACTTTGTATACATTTAGAGTTTATAGAAAAACATAGTGAAAGGACCTTTTATAAAAAAAAAGATAAAGTTCGTCTGATCTTGATAAAATTGGTTATGTCAATTTTCACCCCTCAAAGAGTGAATTTGTCTAATTCGATTAAGAATTTCGTACGTAATGTTAGTTAAATTGTTTTGAAATTTGTCAGTATACATTTATAATAAGCCATTTTAGCTTTAATAAGATAAAAACCGTTTTAAATTTTTTTGAATAAACATTTAATGGAATAATGTACGGCGTTTTTCATTTTTGTCGCTGATTTTTACTAGACGACAAGAATAAAATGCCGTAAAAAATACACAGTTTTACGTGTTTAATTTAGTTTGTTCTGAATCTAAAAAATGTTGTACTCTAATGAAAAGGTTTATTTTTCGTCTAAATTCATATACATTTTAACTATAAATAGAACATAATAATATTATTATTGTAAACCTTTATATCGTGTCGTGCAGACTTAGTTAGCCGCATTATTGATGGAAAAGTCCTGTTAGTAAGTTAGTTAAATATTAATTGTGTCTGGGTATACTACAAAATTCACATGAAAATAGCATTTCACAACCAAATATTGTATATAAATAGTTTTCAAGAGAACGATGCTCTTCAATGATGTAATTTATTCTCGTACAATTTCAACGATCGTATAAAAGTATCAATAAAAAAAATAAAATAATGTAAAGACGATGCTGGTGGGGTGGACGAAACGAGATTCGATTAAAAAAAAAGTAACTGTTTATCAGTGATTGCATCACGAATGAGTAGGTGGAATATTGTCCTCGGTAGAACAGACATCATCGAAGTCCTAGCAGCAGAATCGTCAAGTATAACAATTAATTACGTCGGCGTAGTGTACATGGTACTTCGGAATTGACAAATTCCATTAATATTTTTGGAGGAAAAGACAACGACGAAGACAAAATGTAGTTTGGTGAAGAGGTGAGAGAGAGGCAGGGAGAGAGAGAGAGAGAAAGATGGAAAGTACGGACTGCGTGTCGCGGGTGCTGTGCTGCAACGCGATTTATATTCCGTGTGCCCTTAAAATTTGATTAATGAAATATATTACTCTGTCCTTATCTCTCTCCCTCTCACGCTCTCTTTCTCCCACCATTTCGTCCCTTCTCTCACAACCATAACCCGCTTTCTCGGTCTTAAACCCTATCCTCACTCGGTGTCCTTACCCCGGCTCACCTACCACCACCACTAACTCGATCACTGTTCTCGTGGCCCACATATATTTCAACAACAATGGCGTTCGGCTTGTTTTAGGATTACGTCGGCTATACTTGGTGGCTCACAGCTACAACAACGTATAGCGTTGCACAAGCATGATGTGTGTGTGTGTGAAAATACCTACACCGAAGGATATATTATTATACACCGAACATATTTTCAGTAGGTGCAGAGGGTAGGGGGTTGTTACCTCTAACTGTAGAGTGTAGATACTCCTGTCAAGTCGATCAAAAATATTTAATTTCATTGCAACCGCAGATAGTTATGTAGTACGCAGATCGTAAGCATATAATACGTGTATTATAAATTATAACACTATAAAATTAGAAGGGGAATTCTCGTAAACGTGAAATAATATTGAATATATATTATTACTTTATTAAATAGCGCCTTTATCAAATTTAAACATCATATCACGAGCAAAAATGTTTATGGTTGGAAAACATAGTGGTGGGAGGAGAATCATATATTATGATTTAGATTAAAAACTTAGGGTAAAAAGGATAATAGAGAATATGACAATAGGTGATCGAAAGTTGAAGTGAAGACTGGTATCAGTTGTATGACTTCCAACTTCCATGAGATGTTAAATTTCCAATATAATGGATGAATAAGGATAATCTGAAGATAGAAAGGGTTGTGTAATGAAAGTAGAGGTAGAGGTTTCACCGGGCTTCCTCGAGATGGAGAATGTATACAAGTAGGAAGATTTTTTTTTTTTATTGAATCGTCTAAAATAGCCTCAATTATTATACATAAATCTTATACAAGATGTATTTCCCCAGCTTCAATATTCCGTACGATATACCATCACAGCATCCACGCTGCAGTTGTAGTAGGAAAGTAGTAACCTAACTTTACTCTCCTTGTGTGTAGTACGCCGTGGTGTGAACAGCGTGATTGAAAACGACACATTTTGAAGCCCAATTTTTTTTTTTTTACCATTATTATCAACCCTCGCCCTTCGACCAACTTGCATCCGAACGGATGGGTACGGAGTTTTCACCCTCCAGAACGTATTTACCGAACTTACTCGTCAACGCGATTTTGTGATCATTGACTTGACGCGTTTCGCACATGGAAACCGTGCATTTCGGAGTTTTCGTCGCACGCGTGTAACTTTATACTGAAATCGTAGCGGGCGTTAGGAGAACATAATAATATAAACGAAATCGATTTAACGCGAATTTGAACAGTGTACATTGCCGTCGGGGTACGGTATAGAGTACTGCGCGGCAATATGAAACGACGTACCTATCTACTGCAGCCCGTGCTTGTGTCAACATTAATAAACGTTATGTTGAGAAATACCGTACACGTCATATTATAGCGAATTCGAATGTCACTAGTCGGCATAATGTTATGACTCGAATAATGTTCGATAACAGGATCGCTTTAGAACAAAACGGTTCTTATTTGCTGGGGAAATATAACGGTGTAGCGTGTTGCGTTCGTTCGAGGTAAACAAAAACTAAATCATAGAAAACGGACGAGACTCCTGGTTATACTCCGAGGTCGGATGAGGCCTTTTGAACCAATGTGTACCGGTATTGCTCCCGAAAAATCAATTCTGAGCGAAAGAGTTCGGGTGAATCAGTTTATATTTCTAAAAACGTAGTGGTAAACCAAATATCTCAACCGGATAGTTTTAGCATTTAATCGAAAATTTCCACGTGCTAGAAACAGCATCAATTATTTCATCAAAATGTTTAAAAAATTATGAAATGTCTATAAAATGCCGCAATAGATAAGCAACTGTTAAATGTTTCGAGTTGCCTCGACCATCAAAATAACAACCAAATAATACACAACTAATATTTTAGCATAAAAATAAAATAGATTAGTTACGTGACCATGTATATATACAAGGTGGTGCTGTGTTCAGAACCCGTATCCATGACCAAGTTTTTTTAAATGTTCTCTCCGTTTTCCTAATTTTCCGTGAAACTGTTGAAAAATTAAAAAAAATTACCTCATTAAAACACCAACAAGAAACCATTTATTATCTGCAATAATCTCACATGATCTTTATTATCGCATCACTCCTTCTGGTCGTAATCGTGTACACACATGCACACACACAAATCGTGATAAGACCAACATTCCCTCGTTCACTCAGGATCCGAAATAATCTAATAGCTATAGTTATACAATGCACACAGGAAATTGTCACTGATTGACGGGCGTATGCTCTATATTTATAATATAATACTTTTATTTGAAGAAAGATGAGATACTCGGACAACTAATAGTTATATACTGTTACTGCAGGATATTGACGTGGCGTTATACTTTGCGAAAGTTTATAGACGGTTAAATATAATACTGAATAAGTTAACATTGAACCTGCAGCGGTGGGTCTAGAAGAGGATTGAAAAATAAAATGCAATAATTGAGTTCGACTCCTCCGTGCGTCTCAGTGGGAATGAATAAAATATCTCGTAAACAAAGTTTCCTTTATGTTTCCTTATAAGCACCGTAGTTTCCACATTTCTCGGAATAAAATAATTATAAGTCGCCACTCCGTTTTGCTAATGCTAAATAATTTATTATTAATTTCCAAATAATTGAGAAAAATGGCGGAAAAAATTTGGAAAAACTTCATACCAGATACGAGTTCCAAACTGGGTACAACCTAATAACTTGTCATGTGATATTCCATTAAACTAATAAATTAATTACTTGATTGTCGTATTGACTTGAAATATTTAACGAATACTTGTATATTTGCGTTTAATACACATTTCATAATTTTCGAAATATTTTAATGTACTTTATACTGTTTAAAGGCCGGCCAAATTATCGATTAAAAGTTAAACCTATGTTTTTGGAAAAAATTGGTTCAAGTATAAGAAATATAAACCATCTTTATAAACCTATCCTCCAGACTTCTTTCACTCAGAATTGGTTTTTCAAGAGAAACTGGTTTCAAGACCCACCTCTGCATCTCACCCAACCAATGAATTTCGTCCGTTTTTATTTATTAGATTTATAATTTATATTATATATGAAGCCAATATTATTTTATTATGACAGTAAAATATTTATCCAATAAGTCACCATTACGTTTTTACTTATTTATATTTTATGCATGATGTAATGCATCTTTAATACCAATTTTAAATCTGTAGTTCAATTAATAACACAAACGTTATTCATATTCGTAAAATGTCTAGGTGACTAGATCTTATATTATTCATACATTCTTCATGACACCTACTCGCGTCGAACTATCCGTGTAAAATAGATATTGTGACCATGTATATATAAGTAACGTTTTTCGATTAACTAACTAAAACACACAGCCATTTATTTTATGAGCTAAAAAAATAATCTGTAGTTAGGCACACATTTTGAGCGGTGTTGAAATTTCAGTATAGATAAACTTGTTGGTCATCGATTTACAAAGCATAATTCAAATCGTCCATTCCTCGTTCTATCGATGACGGTCTGAACCAAGATTCTTGATAATGATGTATTCATATAGGTTTTTATTAAACATATTTCATAAAATGTCTTATCGTATAGACATTAAAGTAGATTACTATAGAGTAGTAAAGCTAAGAACTGTCTACTATTTTAATATATCCCTAAACAGATTTTCTAAAACGCAACGCTGTAAAACTGCATTACGTATTTTACATATTATTTTAATAAATACCTTGAGCAGCGCTCAATATTTAAAAACTATAATTGTTAAATAAATGTGTTTGTTAAAATTGTTATTTATACATAAGTTACATTGTTAGGTAAAATATTTATTAATGTATTTTGTATTAATGTATGTTTACGACTCAGAGAAAACATTCGATTGAATGATATTTATATTACTGTAATAAATACATGGAATTAATCATGCAATGCATCAATAATATTAAACTTTATACCTAGGTAGGGTTCAGCCTGTATTCGAGTCTATATACAATTCCTAGAGCTCTATGTTTATTTGAATTTAGAACATGTTAAACATCGACATGGTTGGTTCCTCGTAGAAGGTTCGTGACAGTGTTGTGTAAATGAAAATTAACGTAATTGTATTCAGGATCTTAAGTAGAAACGTGCTAATTATTCTCCAGTTGTCTAAATGCTAATAATAGGGTCCAGGTTGTTCTACAGGTACCAAAATACGGTTATTATTTTACAGTTTATTAGCCTTTAGCTTTATATGCTCTCCAAATTTATAAGACTTGTACAACTATTACTCGAGAAATGAAATATGTAGATATCATTTTTTACTGATGATGAAATCATATGCATTTTTATTTGTTAGCAATATTTCTACAGTTATAGAAAATAAGAAACACAACAGTTGACTGTACATGACTGTACAAAATATTAATTCTATTATACCTACTATTACGAATTTCTTAAAATGGCATGAAACGGTTGCGCAGAAGTTGGAAGATCGTAAGATTATGAGAAATAATCAACGAGAAACAATTGCCGATTAATTAAAATGTAACATTGTTCAGTGTAACGAGTGAATTTGTCTTCGCAAGAAGCATTATTATGAACTATTTGTAAGTTAAATGTGACTTTATAACATTCTATTTCAATTTTCAGAAATTACCATAAGAAATTATCTGACTTTTGAAGCAAAACAAGATATCCCAACCTCGTTTATAAAAGAATATTTTACATCTTGTTCATGACCTGACCTAACGAATCTTTGAATTATGGGCGATGATGATAAATGCCACTGACCGGGAATATTCGATACACACGTGACAGAGATTTAGCGTTGTATTACGGACTTTTGGTGAGTTATGGATTTCCAATAATATAATATTGGTATCTGTTTTGCCGAACAACTTAGTCAGTGACTCCGATAATACGTATGTGGAACAAGCTCAGTGCACCCAATGATAACGGAGAAAAATAACACTAGTGCGCCACGTATCTCAATGGGAATGTGATTTCATTTTTTTGCACTGGTGAGTGTCGTTTTAGGACATCAAAATAGGCGATCAAGACATTATCTTATCGTAATAATTTTATAGCACAAAATATTAAAGCAATCGGGTGTTTGTAATATTATTGTTCGGTGAGTGCAAATCAATTATCGCTGTAAGAAGAACCAAGTACAATTTATAACATTAAATCACCAGTATGATATTGGGACACTGTTCAATCATTTAATATAAAATAAATACTATTAGTTTTTTTATTTAATATATATTTAATTCGTAAAAACCTTATTGATACATTGTATATTTGAATACACTGTTCTATTTATTCAGCTGCAGTGATTTCATAAATTAAGCATTCACATTTATTAATTTTATTAATAAATTCATTAATGAGTTTATGTACATTTGAAAAGATCATCTCGAAAATGATCAAGATTTAAAATTTGTCAAAAGAGGTATGACATAAATTGGATTTCATTCACACGTGCGGAACATAATACATATATGTCAGCTCTTATTAATGTTATTTAATTTAACGAAACTAATATGTAACCGATTTATGCTGAAATAAAACAAATAAAAAGAAAAGAAAACTATGTCCCCGACCAACTAGGACCGAATGTAGATAAAACTAATAAGAAAGTTAATTTTTTAAAAGAGCTGAAGAGCCCAAATTGCACAAATTAATTTAGAATATAAGAAAATTGTTAATATAAATAACATGTTATCAAAAAATGTAAAAAGCAGTATGTAGCTTGGCTACAAATAACTTGGGTTGTTGAAATTGAAAAAGATCAAAAGAAAAATTAAAATAAAGAAATAAAATACTATATAACTTTATAGTTTATAGAGTATAAACATGTTAATATTAAATCAAACATAAAATGAAATACAGTTATAACCTTAGAAAAAACACGTCTGCTGATCATGAATCACTGTAGTTCTTGTTATTTGGGTATTTTATTTATTCGTTAACATCTGCTAACAATATAGTCGATGGAATCGAAATGACTTCTATTTCACCACGTAGAGTAATCTATTGTACTCGGTATCGTGAAGCAATCGGAGAAAGTAATTTGTATTTTATATCGTACCAACGAAAAGACAATAACGACAATAATGATTGAACATTACTATTGTTTCGTGTCGATCGCGTAAGTTCAATTCAATTGCAGATCGGTAATATACGCGCCCGTTTTGTTGGTAAACGTTTTATAACATACATATGTTCATTGGTAATAACCGCGGTACACCATACACGCGGTTAACGACGAGAAAACCGTTCGCTCAGTCGGTATTGAACGCCGTCGACTTGAAGTGCATAACACACCTGTTTAACCTGAGTAACATCGGAAGTATTATAAACGTAATGGGTCTGATGATGCCGGTACTCGTCGGCTCATAAAGTTTAATTACGGTCGCGTCGATAAATAGCAATGCGGAACGTTGGCGTAGCCGTGTACCTATGTATGTACGACGACGCGTGTATAACGTTATGCACTGCTGCGCTTTTCGTGAGAGCATTATAATACCGTTATACGCGCAGAACATAACGGCGGCGCTGCAAACTTGAAATATTCTAATATCGCGGGACGGAAAACGCATTACCGGTGCACGTAGGTATTCGATGCGACCACGTGGAATCCGCCAAGCACTCGATCGAATTGACACCAGACATTTGAAAGCCCCAAGCGCATTTGAACACGGCTCGTTTCCCGTACGTGTCGTTGTACTCGACCATAATCAACCTGGAGTCGTCCACGCTGATCGGTGGACATTTCACCATGACGCAATCCGGCGGCGAGTTCGACCAGTCTCCTGCAAGCACAGTGATGAATTATTTCAAACGGATCGTGATCGTTGTGTACGAGGCTGAGTCACCGAGCTACTAGCCGCAGCACGAGTCGCCTGATAATTTTATCTATCGACGTCAACGAATGGAACACGATATATTTTATTCGTTTTAACTTGGTACCAGCAAAAACGTTCGACACAGGTGCACGTAGGTAGGTGGTAACTGTTTTACGAATTCTTAAACTTTTTGGTACGTATAATTGTACAAATTTGCAATTATTTTACACTACACACTGCAATACTATATGGTTCGGTTTGTGTTTAGGTGCACGAATTAATCGTTTTTTAGATTGTTACTCAATTGACTAGGAAAATTTAAATTAGACATAAAATTATCTCTTTTAAGTATTCTATCATTAAAAACAACGTACGACGACTAGACGAAAAGTTTAAGAGATTATACCTATACGTGACCAACAAAATACCATTTCCGATTTATATATTATATAATATTCAGCTAGGACCATGAACTTTTTTATCATTTACAAGACATAGATTTTCTAGCACAATTCGGATTTTTTTTAATTTAAGTTGAATTTTTCAACACCTCAAAAAAAAAATGAGTACAATTTTAATTTTCATGAAACATTCGATGTTTTCGATGACGGTTATAAACTGATAACTGATGAAATATTGTAATTATTTTTTATTAGGTTAAAGTTTGTGTTTTTGAAGATACCAGTCGAGGTCGACTCTAAAAATTCTTGTTCGTCTATTGATTGATAGCAAAAACCACAGTCCAACAATGAGTATAAAAGGTAATTTCCAGAATAATAACTATAAACATAGTTTCAATTTTAATGAATGTTTTTACTGTGTTGATTTCAGACCATTTAATCAGACCATATAAAATGTAATTTCCAGAATAATAACTATAAACACAGTTTCAATTTTATGAATGTTTTTATTGTGTTGATTTTAGACCATTTCATGCTAACCTTTGAATAACCAACAGACTGTAAAGTATTCAAATAGAATTTCTAATCGAATTTTAAAATGTATTTTACCTTTACATCATTGTATACAAGGTCTCTTTTTTAAACATTTATGATATATATGTTTAAAAAAAAAATGTTTTTCGATTATTTTAAAAAATGATATTTAAGTGCATTTTGTTAGCTCACTTTAAGGTAGTTTTTCAGATTTTTTAGGTCATTAAAATTTTAGCTCTTATTATATAATATATATATGGACAAATACACCATACTATAGATATAGATATAGATTATCTTGTTCTTCTCTGATTGGATTTCATTCGTATGTTATATAATAATATCGTTTTCGCTCTCATTGTTCCTGGCCACAAACCCCCCTCTCATCATATTAATCAGGTATGTATGGTGTGACTAAACAATGACCGATTACTTAATGATTATAATATTGTAAGCTGGTTCAAGTGCTGGAAATACAGTAACATTTAGTAACCACAGAAACGGGGATTTTCCGAAAGCCAATTCCATACGATGATCGGTATAGTACTTAAAGATAATGTTATTCATTTAAAATTCACTTTTGAATTTGGCATCGCATTCGATGGCCTTCTGGCTTAAACCTAAATATTCTCAACAGAAATAATCGTCTTAAATTCTCGTATTAGAAAATTGTATATGATTTTTCTGTGTCGGTTTTAGAGATGCGCATACTTATATTATTGTTTAATCACGTCAAGTTGATGTAACATTTCTCCGGAGGGCAACGGATGTCGGTAGCAACTGCAATGTTAGAGGTTTTTTCAATTTAATTTTTTAATTACATTTCGACGCGCTTTACTATTCATGTGCTTGAAAAAGGATATATAACCCGCGCAGCTCTCCGTGCGTATGTTCCGATTTAATTTTTATGGTCATCAAACACTATGGTTTTTTACGAAAACCAGACGATTCGTGAAATATGTTGATCATGATATCATTTCGCCGTTTCATTCTACTCCTCGGCGTGTCCATTTTTCCCCTCCATTTTTTCTGAAGAGATTCGCGCACATGCGCGAATCCCGATAAGATATTCGGATATTCCACATCAGATTTGTATGAATTGTATGCGAATTTGCAAATAAAAGGGTGATAAATGTATATTTGAATCCGTCCCGGTTGCCGGAGGGGGAGTGAATGCTGCGCCGCAAAGGGACCGGGTGAAAACCACGATTTGATCGACGTGTCTGCAATGCGTTTTCTTTCGCCCTGTCAAATTTCAAAGTTTCTACATTGCCACCGCCACCGTTACCCGGAGGCGCTTCTTTTATTTTTCCCTTTTATTTCGAGGAGTGGAGGTAGTGGGAGTGGGGGGTGGTTGCAGGACGGCACTGCGTGGTAGCGACGAGTGGATGGAAAATAAAGAAGAGGAAAGCGATAGACGCTCTTTTCAGTAGGAACTGCACTCGATCAATCATTCACACGGCCCCGGCTCCACGGCATAAACTCCCTGTAAAGTTAAGTGGATTTGTGTTCGGTATGCCTGTATTATACCATTAAGTACCATTCAATCACCGAGCACACGTGTCGATGCTATTATTAAACCAAACGTTTACCCAAACATTCTGCCGCCCGCACTACGACACGTCGGCAGCGGCGGTGGTGTTATCGCCATAAATGGTACCGAAACACTTTATCATATTTTTAACATCTATTTATGTACCACTTTTACTCGTATACCTATGTACATTTATATGTGTGTTTTCGTTTTCTTACGATAAATTATTACACGCACAAAACCCCTTCAATTATTTATTAAAAACTATATTTATTTACTTTAACTTGAAATAAATTATTGATGTATTCCTGTAAGACTTCGGTCTTTTTTAACACAATAATTATAAATATTATGAACTGGATATTTTCAGCTTTACGGTTACTTATGATTTTTTTTAAATGTTATCGTACATAGTATAGAAAAATAAATTATATAAATACAAGAAAAAGTATTTTTAGTTCTTTTTTTTTAAATGTTTTAAAATAATATAATATTTTATAAATACAATGTTTTTATAAAAAATGTATCATTAAAATTCTCATTACGTATTTTGTTTAGACAAACTTAAATGAGTTCAAATTTGTTGTGCAACCATTGTATTCATTAGTTTTACTGTAAATTGTCTGTAATTTAATGTGTAACATTACAAATTCAATATTTTTTATGAACAATAGAATTTTGTATTAAAATAAAATCCTCGGCTTTTGGTGAACATTTGGCGAATATTAAGATAAGTAATTTACACGAGGTATACATTATTAAAATACAGATAGAATATATTAAAATTATAATTTAGAGTAAAATACTTAAGTTAGATAATGTTAAATTTTGCTGAAAAGTTTTGAGTACTGACTAAATTCCACGACAGATCGAACGTTGCACGGGTCTTGGTTAAAGGATTCTAATAGATGATATGGCAGGTGCGAGTCTGTCCTCTCCTTTTCGAAACTCCAGAAATCGGTAAGGATGTGTTTAACGGTGAGTAGAGTACCGAAAATTGGTGCAGACCGGTGGCTCTTCTTTCTTCATGAGGTGTTGGTGAGTGATGTGAGTAGGTTCTATCCCGAGGCAAGTGATGGAAGTCTCTTCTTTTATCGTTATATTCTCGGGAAAACGCCAAGGGAAGGTGGTTCGTTTGATCTCATGTAATTTGATTGTCAATTTAAACCATTTATTTTCTCACTGGTCGCAAGTTTCTTTGACTATAATTATTCTCTTAACGTTTTAGTATGAAAATGACGGTATTATGAAGGTATTGTTAGTATAGCGGGCAAGTTTTTATACTTAAATAATTGAGGTTTATGTTGATGTGTCAAGTGTCCAGAAGTCTATGGGACTGACTTGATCGCCTTGTGAGTGTTAAAGAGATAACATGTAGGATAAAAAAAAATATAGATATGTGATATCAGTTAATCAGTGTTACGCTGCTGATCATTGAATTACAGTATTAATGATAAAAAACAATCTACAATACCCAGTAAAAATTGCCTAAGGCATCACATCTAGGATGAACAGTAATGTGCCCATCCATGTTTACAATGCATTGACGGTATTAGTATGATCAAATAATGATGTATCTTTACAGGCTAGGTCCGTCGGCCTTTACTGAGGACTACACTTAATGAAAATTTGCTCGACCAATAATCACATTACAAATTCAACACACGAGATGTGCTATGGTGAAATTGTAATTTTTTATCGAATTTACTGTTATTGTTTACTTAGCCGACATAGGCATATTATTAATATCGTACGCTATTACATGCATGCCCATTAATTTGCGTACACTGCGATTTTCACTATTGTAAATTGTCTTATATCATCATTAATCTTGTGATTCGTGATTCATTACTATATACCTAGGTAATAGCTCAACACCTATATTTTACTGATTAACTAAAATTGCATATTGTATTGTATTTTTTTATTCTATATATTTATTTAAAACACTCTTACGGCGATCAAGGCTCGTGGGAACTAGCCGGGCCAACAGTTTGTATACATACTAATGTTATAATATAATAACTTATAGTCAGAATGAAACCAGATCGGTACATAATATAAGTTTTATTTGGTTAAGGGCGCAATATATCGGAAAAAAGTATTTTCTATTTATAAATTTAAGACATTTTGTAACATTATTAGTACTGTATAGATAGTAAAACAAAGGTAATTGTATTTTTAACTAAAATACTCAAGACTCAGAAAAAACGGTATATGCTCATCGAGCTTTGAACGAATACCAAGTATTCTTTGTTAAAGTATACAATTAGATTATATATTTGTATAGAATATCGAAATACTAAACAAATAGTTGATTGTTTAGGTTTCTACGGTTTTTTTTTTGTTATTGATCAATGTGCATGATAATATTATGTGGTACTAACGGCAAATACATTGTCTCTGTACAAGTATTTACGATGTATTAATAATATATATGAGGTTTTCCGATTTAAATTGTATTTATATAGTTTGTTTATGACTGCAATGCATAAAAAAATAACTACTAAAACTTAAAAATGTTTTCTACCAAAGTAATTTAACTAATTGAAATACTCGTATATTATAATTAAATCATATTTTATATAGACATGTGCTAATGTGAAGAGAAAAACAAATATATATTTATATAAATAAATAAAATATAAAGTAAATACATATAATATATACTATTATTATATTACAGGTTCGTGAAATTGCCTAGTTCATAAAGTGGATATTTTGCCCCTCTTGTAATAGTGACATTTTGCACAAAATGGCTGAAACTGCGTCTACTCCATGAAATGAGCAACAACATGAAGGAAATTATTAAATCACATTTTATATGGTCTCGGTCACAGGCAATTTCATATAATATAAATAATAATATAATTATACATCGCGGTTTGATTGAGCAATTATAATATATTATGTATATTAATCGTATGTTCACACATATTGTACTCGTATATATAACCGTAACATGCCAACCATAAAAATATTAAACCTACTGATTCATCTGACCGATTGTGATATCACTTTTATGACCATTCAGCTATTGATAGTGTATCGAACACAACATGCAAAGAGAACAATCAAAAGCGTTCATTATGGCAACGCGGACAATCGTAGATGCATTGGCCGTTCAATCATAATTCATAATTTATTCGTTCATATTTTGTACAGCCTATATTTGCATAAGCCATAATACTTTTTTTTTAATTTCGAATGAAAGGAGGAATGCATTGGTTTTTATACTAGTCTAGTTATGATTTTTTTATTAATTTTTTTTCCTGTCTGTAGAAACAATTTCAACTACAAACATCGGTCCGATCATCAACTTTTTTTTTTCTGATACCCAATTTCGTTTTGTCGGTACATTTGGGAGATCAATTTGTTTGAATTTCTCAATAGATTTGCCAAATAATTATAAAAAACTGACAAAAAATTACTAAAAGAAACGGCAAAATAAACGAGACACCAGTATATTAAAAGGTATCTACTTGAACTAAAGAAGTAACATGAGCCATCGATATTTTTTCAATTGAAAATCGAGTTTAACACATAACCCACCAATATAAAACCTTTATGTAGTGTCGTATAAGGGGTGGCCCCAATCTACCAAGAAGCAAGACACATTTTTTCAAATTGTATAAGTGGTATAGAAAAGTGTCTTGCAGAATTATAAATAAGGTTTTCATAATAGGAATATTATGATTTTAAACATATAAGGGAATACTTTTTTTTAAATGTTGACTCTGTTGCACTAACAATAAATGAGTCATAGGTAAATTATATAAAATCAATGTACTATATAAACTTAGTAATATTATGACTTAATGGAATAAACCGAATAAAATATGTTTTGTGTAGTATTTGTTTTTTATGATTAATTAAGACCTTTAATTTGTCAAAAAAAAAATCTTAAAACCTATAGTAGCTTGATAAATCCACGTACGTCATGTACCATGTAAATTATAATATGATTTTAAAACTTTCGATTTACGTGCATCACTGTGAAAATATCACGATATCTGACATCATATACGTACTTCTATAATATGTGTTTTGTGTACCACGTATTTATCTCGTTATTAAACTGCTACGTAGCTGTAAACCATAATTTTAATGACCAGGCCTTATAACAGTTACCTACTGTGTGCTATATATTTGAATGGGCTTAATTAAAATATTGTACATCCAACGTATGTAAACAGTTTTGTTCAATGTCATTTTTTTTTTCATATTGCACGGTAATTTGGGCACTGTGCAACATATGGTGCAAAACATGAACATTGGACAAACTTATTAGTGGAATGATTACAAATAATATACGCAGAAAAAAATCATTATACCCATGCAAGTCAACAATGTTTAAAATAAATCGCACGCGATTCATAATTATTATATTTTACTTAATCAAGTAGATAACACACGAACATAATACGTAATGCGCTAATCATTTATGTGCGTTGATTACTCTGAAAAAAATATATTTTTTTTTTGCTGATTTTTCGCTTCCAATATGCTTTGCGGGAATCACAATATTTTATAAAAACATTGTAGATCATATTTCTACAATATATTAGGAATGATACGAGTTACTCAATAAGCTGGATGCATTTTTAATTAAGTACATTACGATAAATGTCTTTATGGAAAAAAAAATACTTCTTGGACAATTCAAATAACACGGGTAAGGTACTAAAATATAATTTTGAACAATTATTAAAAATATTGTACAACAGTAAAAATGATGTACAAATTGTAGCCGAATAAAACTTTGGCTCTTGATAACAACATTTATTGGTTTGTTTAATCAGCAACTACACGACGATTTTTTTTGTTTCTTTTTTGTTTAAACAGTATATGCCCAATGCAATTATAATGCAATATCACTTTAGTAGTTGATTCCATAGTACTATAATGTACTAATTTATTTATCAAAATGAATTTATAATATTCCAAAGCACGCAAGTACGAGTATTATGGTACTAGCAATAAGTAAAGGTTTTAGATACTATTACTACTTATGAACAGCTTTGTTAACTGGTCGGATACTTGATTGTGACTATAAAAATGTCACTTAAATTTGTTTTCAAATAAATTATAAATAAGGGCTTTGTTGAAGTTTTACTGCGAAACAGTTCGCACGTACTTTTCCATAAGCACAATGATGTGATTGTTGTAAGTGCTGCGTGTTTAGGATTTTATACATCCACATAAATACATAATACCCTAACATAAAACCGGTAGCTAAACAATTGAGCTCTTCTAAAATGTCACCACTAAGGTTATATCAGCTTGTAAAAAGCAAAAGGTTCTAAGCGATATTTAGAGGCTAAGCGAGATGGTATACTACTGACAGTCGAAACGTATCATCGCACAAGCCCTGGTGTTTATCTGCCTATTAAATAACGAGATACTTCGTTTGCAAATGTTGGTACAAGCGACAGTTACCAACAGATATGATGAAACTTCAAATCTTTGCAAGTAAAATGAATAATACCTAGTGAAGGTGTTTGATATAAGTAACTAATAAAAACAACATTTTATAATAAGTCTATATTAACATAAGTAGTATACTAGAGGTAATTATTGTTTCAGGCTTAATATTAATGAAATACTATAATAATAGTATGTAACAATAAGCTTATCGAAGAGACAAAGTCATAATACAACAATCGTGAACATTAATTATCGTTGTAAATGGTCATAGTATATAAAGTGTATACTGCATACATAAATAAATTAGTAAATGTGCAACAAAATTGCTCACAGATGAGTATGATAAAATTAACAGTAAGAGGAACTTTAATCGTATCAAATGAATTTTATATTATTGTCGATGTATAAAATGTGATAAGCGATAAGAGTAGGGACCGAACTTAGCGAACACAATAATATTCATCGGTGTCGCTTGTATTCTAAAAAATGTGCCTACTCTTATAACAAATCGGTTAGTTGAATGTCGCTCGTGCATACATTTATCAATTACATATATCGCCATTCAAATGTGGTCGGAGAAAAACTTGCACTTGCGTGTTCGAGCGCTTTAAATGTCGCGAACTCCCTCATGTTTTACTTGTCATTGTTAGAAAAAACTAACAGCTACCACTGCTGTAACTGTGTGTAACTCCAAAGTGCGCTTTGTTCTTGCGCTGTTCATAAACGCGATCCATCCAGCGGTAATCCCGAATTCGGTGTGTGGAATGGAAAATTAACCGTAATGCTAAACTCGTTTGGTGGCGCGCACGTTATTATTACAAAGCATTTCTGCAGCCGATTCGTGTAACGGGGTTTAATATACACAACCGTCGTCGTCGTCATAACTTTATAACCGTACAAGTTCCGTGTAGTACTCTCGAGCGGTAAGTTTTGCACTTTTGACTCGTCGCCGCAAATCCGCATACATGTACGTAACGTGTCCCGCGGTATATACCTGTACACGTGAGTGCGGAGCGCGCGAGAGGGATTTCGTACACGGTTACCGCGAATCGGTGACTGCATTATTATTACACATATAATGCGAGACGATTTGTGGAAAAGCACGTCGACGTCTGCGGTCGTCGTAAAAGCGCCGTGTACGTACGCCGTACGATTTATCGGGCTTCCGGAAGGGCGTCGAAAACAAAAACTATTCGTCGTGCGCGTAGGGTCACCTCGGGAATAAGTCGTATCCGATACATTTACGGCGACAGAAGTGTTCGACGATTCGCCGACGACACGACGACCGTCACGTGCATCGTCTCCGCGCCTTCGTCCACGTGCGTATGCTCGGAATCGCCCTAAGGTATGCAAAACACGAAAAACCCATAACGGTCGTGGCCTGGGAAAGGAGTAGCCCGTGGCGGCGCGTAAGACCATTGGTGCACGATTTATACATACAAACACCGTCGTATTTGCACGTGTGCGTGTTTTTGGTCGCCGTAATAACAATATTTTATCACACACACTTCCTCTGCCGTACGCGAGAGCTCATTACCATACGAATGGTCCGTCGTCGTCGCGGTTGCAGAGTCGGTGTACGCCGAACTGTTAGGTAAGGACTCGGTGGTTCCCAAACTCCACAATAGGCACGGACCGCTACCTGATTTAAATCCCCCCCTCTTTATATCACTTATTTTTTTATACTTTTTTAGTTTTATAGATTTATAATTTCTAGATACCAAAGAAAATCAGAATTACAGTTTATGTCGTGGAAAAATATTTTAACTTATTTATTTTTTCATTCGCGGACCACTTGAGATGAGTCCACGGACCACCGGTTGGGAACCACTGGGTCAGGTAGTCAGCTCGCCTGACGGGCATGGGCAAATGTAAACTGGGCCCGCGGTTACCTTTTTGTTGTAAACTCGGCCCGGAAATTTTAGGTAATAAAATATGTAGATTATAATCTCGGCCCGGACATTTAAGATAGTAAAAAAGGTCGGTTGTAAACTCGTCCCGATCATTTTTCCATCTTGTGATGAACAATTTGTTGTTAAAAATTAAAAAATTAACAGCCTAAACGCACAATTTAAATTTCAAAATACAAAAACTAAAAAAAAAAAGAAATCTTAGACAATACTTTAAAAATATAAAAATAAGGAAATATCGGTGAGTGAATACGTCAAAAATATGGCTTTTTACTTTTTACTATAATTTTATTATAATTACACAACAATTTTATATTTGTATCCTTTTTTATACATACGATTTTACATGAATGCATTTTATTTACATTTTTACACACTTTTAAATTAATATAACGAATTTCATTCCACAAAATGAAAACAATTTTTGGAGGATAATGAGAATCTCCTCCTCGTGGTGTGTGTCCTCTGGGTAATGCTAAATGGTTCTCAAATATCATAAGAATATTTTTATTTGGGCCGAGCTTACACGATAATAATTTTTACCTGAAAAAAACCCTTGGCCGAGTTTACACCTAAATAATTTTTACCTGAAAAAGACCCGGGCCGAGTTTACACCTAAATCATTTTTACCTGAAAAAACACGGGCTGAGTTTACAATAGACGTTTTGAACATTTTTTTTCTTCGAGCCGAGTTTACAATCGCCCACGGACATACGTGTACCACAATGGCGTACGCATGCATTATAGTACGTATTATAGGGCTCGCGCGATCGCTATCGGAACAAACCCCCGTCGATCAGGGAGACTTACCCGCCGCCGGACGGATTTCACGTCGTACAATGCTTTTGGTCGGCCTAATAATCCGTACGTACCCGTATAATGTTTGCTACAACGCTCACAATAATAAAGTCTGTACCGAAATCACCGTCGTGATCGTCGTCAATCGCGCGCGGTTCTTGCGCACGGTTCGACTGCGAAAAATTTTACACTCCCGTACCCTCATCCTACCGGCTGCGACATTTCCGTGCACGCGTTTCATTCGGGGTTTTTATCTTCGTTCTCGGCGAAAACGCGGGGTGCCTGGTCCGTTTTCCCTTTTCTTCATTTTCACTTTATCCCCCCCCCCCTTAAAAAACTATTACCGAGACGGTGAAAGGGATTTGAAAAAGTTTCACTGTCTCGCGCAGATAGTATTTAAAATGTTTAGGTCGCACTTGCACACGTTTGTTCAGCAATTTCCGAAAGAAAAATGTCCTTTTTACGGTACAACCCATTATAGGTTTTCGTATGAGCAAACGCTTTCACTACTGCCAAAAGGGTGAAATTCAGAAGCTTTCTAATACCGTTTGCAATTCGATTTTGATTGTTCTACAAATATACCTGATGATTCCTGACAATCGTTACAGTTTTGGTGCTCGATGTTTTTCATGAGACGGCAACGATATTATAATAATGCGGTAGAAAAAAACAAAAATAAATGTATTTTACAAGCTGACTACGATGATGCTTTTGTTCGTTGTACTTAAACCAAGTTTTTAGTGTTGTTTTAATAAATATGGGCACATCAATGTTTTGCCATTGTACGGACGGACGGTGTAAAGGCCGAAGATACGACACGTTTCTACGAAGAGACATTTAGACAGTTATAGCTAGTGACTTTTTGTACGAATTACGTTTTTCGCCCACACGGGGGCATTATGCATGAAAAAAGTCTATTCGTTAATTACTTACGGTTAGTACGCGCCAATGCGGGCCGTGCAAATTCGCAATACCTACTAATCTTTAATTCGCACTTGCGTTGTCTTTACAATAATATTATTTTATCGTTTTTATGTTCCTATGTCGTATGACGCATAACGAAAAACGAATGCCATCATACCGCGGGCATCAATCGGTCCTCATCCATTACTGCCTACGCATTTCTCTTCGGGTGTTTGCGAAGTGAATAATATAATATTATTTTATTCACACGCACCCGTGTAGTGCTGAAGCTGTCGATTAAATACAAACAGTATTTGAATACGAATAATGCGCTTGTTTGATGTTCCGAGCGCCATGCCGTTTGTGCGGGTATGCAATTGATTTATTTTCGACGGCGCGTTTATTTAACGCTGAGCACGACTGAAAAAATGATGAAAACGCACGCAGCCCGCGATCACGGCGATTACGTCGTTTCCACAATCCAACCGACTTTATCGGTATTAATTCATGCTTGGCGTATTGTTTATCGCTAATCATAATAACACGTTCCGCAGATTCGATGCAAAATGCTTCGAAAACAAAAATTAAATAATAAATAATATTATAATGCACGCGTACGGCGACGAAGTATTCACGAAAAATATGAATCATAATACATGTGGGTACAATGCAGTATGGCGCAAAAAGTTGTTTTGTCTATTAGGTACAAAAAATATAATAACTCATCACCAGATTTCGCGTAGGTGAACCGTGACATTTTTTTTTTATAAGACCATATATACGAAACACAAATTGTTCACGTCTTATGAGCTTTTTTTTATTATTACTATAGTTTTTTTTTTTTATTACTACCAAGGATAAAGTAACTGGCATAGTGCTTTAATTTAGGAAATAACCATTACGGGAGCCTGGAGAAGATTTCCCTTATATGACACGTATTGTACAACGAGAACGGAGGGGCAGAAAGAGAGCCGTAGAAAAGTTTAATTGCGAGGGTCGCGTAAGAGTTTAATTAAAATTCCGCAGAGTACTGTTAGAGATGCACTATTTACCTTCGGATGCGATGAGCGCACTTTTCTTTTTTTTCTTCATCTTCATATTCTTCTTCTTTTTCTTTGTTGATATTCCGTTTTTCTTTTCTTTTGTTGCTCGATAAAAGCAACAAAATATTATTTAGAACAAGTCTTACAACATTTGAATAATGAACGAAAGACATTGGTACGTAAGAAATTGTACGATAAACCGGTATTATTATACCTATTTTCAAGTACAAGGAAATAAAATGTATTATGATATTTATCTTTGTTATGAAATTTCTCTAAAATGTTAATATTAAAAGTCGTTGGTATTTATTACTGCTTCATGCCAAATTCCTCGTTTTTAAATAATATCAAGTTATAACATGTTTTAATCGAATTTTTAATCAAAAAAGTGATATTAAATCATACTATTCAAAATATGAACGTTGAAATACTATTAATTTAATATTCGAAATTCTATTACACACCAGTTTGCTAAACAATTTATTTATTTAATAACCTTCAAAAGTATTTACGCACGTTAAACTGTGCTCAATAAATTAAAAATTATGTCCAACTGTTTAAATTAGTGGTTTTTTCGCAAAATGTCTGTTTTCACCAAATAAATTACCTAAATACGACCGCAGTAAATCATGAATTATTATATTAATTATTACATCACTTAGAAGGTATGCATGACGTGCGTTTTTTTTCCAATCATATTATAATAATTTAATTAATAAATCTTTCTTACAAACTTAAATATCGTTTTGCAGACCGAGTGAAAGTTTCAAAGAACTGATATTTTCACGTTATTATAACATTGATGATAATTTATGTAGATCTTAAATGTTTAGGAACAATATTAAGTTTCGAGGGTTGACTTATTACGAATTTAATCATTGAAATAGGGTGGAATGTTAAGATGAAATAAAAATACTGGAAAAGTATAAAAATAAAATGCTTTCTGGCTTTAAAATCAATAATTTCCGTTATTTTTTCAAGTGAAAATCATTTATTATGAGATGGAGATTACTGAAGAAAATTATTTTTATCTTATGAACCATATTAAACTATTTTTTGTTTTTTATTCTGTTATCAATGAAATATATTTTTTCCGTATAAATATATATTTGTACAAAAATTAATAATTTTATTAAATAAATCAATTTAATAACTCAAGGAACTCGTTTGCAAAACTGAATTAAACAGAAAAAAATTAAATTTAAGTAAACAGAAAAATAAAATCGATGATTAAAATATACCTATAAAATAAACTTAACATCCGGGGGCGTCGTGGCCGAGCGGGATGAAGCGACTGTCAATGAGTCACCGGTTCGAACTCAGTCACTGACAGGATGGAACCCCGAGAAAATAATCTAACTAATTCTTTTGTTGTTTATTTTGATTCACAATTTTTAAGTTTACGATTTTTCGTTATTCATTATTTATTATTCTACACAATCGTGTTCAACTCGAATGTTTTATAGATAACTTGAAGTTTCAATTTTTTTGAAATCGGTAGGCTCTGTATTTATAACAAAATATTAATTCAAAAACATATCGAATATATATGTTATTTAAATCGATTAGTGGTATATAGTATCATGGTCATTGTTATAATTATTTTTATTGTTATTATTGTGATTACATTTGTATTATTGGTAGCATTGTTACATATTTTATATCGTTATTCTAATTTATTTTATTCAAAAATTGATTATTATTCACAGTCAATTCTTTAGTTTAATTATTCAAACATAAAACTATTCAGAATATTTATTTTTTTTCAATACTTAAACTATTAAATAAAAAACAATATTCCTTATTTAAAAAAAATCAGTTATTCATGCTTTAATTTTTTATCAATCATAATGGTTTTATTTTCCTAAATGTGTCTTGAAACAAGTCTTGAAGTTTTTTTATAGGTAAGTATATTTATCTTGTGGTTTGTTTTCTGAGAATAATCGATTATTTTCACGAATAAAGTAAAATTTGAATCAAGGCATATTATGATGTTTATAATATCTATGCACGTAGAAGGAGGCCTTACATCGTATCATTCGGAGTATTCTTCGAAACAGCCGAAATCGTATGCGGTTATTTTCGTCTATTTTTTAGATAATTTCTGAATGGACGGCACACGAGCATATTTAGTTATTATAAATAATGGATGGGTCACCCATTTCATTTGAATATACACTACAGTGTACGCACCACTTTTCTGAGAACGCTTTGGAACATTTCCTTTGTTTTTCTTCACAGAGTAGTTCTGCGAAAACTCCCCCGAGATCTTTGATTTCGTTTTTTTTCAATTGTTCGACTGAATAGAGGGAGGGAACTATGTAGTACATGTATTTTGAATGTTTCTCTATTACGGCGAGTAAAACGCCACCTTGGGTCTCCCGATCCTTTTTATTCGGACTTAAAATTATAGAATTCAATCTTTGTAATACACTCAAACACAACGTATACGGATAAGATGAATCCAACCAGGCGATACGTGATTAGGTTTCACTAAAAATAGTGATATCGATACTTATTGTATATCTACTTTATCTTCGGTCTAATCTGCCGAATTCCGAGTACCGATTTCCTATGTGTATTAAAAATAAATTTTCAACCCTCAAACGAAAGCACGCAATGCAGCTATTATTATTATTATTATTACGATTCCGTCACTATAACTTGTGAAAAACGTGTTGTACGATACAATACAAACACAAGAAAACGGAAAAACATGTGCTTCTCAATCGTGTTCAACAGACAATATTATTATTATGTATGCTTTTTTTTTTTTGGTCTTCTTCGTGCGATGTACTCGTAGGTTCTCAACTATCTGTGGTAATACTTATCAATCTAATAATTGCTATAATAATCAATCAAAACCCACTATATTAGGTTAGTTTAACCCAGGTCGTCCGTTCATTAGCAAATAGCAAAGTACGTATAGGGGCTGTAAGACTTTGCACTATTTCCATTCGAACCGAACATTTTTTTTTTAATTTTTTTTAAACCATAACACCGTCTCACTTTTTTAAAATATCAGACAAACATAATATTATCGTACAACTAAATTCTTCAAAGTTTTTTTTCTTTTTTTTGAAATACGTTGTTTTTCAGGTACCCATGTCAATACGGAGGTGGGTGAACCAGTCGAAGCTTGGAAACATCACATTTCACATGGCCCAAGCATTATCAGGCCACGGATGCTTCCAGCTCTATTTATGGAGAAGGAGGAGAGCGATTGACCCCCACTGCAACCACTGCGATGAACCGGAGGATTCGGTTGAACACACCCTGTTCGATTGTCCGTACTGGGCGGAGAGTAGGCGGGAGATGGAGCGGTGCATAGGGCGGCAACTGCGACTGGAAGATGTCCCCTAGATCATCCTGGGGCCGGAGCAGGAGCTCCTCCCTGAGGATACAGTGAGAAGACGACGGGTCGAGGCGTCGGCGGAGAACCAGAGGCTGGCGTTTGGTAGGATGGTGGAGTCGATTCTTGGGCAGAAGGAGGATGAAGAGCGCGTCAGGCAGGCGGGAGCTCGACGGCCGATTCAATAGCGTTATATTTAATTAACTTATTTTGATGTATTTAGGCATTCTTATGGGCGGAACGCCAAATCTACAGGGAGGTTAGAGGCCCCCACGTATGTATCAATAAATTATCGATGAATAAACGATACAGGATCGGGTGGCAGTAATGTGCGAAACAGTTCCCACCCGTTCCTAGTTTTTGTAACGGAAAAAAAATAAAAAAAAAAAGGTACCCATGTCAAAAAAAACTATGTATCTCGTAATCAAAATATAAACTAATGCATTTCTTTTGGTTTTCATGAGAAAAAAATGTAATACGTTGCACTAATGTATACCTAGATCATATTTTGAGCAGTAAACCATTAAAACATTTGTATTATTCGATACTCTACTCAGATTATATACTTATTGAAAACAATACAAACATTACCTATAGTCATTCGAACTTGATTATATACCTATATACATTTTACTCTGTATTTATTTGTAATTACCAAGTAAATAAAAACAAAATTTGAAATCAAATGAAAAATATGAAACGATACCTACTTATTATATAATAATAAATATATAAAGCTTGTTTATACATTAATATTTAATCTAACTCACTATTCCATCGATTAAGAAAATGGTTTTGTCATTTCGAGGCAAGGAAAAATTGAATTGAACAATACACATTTGAAAATTCACTAACTTAAGTCAACCATCAACAGTGATACGACGTACGTATGGTACAGTATTTATTGAAGGTACTGATTACTTGAAACTCGTGTATAATAAATTTAAAAAGATTTAATTAATTACACTGATTTGGCTCACTTAAAGGGGTTAATGGTCAACGGAAGTTCAAATTATACTACTAAATCCTCTCAAAATACAGGGCAGTCCCATTGTGTTTTCAGCTTCCCCGTTGCACCTATAAGCGAAAACACAACGGCTTACCCTGTGTATGTTAAATATTTGTACCCAAATGGTCTGATATCACTCTCAAGTGTCTTTTCTGTGAATTACTGGAGTGGTTCTAATCAAATAACCCATCCTCGGTTTACCCTACCAGTTTATTCAAAGTTTTGTGGGCGTTATCTTGTGTTTGACATGGGACAGAATAATGGTAGACAAGTTTTACTTGGCCACCGGGTTTGTGACTAAATGTTAATTAGGAAAATACAAAACAGAGTCTGCATTTTTCCGGCATTTGGTTAATGATAGTTTTTTTAAATTAAAATGAAAATTTATTATTCATGCACATTTTTATTTTCAGACTTATCCGGTACACTTTAAGTAATTGTAATTTAAACTCAATTATAACAATTTTTCAGAGAAAATAAGTTTTGTATACAGTTTGTTAATATATGTGTGAGGCGGTTTCCAGTTTAAACCATTCTTGGTTATCAATGCGTAAGAATATTTAGTTTTTCTTTGCAAAACATGCGTGTTTTATTTTAAATCGTAAAATGTTTGGAGCAAAAATATAAGTAAAAAATAAAATAAAATTATGATCAGAGAATAATTATTATTATAATAGGTAAAACAAAACTTTTCAAAGACGTGACTGACTAGAAAACTAACGTCTACGACTTTTTCAAAGTCTTATATATTTCTTTATTATTTCATATCACATTTATTTATACCGTATTTCAATTGGTTTTATTTAAGTACCTATTGTATTTGGTTTCTACATATTTTAAATGGTTGCAATATTTTAAAATTGATTATCTTCAATACTTTGAAAGGTACTTAAATATGTTAAGTTTTAAATTAAACGAAGACCCGTCCAAGCATTTTTTTAGAAATTCCAAGCTTACAAGGTTTGTTGTTATAACAAATAAAATTATTAGATATGATATGTATTATATCATGTAATGGAGAAAATATTAAATTGAAAAATTAATGATGTCATCACGAAAACAACGTATCTTACATAAGTGTCAGAACAATGAGACTGTACAGATTAAACCAGTTTGGAAACTCCTATGATTTTGGTTTTTATTTCGTATTTTATATGATTATTATAACTTTTCCATTTTTTTATAAGTGGAACCCAAAAATTGACATGTGTGATAGAGTTTCTAATCAAAATTCAGTTATGCCAAGTGGATAGATATATATATATATATATATATAAATATATTTACGCACAACATCATGCACTCACGTAATAAGTTTTTTAAGAACAATTAATCTTGACTTTCTAGTTGTTTACGATCGAAACTTACGGCCAAAACTTGCCAATAAATCCCTAACTGAACCTCTACAAAGCAACATATTGAAGGATTCACAGGGCGTACGTGTACTTCGGTTCAGAATAGAAATTATGTAACAACGGACGAACATTCGAATAATTTTAACAAAACATTTCAGATGTAAAACGTGTTCAACGTAATTGTAGTTGAATTCAATTGAAAAATCAAACTTACTCTACAACTTATACCAATACATAGAATTTGTGTATACTTATGTGGTAACAATTCAAAATAATTTATTTGCCGCTTAAAATTAAAAGGAACAATAAGAATAATTTAGGATCAACGAGCTGTTTACTGACGGTAAATGTTACTTCTCATTTTATATTTACCTTTATACTGACTATTATACAAGTCACACATTTTTCATTTATAATGTAAATTTCAACGGCACATATTATGTTTGATGAACATATCTATCAAACATTATTAAAGGATTTTCTCTCATTTACATACCATCATTAGTTATGTGCATTCCCATGTAAATATTATTAATTTATTTTTTTTAGTTATATACTTCTTAGTTTGCTTATAATAGACCATCTGTCACCATTAAGTAGTTATAAAAATAACTCTTTATAATTTTTATAACTATACGGTACTCATTGTTTGTAAATTGTCCTATTTGCGGTATGTATGAATAACACATTGGTATAAGTTTGTTATTTCATATTTAGTGTTGCTAAAATATTTTTTTTTTGTGTTCACCTTCGTACACCATTGACAAACTTAAAACATAATATACTTTGAAACATTCAAACAATAGATCATTCATAACTGTAAAAAATTGCTATTGACAACTTATTTCATAGTAAAACATGTATTTTATTTAAAAACGTATTAAAGAATTAGTCGTAAACATATATTTTGCTATAAAAATATTAATGATGTTATTTTTTAATGTGATTGTACAACATTGTCCTTCAATGTATTTTCAAAATTAATAAACTATAATTCCAAATAGTTTAATAGACTATTCAGCGAATGAAAACGTTAATAAAAATAATTAAAGATAAACAGATACGATTAGACAAAGACTTGATAAAATGTTTTAAAATGTTGCCTATACAACACCTGGCAACTTATCCTTTAAAGAAAAAATCACATAAAATATGTTTTGAGGCACATCGAAAGATGGTATTAAGTTGACTAAAGTAAACGTCAAAAATGGTCCGTGGTCATAAATCATTGTTACTTTGAATGTATCACTGAAAAAATCGACAAAATAATTCACAATAGAAAATTTTTCCGCATATAAATATAATAGCTAAAATTATATTATATAAATACAATATTATTTAGTACATTGATGAATCTTCGTATATATTGTACAAAAAAAAGAAATATAACTCATATATTTTTAATTTTTTTAAACTGAAGAATTTATTTATTAGTTTTAAGTCAAAGTGCATGCTTATTTTTTTCTGCTTTAAAATATTAACAACACGTATTATTCATTAAATGTTTATTTTTTTACTCTTGAAAAGAACATATTAGCAGGTATTCTTCAAATTCTATAACGTTGTCTATAGTTACTGAACATAGATTGTTATTTTATTCGGTTTTGTTGTATAACATTAAAGAAGGGATTTAATATAATCAACATTTTATACGTCGATGGATTTAAATTAATGTTGAATAGTTTCAATTTAATTGCATTTTAAGGTTCTTGTTCAATATAAAAAGGATCAAAAAAATCAAAGAACTGTAGCTTAGCGTGTTTTTTTGTGTACATAATTACAATTGTTTATGTGGAATTTTCTTTTGTGAAAAAATATAAAAATGTAAATGCCAACAAAGGTGTTTCAGTACGATACAATATAAAGTCATCGACCTTTAATGAATAAAAAAAAGATTAAATGCCGAAGAACTTCTATTAAATCGTTTTATGAAGTATACTTATAATTTTTACAAAAACATTTTATTAATTGTATAATATTGTGCAGTGTTGGATTTAACAAATTCATAAAATTGATTTTTCCTACCGTTGGTTTTTATATTACTATAGACTAAGAGTATTGATTTTAATATATTAGTACATGTTTAACATTATTTTTCATTATTCAGAACTTCCTACCCTCAAAACGGATCTTACAGATGTATCATGTACCATAATTGATAAATTAAATTATATTTTCGTTATTATTTTGTTTTTTTATCACGGGCGTAGAATATTTCAAGCAAACGTAACAGTTCAAGCTAATACAAAAATAAAAACTAGAATAAGTTTGAATTTATAATATTAAGTATATAAATTGTTTAAGTTTTTTTAAACAAAAAGTTTTACAAAAGTAATGGTTGTGATTAAAATAATTTTTATTGACGTCAACACTGACAAATGTTATTTAACAAGTGATTATTCTCCGGGCTTTACTGCATGTGTCATGTGACTTTAGACGTGTGAAATCATTGCACACCATTTTTTTTTTTTGTATACAATTAATGCATGAAAGATTTTTAAACAATAATCTTAATATAATATATAGGTATACTCGTATTACCGTAAAAGCCCGACTACTAGGTAAACTAGTAAAACGTATTTATTAGTCAATGTTAGGATACGCTGTTTCTACTCTGTACTTAGTAAAAGCTGAAAATCATATTTTTTTTTCAGGCTGTTACTAAAAATGTTATGCGGGTTGATTTTTAGACATGCTCACCACCTTTTTTGGCAGTCAGACTGCTTTAATTTGAAATTTTTTTTTCAATGTTAAAGTCACCATAAACACTATGTTTTCCACAATTTTATTTTTCATGCCACCATAAGAATGTTCTGTGGTGATACAAAATGTTGTTTCTTAAATGAAAAAACCATATTTTTACGCAAAATATTATTTAATTAAGTGTCTGAAATTTTTGATGTACCGTGGTGAAAATTCGGACCAATACTTTTGGAGTTATTCAAATTTAAAATTGCATATGAAAAATGTAAAATTCGCTTACCTCAAATATATAGAAATTAGCAATAACATGTTATTAGAAATTACATCATAATATTTGGTATTATAGTGATATTTTCCTTAATTCACAAATAAAATATTTCATAAATTACTCGTTTTGTTTTTGATTTCGGTACATACAAATGTACAGAAAAATGACCTCAATGAAATATCACAGTAAAAATGGGGTATTTCCATTTAAAAAAAAACATTGTTTCACTACAAGACATACTTACTTTAGCTGGCATAAAAAAAACATTGTAGAAACACTGATATAATCATTTCTTAGAGATAATGAAATTTCGTAATATGTTATAAAATGTAATAATGTAATAATGTAATAAACAAATTTCAAAAGATTTAAATTGTGTGTATGCTATTTATAGGTATTCGAAAATTAGTCAAAATTATAATCGAGACTATATGTCTTGTGTCAGGATTCCAGTTTAAAAAGTTATCTTTTTGCTTTTTTAGGAACTGATCCTCCCACCTCTCTTTAACGTATTTTTTTGTAAATATAATTATTTATTTAAGAGGGGATTTTATTTTCTCTTCATCCCTGATATGATATCAATAACATAATAGGCAATACATACAACTTGAATATAATGTTTAAATTGTTTAGCATGTCTTAAAACATATATCATCACTCAACCGTGAGGTACATCGTACATTATACAAATTTATCTCAATAAATTTGAGATTAAATCAATAAAGAGATCAATAAATTTGATTTCTCATTTTTAACAATATAAATTCAACTACATACGACTTAGAACGTGCGTACTTAGTACTATGTTTACTGCGTATTTTAATATTTTCGATATCAATTGTACAATGCATAATCCTAAAATATGTTATTATTAATATTGATAGACGATATTTTTATTTTTTTATTTAACCGGAAATTGCTGTTTTCAGTATCATATTCTGTTAAAGCCGAATTGTTTAAATATTATTAAACTAACATTTACATAAAAACTTGCATAATGCGCTGATATACATATGAATAACTCAAATTCGTTTTGTAAAACTATAGCGTATGCTTAAACGTGTGCACAACATATTATAACTTGTAAAATTTTCTCTAATGTTTCCATAATTTTAAATGCAATACCTACAGTGCCAAGGCATAACTTAATAATTTTGTAAAGAAATCGTTATGTTCGGAGTGTATAACCTTATTTGTCTATAATTAAATAATAAACATTTCAAGTTGACTTTTACTTGGATTCAACATAAAATAACTCGTTGTTATCGAAGGTGACTGAGAAAAAAATAAGTTCAATTAATAAAAATCAACACGAAAAAGCAAAGTTACAATATTAGAATTAAGACAAATTTTAATTTAACTTTAACTTCTTAACTCGTTCCTAAACAGTATCACATATATTTGTAATTAACGTAAACTCACTGCAGTGTTGAAAAGGTACCCAGTGGCGCCACCCATAGAGCCGAATAGAAAGTTTATATGATTTAATTAAAAGGAGATCTCTAGGCAAGTTTCTTCGAGGGGATTATCGCAAGAATAGTCTCGGGGAATAATCAAGTTATTAGGAGATTACATTAGATATACAGTTTAAAATGGGGACATTTAGTATTTTTTTTAAAATGCAACAGTAGGGTTATTTTTTATGACCATTGACCTCTCAAATAACGACAGTAATATATTATAATTTATAACAATATAGGAAATGAATATACACTTTTTTCAAAATAGCTTTTTTTACGTTAATTTTGTAGCACTTTTTAAATTTATAGAATTGAAATTCTTTAAAATTCTTTATTTAAAAACTCCAACGATAAATTATCCTACCAATACTCCAATATGTCAGTAACTAGAATTATGTATATTATAACTACCTGAAAAATTGATCCTTTCTGTTCAACTATTTTTAATTATTTTAAAAACCATGTCTCTATTAATTTAGTTTTATGTTGTATTATATAAATTCTATTTTACTTTTTTCTTTATGTATATTTAATTATGTTAAATATGCGCAAGAATGTTATTATTACTAGATAGATATTATAATACATGTAATTGGGTCTAAACCCGTTTAAATTTCAAAATTTCAAATAAATAAATAAATAAAAGATACAATTTTAAAAATTGTATTTAAAAAATCAAATATAGTATATTTGTGTCAATTGCAATAGAAAAATTAAATTTGCATTTGACCATAACAGTACAGGAAATTGTATAGTTAATTTAAAACTTCCTGTGAATACGTTCAAAGTTGAAAACTAAAAAAACCTAATTATGGGTTCATTGATTTCAAATTTTACATCAGTGAAGTTCAACGTTTATAGTTTTTACAAAAATACATTATAATGTCATTATTTTTAAAAGATCATTATTATATCAGTAAACAATTACAAAAAAAAAATGTTCCCTTTATCCTAATACAAAATATACATATCTATACATATAGGTATATAAATAATAATTTCGAAGAAATGAGAAAGTTATTAAAAGTCTTTTATACTTATTTGAAATTCTAAAGTGTTAAAGATTAAAAAGTTATCATATTGAAGTATTTTTTAATGTAAAAATAAAAAGTTAAATTTGAACGAAATGTTAATATTTTCAGTTATAACTCATTTTTACAAATTTTAATAATTTATTTTTTAATACCAGTTTCTTTCAGATATTTTTAATCTATTAATTCAATTACTATTATAAGACCCTATTTTACTTGTAAAATTAAATTCAATATTTTAATATTTTCAATTTTATTAATCCCAAAAGCTTAATTAATATATTACGATATAAGTTAGTTTATAAATATTTTAAGTTTGAATGATTTCAAAAATGAAAATCATTTATTACGATATCAATTAATTTTATACAAATTTAAATATTATCGAAGGATATGTACATAATACAATGACAAATTATGATTTTTTATTATAGAACTCTTGTCTCGCTTTACGTAATTTCACAAAATAATATAACTGTAAAAAAGAATTTACTATATTGAACGTGAAAAATTAAAATCACTTATACTTGAGCATATTTGTTTTCACCGTTCACCCTTCGGCAGAAAATATTTTGTTAAAATGGTTATATTGCTTGTTTTATTCCTTAAGAATATTTTTAGACGAAAACATGTATTGAACGCTAATGGAGAAAAAATTACTTTAAGTACAGAATATGTTCGAACCTTCTAACCTCTTTTTATAAAATAATTAAATTAGTATTTTCTAAAAAAATATAATTTGCACGTTCACCAACTCTGAAAATTAAAACTCTCCACAAAATCTAAGTTAATTTATTGTGTGTGCTTTAGGAGTTAAAAATAATTAATCGTATTATTATCATTCACATTTTCATCAGATATTGTCATTAACAAAACAACTAGAACAATACAAAATTAAATATCATATCTAGTGTTATAACACAATAAAATGATACGTTTAAATTAATTTCACCGATTGTGTTTAATTTTAAATAATACGGTATAAAAAGTATTCAAATTGTTCACGGCTCGGGTTATAGAATATATTTGGCGCGAGAACAATCCAAGAGTAAAGAGTTTTTCCGAAATCAAGTTTTATATCATAATAAATGTATTATGTAAATTAATCATTGTGCATATTTATTAGTTATTACCCGTAATATGTTAATAGGGCCAAGTTAAGCGGAGAACCATCCAAGAACAAATCAATGTAAGCTTATTTCAACTTTTTATTTTTTCTTATTGCTAACAGGAGAATTTATTAGTTTTATTTATAACAACTTATTGCAATACGAATCTTGT
This sequence comes from Periphyllus acericola, assembly GCA_949715065.1. Taxonomy (NCBI): domain Eukaryota; kingdom Metazoa; phylum Arthropoda; class Insecta; order Hemiptera; family Aphididae; genus Periphyllus; species Periphyllus acericola. The sequence goes on from OX454265.1 coordinate 19,947,703, forward strand.
CCTTCGATAAAAAAATTATCAACATATATAATAGTAAAGAAATACAAAGACGTTGAACTAAAGAATCTTAAGAACCACTAGTCATACAAGTATTCTTACACAACGAGTATACTAAAGAAAAAATAAAATAATAGATTGATTCTATTAGGCACATAATAATATATTACGTTAGTGGTCTTTCGGCATAAAAAATAATGGCTCGACAGTTAACTACGTCGTATCAACCACTCGTTGTAATATTATTATTGAACGAATAGAAAAATCAAAACTTGGCTTATAAAAATAATGACCATTGACGGTTCACGAGAAACCGACAAAATGAAATAACCATATCGTAATACTTGACTTTACAGCGTAGAATTATCACAGTACAGTGACCATGGCTGAACGTCGGTGCAAAGAGAGAAATGCGTTTTTTTCATACTTTTCGTACGATGATAAATTAATTCAAAAGTGACCCGTATCATGAAAATCATTACTCACCCATTGCAATTTTGGTGAACTATGTCGTTCATATAATTACATGAGGAGCTTGGGTATTAGGTTTATACCCATTTATTGGATCAAGTCTTTCGTGAACACAATAGTGACCGTACCGAAATCGTTCATAACAATGCATCGGTACGCTCAAGGTGTTTGCACGGTATGATCCGTTCGAGCTTAGGTTAGGCCATATAGATTTTTTGGGTATTACGCCCTTTCATCGCGACAGCATTACGGGGGAGGCGTGAATATTTTTTAAAAAACTACAAGACATGGAAATCTTTAAGCTGATTATCGTGTAGTTACGTTGTCTTCAATAATTCGAAAAATACAGTTTGGTTATAAAAATCGATATTACGTGCCTAGGTACTTTACAATAATAGTATATAATGCATCGTCATCTGGATAGATTGCTAGAACTCTAGAAACTTATAAAACATTAATATTACTAACCGTGTCGTAAAATGTACAAGATACATACCATCGGTCATCGATAATATAATTTTTGTATTTTTACCTATCGTAGCTCAACGAGAAATAAGCTTTACTATTTTTTATTTCTAAACGATTTTTTAAATTCAAAGCAAATAGCTTAATCGGGAACTCCCCATCGAGGAAATACACAGAAAACACTTTCCCTGTCACTACCATTACTATGGTGCCTATATTTATAATAATTATAAGAATTGTGCATGGTACATTCTAAATTTGCATAAAGACCTAGGACATACTTATACCCTTTTGGCATTTTCTATATGAAAATAACTATCCACAACCCTAAAGACAAATTTCCAGAAATGGATCATCCACGGGCTCATGAAACCTCATGTCCATTGCTGTCTATGGGAAAAGTCATAAAGAGGACGTACAGGAAAAGTAGTTACATGGAAATACGAATAAAATAACACGAACGGTACTAGAAGTCGGGAACAATATCAAAAATATGAATCATAACATTCACAACAACCACACGGTGATCAAAGAAGACGGAATCGAATTCGAATTCGAGAGCACACTCCACCGCACAAGACGTGACATCCGAAAAAAGATAAACTGTCAAGTCAATCTACAAAAGCTCGTACGCCACTAGTGCTGCGGTTCTTAACCGTTTGTGGCACGCCTACCTTTGAATTGAAACCGTTCGACGTGGACCTTTTCCGGGGCCATAAGTAATATGAAATAAAAAAAAAAAAAAACTATTCAGATAATACTTGAACAGCGTCCGTGCACATGGTCTAAGGCATGTTCACGGTCTGGAAAACGATAGTTTCTCGGACATCCGATTAATAAAAACCGCAGCTCCAAAGCCCTTCACGACATCGAAGAACTCGCGGAGTGCTCGAACAATACGATCGGTCGGGATCGAGTGGACAACAAACAATGCCTAGCCCTGGGATCCGCTTGTGTGCGTGTACATACGATGAAGCATTTTTCGCTTACCACTGCGATAATCAGTTGTAAATTCCCAACTCATATTATTAATATATTTATCAAACACATATCTATTCATCGTAATCGTACACCTTGAAGTTTATACCTCACAGTTGAATCTAACTTTTTCTTTGGATATTGATTTCATGAACCCATTTTCGTCTTTTACGTCTAAAAATTAAATATTACATGATTTTTTTATTATTTGTTATTGTAACAGCACAAACCGTATTTAAAAAAAGTTGTAGCTAATATATTATAATTTTTTAGAGCTATAAGTCCCTAAGCCTAATTATAAGCCTATGGTACCTTTTTTGTTCTTCATCATCCATTACAGCTTCATCTGAACTTGAGTTTTCATAATAAATATCCATTTATTTGGAATAAATGGATATTTAAAAATCAAAAAAATCAAAAAAAAAATCCCAAATATAATTTGGAATAACAATTTAAAAGAAATATAGAAATTTGTTGTTTTATACTTTTAAATATTAATATTAATAAGTAACATATAATAATAACAAAATACATGTACGCGCATGGGTGTCACAACTCACAATGTCGACTAGTAAATTTTCGCGAAATATTTCGCTCCGGTTAGGTTAGATCAGCGGTATTTAAAAAGCGATAAATACCGCTGAAGTTACCGCTGCCGCAACCGCCACCGCTACCGCTTCGGTTTGAACGAACCTTAAACCTTTAAGGTTCGCTCAAACCAAAGCGGTAGCGGCAGCAAAATTTAATGTACATACGTTATAATACGAGTGCACTCACTAGCGCGAAATTAATACCGCGGCGAAAATATTACCGCAAGATTGAGCGTGATATTTTTATTTTTCGCTGCAGACACTATATTTTTCGCTTACCGCTGCGATAATCAGTTGTAAATTCCCAACTTGGGTGTCACAACTCACAATGTCGACTAGTAATTTTTGGCGAAATATTTCGCTCCGGTTAGGTTAGATCAGCAGTATTTAAAAAGCGATAAATACCGCTGAAGTTACCGCTGCCGCTACCGCATCGGTTTGAACGAACCTTTACGTGTACATAAATATATACATGACGTACGTAAGTATGTATGTATAATGCATTGTCGTATCGCGCACGGTATAAACCCAAGTGGCTACACCCACTCGCCCGATCGTGTTCGCGGTTTGCAGCGAATCACTCGAGGCGCACCGTGCACAGTACTCGCACGCGTGTACGTAATAGTTACACCGGCGCAGCTAACCACCCCACGGCGTGCCGGTGATATTCCAATTTCAAACTCGGTACGCAGTCACGGGAAACGCTCACAGCACGTCGTCGACGTGTGTAGTAACCGTGGTGGTGGAAGTCGCAGCAGCATTCGCGTAACCGCGGCGTGGTGGCTAGCCATTTCCGATAATAACCGCCACCGATCCGTCTGTACACAACGCACGCACGCGGGCGGGGCGCATAAACTTTGCACAACCCCTACACGTATGCTTACGCTCGCGGACCGCCACCGCGTGCTGTTCAAACGTCGTGCGGTCTTCCTTTGGGCCGGACCGGCAATCGATTCCGTTCCGAACCAATAAATATTAACGACTATCTTAAAGTGTTATTATATGTACACTGCGCGCCCCTAAAGTGCGAAACTCTTCCTCTCCGAAACCGCCGAAAACCCCGGTGCCGCCACCCCCGAATCGCCGCGAGACTCTACTCGCCCCACATCGCGCTTTCTCCTCCGCCCCTGATATCCCTGTTGTTCGACGGCAGCCGTTCCGGTTATTCGATGTATACAATATACATATACATACATACGTGGTGCACATCCCTTACAGTCCGCCCTGATATCCCGTCGTAACGGTCGCATTCAATTGTAATTATGCAAAGATCTCGCATAATTGCCGATGTTATTTATAGACACCCGGGTCGCCAACGGTGGTGTTCTATAATAACAAACGTTCGAAATCAACCACTTGTGCGCAGGTCGCTTTTCCGCCGATCGTTTATTACATTTCAATTTACTTACACTCGGTGCAGTGGTCACGTATAGGTGAGTCTGTAATGGCGTTTCGATGATACACACGCGAGCGTATGGTATTCATACGGACACGACAATTCGATGAAATCATATCACAGTCGCATTCAATGTTATCGTCATTTTGTGAAAAGCCACTATCGATTTTGAATAAAATATGTACCGACACGGCAACCGTGCGATGAAAGGACACCGTTTAATAATAATAGTTCATGTACAAAAGCGAATGTTTTTAAACATACGACTTAAATTCATTTAGATTTCACTCTTTTCGTGATTGATATTATATTCTAAACAGACGCACACGGCTAATGGCGCACGAGTCGAGAGGAGGGAACAAAAACAACGGACTTTACTTTTTAAATCATTTAATAAAATGCGCATGTCCTATTCGGTGTATGAATTCGATAAGCGTTCCGAATAGAAAAGTAAACGTGTGTACATCTAAAATACGGCTGTGCTATCACAAGCTTATAAAATATATGCCGTAAAAATCCATGTGCCCGTTGTACATTCGCGTAAACTGTAATTGTATGGTTAACAGAGAAAGATAGGGAGGGAGGGAAAAAGGAAAGAGAGAGAAACGGAGACCAGTAGAGTTAATTGAGAATTGCCAACAGTCGAGGGTTAAACACTTAACTTGATTAAAAAAAACTGCGTAAAAAAATACACCGTTCGTAATTAAAACGACTGGAGAGCGCGTGCATGGTGAGGACGATATGATGCGACGGCCGTGTATTCCGTCAGACCTTAATTGCCCTATAGGGGTTCGCGTACATTACGTGGTGATGACCGTTCTGCAGTGCAGCATGACGTCCGCCGTGCGACCGGGGGTCGGTTCACGCGCGTACTCTCACCCTCTAAGAAACGATCGTCAGCGGCGTTGGCGGCAATAGGGGAGGGGTAGGTTTCGCCGGACGCGTTGCCGCGCTGCGATAACCACCGCGCTACGGATATTATGCCGTGCGGTTGGATTATTCGAGTCTCGCGGGGTCCGTGAAGGACGATCGTGTTCCCGCGATGACTGGAATGCAGAGCCGCAAATAGGCTTTGGCGGGCGGCCCTGATGCAAGAAAAAACTATGGGCCCCATTAAAAATGAAAGAATTAAATCTTTCATGGTAATCTATTGTTTCTCGGCAAAATAAAATCTGAAACTAAATTTACGTTTCCTATTTTTATGAATTAAAATTTAAAAGTTTAATAGTAGCCTAGTCCCAGATAATTATGAGCCCTCTAAGCCCCCCTAAGAAGGCCTCCGGGAATGCAATGCATACCTTGCGTCCCCTATTGTTTCGGCACTGCTCGAATGATCCGCCGCGTACTCTGCACACGCGCGCGCGCGCGCGGGTGGCTCACTCGTAAACCGCAGCGGTTTCCGGTTGCCCGTCACCGAACGGTCCGTTCGCTCAACCCTCCCCCGGAGGCTTAACGTTTCGCGGCGTATCGATTGTTATACGACCATTGTTCGATACCCGCGTACAACTATTCTTGTTGTTCAAACGTACAAGATTGTTATTTGAACACTGCGAGCACGTCTATAATATTGTATTTCACTATATCGTCCTTATTATGATAAGGTTAGGTCAGGTTATTCTCACTAGTATGATAGTTTTTGACGTCAACAACTTCGCACAAATAAAGAATCATTTTCGTGGTGTACGATAATTCTCTGATACGATCAAACTGTGCCGCTGCACACCGATTACGTCACGGAGTTTTCTACCCGACTACTCGAATTACGTCCCAATTACCTGAAATATACTATTATTATGGTACAAAGCTTCTTAGAGGGTTGAAATGTATTTATACAAGCGAGATACCTAATGCAATAGATGTGCATAACGGATATTCGTCGTATTCAAAATATATGATCGGGAATCGTTTTAATCATGAATTCGTGTTACTATTTTCACCAAACATCCCAATCCGAAGTTCGTGTCGGCTTCGCTTTCAACAGTTCTGCGGAAGCGGTTCACGATTCAATTTTTATTCTTTAAAAGCCCTTCGAACACCATCAGAGGATGATGATTACGAGTAAAACGTACGACAATTATATAGTATTTCCCCGATTGATCGTGAAACAACAACGTGAAATCCAATAGCCGATAGTGGAAGCATCAAAGCGAAATGTAAACGATAACGATTGTTCCCAAAAGCCACGAGTCGGTCCGAAAAAGCAGTCAGTACGGCACGGCATCATCTACATGCTCATTAGGTATGCGAAACTACACGCGATACAATACGCATGCTTTACGGGGACGTTCGTGCGCGTTCGAGGGGTGGCTGGGGTGAGGGGAAAAATAGTAAATGTTTATTTGTGAGTAATGGACCTGCGCCGCGTATATATAGTGACTGTGTAATGGGCCGAATCATCAATAAAACGTTAAACGCGGTGAAAAAGAGAAGAGTATTAATTTTATTTACGTCCTCGGAGGCCGAAGGGTCTTCGGTGCTGCTGTAGCTGTTATTCGGGGAGAGGAGGGGAAGGCAAGCAGAGGCCGACCAGAACACTATTGAAATTGATGAAATCCGAACACGCGAGCTCCGCGAGGGAGTCGGCAAGTCGTGGCCGAACGCGTACATGTAATATACATCATAAAGCAGCGACGGTACCGGAAAACATTCGTGCGTGCGTGTGAGGAGGGTGTATGTGAGAGTGTGAGTGTGAATGCGTGTGTGCGTGTCTGTGGTGCAGGCGCGTGCGCGCACGTTTGTTTTGCTCGGGGCGTTAAAACTTATTGTTTTGGAAAGTTTCGAGTGAGCTTCCACGAGACGGGCATATCCTAAGTTCATTTTATACATTTCTCACCCGATTCTCTAAATAATTAACGGGCCATCACGGAAACGCGAAAACGAGAAGTGATCGTCTTCACTATTATACCGCGTAGTCATGAGTAGGTGTATTATTATTATTAATTTTACGTTTATGTCACGGAAAACATGATATCTCAAAAGCATCGTTTCGCGCGGTTCACATGTCATACTAAGTACATTTTGGTAAATTATAATATTATCGTTTTTAAAATTTCTTCTTTAGATCTGCAAAAACGATCTCATCGTCATCAGCCGTCTACGGTTGTATCACCTCGAAAACCTGGTATTATCGTTTTATTGAACAGGAAATAATAAACTTAAGTACTCGGATAAGTGTTACGGATTTAGGTTTGTGCAATTCAGATTAATTTATTCTACAATAATATAAAGACTTTTAAAAATAGAAGATAATAATTAGTATAGCCCCGCCTACATTTGTGTACGACAATCATGGAACATCATGAACAGTTTATTATTTTTAATTTCCATGAAGTTGCGTTGCAACGAAAAAGAGTAAAAAATAATTATTTTATATTATGTTAATAAGCTACCTATATATAAGTTAAAAATAACAAGTTTTTTTATTCACCGTCTACTTTTTTTTTTTAGGAAGGATTATTTTTTACAAAATAAACCGTTTTGACGAGCAACGTTATTTTGTAACAATTATAAATATAAATTATGTTTCTTGTTTCCAAATAAAATTATATCTTTATCGTTTCAGCATAGAAATATTACCAAATTGTTATTTGATTTATTTAGAGCGCTTGTAAAGTGCATAACAGTGGCATTCTACGGCGGCGTAAAAATGTTGTCCGCTGCTATTATATTATTAAATTATAAGATACCGAGCCGGATTAATTGTATTAATTAAACAATACTGAACTGTAGTACCGAGAACTTGTAGTTTCCACAGCCTATCAGATTCGACACTGTCTAAGGGTTCTAGTAATTGATATTGTGGAGAAGATAAAATCTTATTTAATTTGTAACGATTTTTTGCTTCTTTATTACTTTTTGTCCCCCACGTTCCCTCAGATTTTTGGACCCACGTTAATCCACGGATGTCGCCTAGCTTAATTACTGACCATTATGTTTGGGGAAAAGGATGCATTTTTTATTTTTTGTCCCCTAGAGTTTCTAGAATTGCTAATCACTGACGATTAATAATCGTGAAAATACAATTTCACTACAATTTTTAGGGTGCAAGGCTCGTTTTGTAAAAATAAGCTCATTTAACCAGGGATAGTGCTTTGTGGTAAAAAAATAAAAATAAAATATGGTTTATCCTAACACCTAGTGGAATTATAATATTTTGTTGAAACATTTATATTTGAGGTATAATGTTTCACCAATGACGTTGAAAATATTATGAAATTTTCTATTTTTTAAACTCGTTTATGTGTAGTAAATTCAAAAACGATACATTTTAAGTATTCATATCAATATTGTTTTAATTCTAACAGAGGTTTAAGGTTTGATGTAATTTCATAATGTTTTTATATATTTTAAGATACAAGTATAAAACATTTATAATTAAAAATGTTATACTTCAAAAATAAGCATAATTAATTTTTATTATTAATTATTAGAATATTATTATTTCTCTTTTCAAAATATGTAGTCTGTTGGTCATTAGCAGCTCTGTGAATTTAATGCACAAAATAACTTACTATGTATTTAATCGCAAAATACGCAAAAATATAATATTTACATTTTTAAAAATCAAAATTAAGAATTTATAAAATATAATTTATCATTCCTACTACAAAATATTTCAAATTAACTTTTATTAAAATAAATTATACATAAATAATAAAAAATATAAGTTCAATCGTATAGTTTTTTTTTTTACATTACTACATGTAATTAAAGTATTTTTCTATGTTTAAAGATTAAAATTAAAATCCAGTACGTAAAATATATTTTACTTCCATAATGTTATATCAATCGATATGCGGTATACTGTGACAAAAAATTAGAAGTTCTTGCAAATTGTCATAAGATTTTTATCGGAATCGATGTGAGAAAAAAAAAGCAAGTGAGTGTTATTAAACTATCAGAGTAGTGAGAGAAAACGATGAAATACAAATATTTTTTGATGATGTTGTGCACTCAAATTGTCGATACTTCAATTTAAATATTCAACATCAGATTTAGCGTATAAAATAATACATTGTATAATAAAATGAAATGTAATCAAACTCAATTTCTTCTCCTCGAAAAAAAAAATAAAAAAATAGACTCGAACAGCACTCAATTAGAACAGCCCTGATAATTACGAATAATACAGGGATTTTCAAAAAAAACATAATATATTATAATCTTATTAATCATGTAACTTAATTCGCTAAACTTTCAAAATTACAACCGAAGACCACTTATAAACTATTTTAAGACTCTTGCGAATATTCATTTTTTCAACGCACCCTAAAATCTGAATGAGGGATCAAGGTTTCGATACCATGGTGAACTTTCAGAACTTCACTAACAACAAAACTAATTAATCCAAAACAGAGTAGCACACTGGAAGTACGATATTCAAAGGTTATGAAAGACTCTTTTCACTTCAAGTTATAAATATATAATATATAGGATTATAATGGCTTGAAAATGACTAAAATTTAGGGCAATTTTATTTGACAAATTTATTATGTGACAATGGTATAAATCAAAATATCGAAGAATAGATAACATTTTTTCAACAAATCAATTGTATCATTTTCTATTGACTTTAAATTGTGTGACAGTTAAATATAAAATATACGATATTCAAATAGTTTTAAAATTAATTTCATAATAATATTATTGAGCCCATGCGATACGATAGTGTTTTGATGGATAGTTGAACAATTTAGTTCCATTTTTCGTGAGTTTATGGTATTTATTAGGCAAATGACAAATGTTTAAGAAGCATATATTAAAACATTTTATTTCAATAAGAAATGAGATTGCTTCCATATTTCATGATTCGAATTCGTATCATGAACTCTTTCTATGATATAACATGTAGCCTTTTTATTCTTCATTGTTCGTGAGATAGTGTAATTTTTATTTTTTATTAATAAAAAATAAATATAAGCGAAACTCATTGAACGTTTTAAATTCATAAGACTGTATTATTATATTATTCATACTTATCTATAAGTGCAAAACAATTGGTTTCAGTATTATCCTTGATTAATTCTGATAAGACCAATTAAAAGTTTTCATCGAAATAATTTTTAAGTACATAAGTACAATTAAAATATTTAGTTGCAAATCCGAGATTTGACTAATGGTGTATATAAACCACTTAACCACGAGTAATATAATGATATATAATCGATACCCACTTTAACAATAAAAAGAAATTATTTGATAATACTATATTGGTGCAATTCAATATAAGTATACGTCTTCGTTTTTTATTCGAAAAATGTGTATATTTACTTCATATTTACTGACCTGAAGGAAGACATGTGATGTTCGCAGGACCTTTTAGAAAAAATCCTGGTGGGCAGTTGAAATACGTGGTTTGTCCGAGCCTGTGACCACTTGCTCTATAGTTGAGATGTGGGCTGAGATCCATGCTAGGCACTGATTTGCAGTGTACATCTATTGATACAAAATTATTTATCAAAATTAATATCAAAATATTTTATCACATATCAATGGTGCCTACATTTTAGCGACAGTTTAGTTTCTGAGTTATTATTAGATATATAAATCTATTGGTATTTAAATTTATTTAATTTATATACATTTAGAATGAAAGAACCGAAAAAAATATGCGTGATATAAGAAAAAAAAAGCTTTTATAATTATCATAACTGATCATCTGAACGTAACATGTTTTAAATTTAATATCATGTATTGTGGTTAAATTATGAATACTTCTTATAATTTCCTTTTACATATTATTTTCTTTGTTATAATTTTTTTTGAATTTCTGATTTCTTATTAAGGATTCAAATTAATTTCATTTAATAGTATTTTATATATATAATGCATTTTAAACTCAATTATTTTTTTTATAAATAACGATAATTGTTGAGCCATGTTAATAAATGCATTGTAATCAAATTAGAAGAAACGTCAATCAATTCACTTTTATTGCCAGACAGGCTCACACAGTTTGAATTTATCTTATTTAAAAATAATAAATTAATAAGACTTTTATAACACGTTATTCATAAATATTGTAATACAAAAGGAGCGATGATAAATCATGAAATACAGTCTTAAGTTAAAGAGGGAACCTATTATTAAATGAACATAACTTTATATTTCAATATTTTGAAACATTTATTGACATATCGTTTTATTAAGATCATCGGATATTTCATGAGCTTTTCACGTTCACAACATTTTGTTAAATTAATAAGAGAAAAGAAGTTTAATTTTTTTTAGGGAAACAAAATATACACACTGTGCGAAAAAGATGAAAAAATATAAATCATGTCCGTAAAAATGTAATTTCGTATTTATATGATTTTATATGATTTTAAGCCATAATGATTTGGAACAGTGGTGATGTGTTTACAGTTCAACCTGACTTCACTGCAACAAAATATTTGAACAATTTATGCATGTATTTAATCAAGTACGAGTAGTACTGTTTATATTTTGAAATGTATATAAATATATTACAAATTATTATAAAAAAAAATTTGCGAAATGGCTACATTTTAATTTGATGAAGCTCTTTTGAATAAAATGTATTTTTGAGCTTAACATAATATAATTAGGTACTTTGAATTATTAAAGACACAATCAATAAAATTATTATTCCAGCTTATATTCATATTCAACCAGTGATAACAGGATGTAAGTTATATAAAATACAATTGTTGTGGTAAAATATACTTTTACATGGTCAAACCATAAATCTACGTAATATAGACGACAATTTACTGTAAATTTACATTTAGTTTTTTTTTTCAACTATAAACTATGTATTGGTATGATCAAAAACGGTTTGATGAAATAACTTTTCGAATTTCCATGAAAAAAAAGGCTTCTGGTTAAGCGTACATTTCCAGTACTATTTCTGTGATACATGTCGAATTAGAAATGAGATCGTTAGATCGCTACTCAGATAATACATCAGTAAAACAAAACATATTATAATTAGTTTGCTTTCTATAAAAAAAAATTGTAAAAATACTATATGCTAGTATGTTAATTAGCTTATATGACGTTCTAATGACCTCAAAATATTAAGTTGTTGTACATATTACTATCTCATCGTCAAATGTATACAGATTATACCGAGACTTATGGAACTTGGATTGATTTTTTTTTTTATACAATTAAGAAACATATTTTGTGCTGGTTTAAATAGATTGCATATTCCTTATTAAAAAAAGGGAATATATTGAAAGGCGTTTTAGACTAAACTAACATGGTATAGTGTATAAAAGTAACACTAGCCGCGTTTATTATGTAAACGTATTTTGATAAATTATATTATTAACAAAATAGTATTTGATTTTATATTTAATTGACTTTCTAAGTATCTGTATCTCTATTTTAATAAAAGTATTTATTTATAAGACTGTTTGTTGAAGGAAACGCTTAAAAAAATACACATTCTTGGTGTCTTACAGGTTTTTTTTTATATAGTTTCAACCACAACGTGAAACTTGGTGTTCAATTCAAGTTGGTTTCTCGTTTTGTGGTTACTTTTGGTAAGTTAACAAAATGTTCAATTATATATTAATCACACCAATATGGTAGTATTTATACTGAATAATTTTATACTAAGGATGACAATTATGAATGTGACGTATTTAATTAGGATAAAAACTGGATGCAAATGTGATAATATTTTTATTTAGATCTGCTGAACTTATTATTCGTGTCTTGTGTTTACGTCATATCCCTATAGGCTGTACAATCCATTTATCACCAACTTGTAATCCCATGAGTAGGTTAAGTATGAAACGTCCGCACGTTTCTGTTTTTGATCTTATAAATCAAGAAAAGTAGATTTTTCACGGACCGATGATGTTTAAAACTTTAAAACAATAGTTCGAAATAAATATTTATACAAATTAATTGAAGTATATTTACTATGAAACTATTAACTTGGAAATATTATAAATTACAATATTTCTGACTTGAATATTTTGCTTAAAAAAATAAAATATAAAATTCAAAAAATCGAAATCATGTACTTGCATTTGTTATCTCCGCCTTCTACACGTGCGACTGTGTTATTTAAAAAGTTTACGATTTACTATTTTCATAAAAGTCTTTGTTCCTATATTATAATAATTCAATTTTGAAAAATAGATATAAAAGCACAAGCGACCACTACCTAATTTCCTCATCTTTATTTTACTATAGATAAAGTTACAGGAACGGAAAATGATTACAAGAAACCGTATTAATAACGTGAAACACATAATTTTTTATCATGTAACACGTGTGTAAGACGTAAAAGAAAAATTAAGGTTTGATTTCCTCTTAAAATTTTATGTGGCATTTATGATGACGTTCTTATAGTTTTTCTTGTTCAAATCATTTCCAGTAAAAATCATCACCAATAAGAAAAATAATGTACAAGAAATAAAGGTTGTGTTCGTAAATAATTATTTCAACTCGCTTTAAATACTAACCCACAAATGTCATTCTATAATAATTAAATTGAATTATAATTGACCTTATACTCATATTATAACATAGTTGCTTAGTAATAATTGCAATCATCTTTATTAATATTATTTGATTCTTCATAGTATTATTTATTTTGTGGTAAATTAAAAAATCTAATACAAACATTTTAAAGAATTTGATGAATGATGACTATTCAATCAAAAAATTAAATAACATTTCATTGCCTTTTTTAATTATATTTCAAATTTATTTGCATTTATCTAATTAAACATAATTGTATTACTATCAAAACTTTTAATTATACAATTTTCATGAATTCAACATTTATTATATCATAATATTTGTTTATTTTTACCTTGTTATTTCGAAAATAATTGTACACCAAGTAAAAATTCATTGTTTTAATATTTTTTTCTTTATCCTTAATTATTAAGTTCAATCAAAATAAACATACAAAAAAACAGTAAATACAATATTTCAATAAAACTTTTTTTTATACAAGATCTTAGATTTTTTTATACAAATATGTATATTGTATTTAATGCATTATTATAAAATGGGAGTTACTCTTTTTTTCCTTTAATTTTCCCCTTTATTATTACAATACTTAAGTAATATAAAGACCAATTATATAGTACTGAGCAAGTTAGTTTAATGGGTTTTCATAGATAAAATTTTAGTATTTTCTGTTCCTGAACATTTTCAGTAACGGTGAAAATATTCATCAAGTTTACTGATACAATATTGAAATTTATTATTAAACCATGTCTTTATATAAATATAACTTAAGTATTTCCTTTGTCAACCTGACTTATAAATAGGATTTTGGACCAAGATTAAAATAAATATTTATTCTCAAACATACTTGAAACAAAACAATTAAATTTTACTCGATTTAAATTATTGTTACGCGTTCCTAACGACCTTTTTATTTTATTGTTTTAAATGTTATTAATTTTATATCAGCTATAATTTCGTGGTTACACACAGCATCAGAATACGCTATTTTACTCGATGTTATTTGTTGCTTGAGTTAATCTCTAGTAGCAATTTAGAACTTTCACTTCCAGTACTGCGGCCCCGTGCTTACAGTTTTGGATGCGATCCAACTACATGTAAAATTATAATAAATTGTTTTGCCGATTATTGTTGGGGGATTAAGTGTCTATTGTTGTTGATGTGTATATATATATATATATATATATATATATATTATTTATTTATTTATTTATTATGTGTACATCGGCAGTACCTTCAAAATATTTTCTATATTTAAAAAAAAAAATGATATAGAATTTATAAAAAATACATACATAAAAGAAAATCTGTTTTGAAATAAATTTATGAAGCGTATCGAGAGCAACGGAAAATGTTTAATCTGTTGTTCGAATTACCTGACACTCGCAGCGTAATGGTGTTGTTAATGCCTCGTGACGTCGTGCACGTATACGCTCCAGTATCGAATTGCTTAACGTAGTAAATAGACAATCGATATTTCCAGTTACGTTCGTCGACTCCAATCGCCCATCCTGAAAACATCATAAATACCGTTCATATGGTTATTACATCGGTATACTGATATGATAAGTTTTTTATTATCATGTTTATTAAAAGATTTTCTATTTTTACTGCAAATCGTAATCATATTTACGGATTTCAAAGAGTCGCAGACCAAAAGCGAAAATAAATAAACAGAATACAGTTCGTTGAGCACTGAACATCTAACGAACTAGAAGTAATACTGGACGTTGAGTAGAGCGTGCGTGTGTCGGAGAGAGAGAGAGAGAGAAAGATAAAAAAATGCGTATCGTCATAAAAATGTGTATATGCAAGACAGAATATGCACCAGTTAGGCTGGGATTGTTTTAGATTTTAATTCTGCATAAATACGAGCTGCCAGTAGTTTTAAAAGCCGGAATAAAATTCGGTGATACGTGAATGTGTTTTAAATGTTGCCCAAGTTGGTGGAAATCAATACTGTGTGGAATATTAATTCTCATCGGGAATAAACTAGGTTTTAATTATAGTAAAATCATTTTACTACAAAATAAAGTACACTTTTCGCGTTACCTAGAATCTAAAAAAAAAAAAAACTCGTCACTATTATCATAAAAATATAAAGATCGATAATTTTTCAGATCATTTATTGATTTCTTGGTAAAAATATATTGTTTTCATTGACCGTTCAAAGACCTGATAAGCTGCTAGAAAATCACGTTGTACAAATAGGTAATAATGCAAGTAAAATCAATCCAGAGGACTTAATGTTGCACTTATTACGCATTCCATTGTTCTGTTGCCAAAAAAAAAAAATTCTAAACATGTTTGTCATTGTGCTTTTATGTAGAAATTTTACAATTATATTTTTCAAACGCTCGATCACTATCGATAAAAAATGTATCATTAACGTCTAGATAAATAATGTCTTCTTCATTTTGAACCTGATACAAGGCCTCACCTTGTATAATTATTTACGTACACACACACACATCCAAAACCGCAGTATCGAAATTATTAATTATTAAAGTTCTATACGGTACTAGAATACAAATTATCAAGGATTGATTGTCGGATTGTCCCTTGGTATTTTGAAAATATAAAGTGCTTACAACGTTTGTATTGAAACCATTACGTTTTGGAACATTATATTTTTGGTCATTTCATATTAATTGAAATAGTTTCTGAAAATATAGTATGTGTTGTCTTTGAATATTTAATAGAAATACACACCCATTGATCATACTTTAGATAAAAACATAATGAACTATTTACACAAGGGTTCATTGAGGTTAAAAATTGTACGTTCGTGGAATTTTATAATTCCCGAAATCAACACTATTTTAGCTATACAATTATGTATTTTATTCACTTAGATTTTTTAATTTAATTTTATGTATCATTGTTAAAACGTAAGTATATCCTCATATATCTACAATTTATCATATGAATCTAATATTTTTATAATACGAAAAAAAATTCCTAGGTACTATTAATAATGAAATGATAACTTTGTTAGCATTAATATTGTAGTTTTAAAAATATTTACAATATTAAATTCGGTTTTATTCTTTTAAAAAAAATGTTCCGCTGTCACAACTGTACATGCCACTTGTGTAACTACTTCATAAAAACATCAAAAACATTTTTTCGAATCTGAAATTTTTTTTAAATGGTCTAACCCCGCACCCCGGTCGTATACGCGACGCGACAGGGACAATACAATAGAAATATGGAAATATTTCGATCGCTCGAAACCATTGATACTGTTACTCACCATTTTAATAAAATATTTGTGAAACCCGGTGACATGCTAATGTGATTTAAATCACAAGGCTTTAACTGGACTTATATATTAATGCTATACTCGACCAAGAAATCCATTAAGTGCACAATGCGTTCAGGTCGAACCATTATTTTATTTTGTATAATTTTAGAATATATCATGTAAAATATTTTAAATAATTATTGATTACGTGAAAGATATTTGTATTGTTTGTACAAACATTCTATGGTATATGCAATATTTACGTTCTATATACTGAAAAACTATAAAAGTTGTAGACTTGGAAAATGTCTAATTTGACTTATTCTCAAACAATTTCGATCGCCTCTCAGTTTCCAAATCGATTTTGAGTAAATACCTATGTTATTGAGCAGACACCGTATCGTTTACGAACTAATCTATAATTATTATTAATAATATGGGTACCTACTTAGAAAAGCCATAAGCAAATAAATAACAGCTTACAGTTTCACCTACCGCATTTGTTTACAGCTGGATTTCGCATCTATAACTGACAATGTGGTTGAAAGTCAACATTTGCGATGACCTGCACAAATATTATGTCTATGTGTGTGTGTATTTTGTAGTGTGTATACAGTGTACGCGCAGCACACATCAACATTTAAGGAGGTTTGCGGCTATTGCAATCAAAACCATATTGGATGCGTGGCAATCTATTGATAGAAGTACGCGAGATGTCTGTCTTAGAATTGCACGTTACTATAATATCCGTCATGAGTTCGAAATAAATTTGCTCGTACATCAAGTTCGTCAGTAAGACGATAGAGCAGCCGCGACATCATGATTTCAATGTGCAACGCAACGGCCAAAATAAACCAAAAGCGAGACGGATGTAAAAATCAAAAATCATCAGACCGCTGTTCAACAGAAATTGAATCGAAATAGCTTTTAAGAAGTGTTTTATTTGACGGATAAAATTGCCCTGAAAGCGTACCGAATTCCCGCAAACTTTATCATTATGATTTATGATCAACATCCCCGTTTAAAACAGAAAAGCCGATTGGGAAAAGTTTTTACCCGGTTTTTCGCAACGTGCATGTAACATATCAAAGGGAGAAAGAGAGGAGGAAAAAAACGACAACAACCCGCCTATAGAAAAATAAAATAAAATAACAAACGTAAACAAATATTTGTAACGAGCACTTATCCCGCGGTATACATGGCGTGTAAATAATTTGAAATAGCCCTTTGCCTGCAGTATCCGCCTAGTAATTTCCATCATTCCCCTAGTCCGTCAACATGGTCCCATGGCAAAAATGTTGTCCTCCAACTCGTGGCGCAGTCGTTTACCCGGGGGCTGACGCGAGGGGTCGTAAAATTTGGCAGACACAAGACAACGACGATCGACCGCGAGGGATCGTCGGGGTAGGTTCATGGTGTCGGGTAGAGGACACTGACCAACGGAATAATGGCCGGGGCGCAATAAAAATAAATACGCGCATAAATAAAACAGTAATAACCTATAACATATGTGTTCGCTGCAGTGGTGTATCGTTAGCCGCAGCACGCGCGCTCGGATATTACCATCGTATATTTTCGTCACGTATATTTTTAATTGAAATATTCAATATTAATATGTACGCGGGTTCATGGATGTGTTATCGTGTGTAATTGTATCATTCGTGTGACGAGTGTGTGCGCGCGCGTGTGTGTGTGTTATGTGGGTCGTTTGTAATTATATGATTTGGGTATGCGATGGGCAACCATTGGAAAAGTTATAGGGCGGTAGCGAAAAAAAATATCAAAATGTAAAATTTTAAATAAAAGCTTTTTGTTTGATATATTTTAAGAAAATCAGAACAAATTCAAAATTTAATAGAATATTATCAAAAAAACTGTACATTTCTTTATCTCTTACGCTATAATATCTATTCAGAAATGTCTATGATCCACAATAGATGTCCCTATGTTTTTGTGTGTGTGTGTGTGTGTGTGTGTGTGTGTGTGTGTGTGTTTGTGTGTGTGTGTGTGTGTGTGTTGTGTGTTTATTATTGTCGTTTGTATTATGTCATATGTGTACGAACGAGGAGTTAGTGGCGTAAGTACGCCGGATGATCCCCCTTCCTATTTTTTCTTTTTTAGATAAAGGTATAAAAACAAAATATGTCTGATATCTAAATAGACTAATCCTACATTATTAAGTACAGAACTATTTTAATTGGCGATATTACCAGTTACCACTCACCATCCGTGCCATACTACTATATTTTTATGAACTGCATAACTTTCCTTGACTCAATTTATATTTAAAATGAATTACAATACATACTTATAATCGAAAATATTTGTATTTATGAAACAAAAAACGATTTATCAGGAGTGTGTGGGGTCCAAATAGATTATTATCCGCATTTAAAATTATCACATGCTCCTTTCCGTTCACAACTCCTGTAAATACAATTGTGTGTTTGTAAGGAGTATATCTCAGCCACAATTCTACCACCGCTTGTGCAAACACATATACCAAAAAGGGTTTTATTGCGTAAGAGTTGATTCTTCCTCATCCGGCCTCGATGTCACTAGTGCCAGACAAAGGGTTGTGTAATGAGGGTTTTGAATTTCAAAAATTTCGTCTCTTGGAAAGATAAACTGTCGTGGCCTCGCTCAACTCTTTGCTTCCACACGAGATTGTCGTATACGTGTTATTATAATATTATTTTGGACTTATCCAAAGAGACTCCGGTGAAATTCCAAAAACCAATTGTTGTGTTTTCCGTAAGTCTGTTTCCGTCTAAATACGTTGACGGTAAGACGGGTAAATGTTTTAAAGAATTCGTTTACACCGTGGTCCGGCTTTCCTGATGTCTTATATTATCACACACTATTATAAAATTGTCCCTGAACACCAAATACAATATAATTCATTAATTAAAAAAAATACAGATCTCTAAGGCACTGAAATCGAATAATTTAAAAAATACTATATCAATGCAGCTATTTGAATTTATAAAAATACAAATCCAAATAAAAACAAATTTTGATATTAATTTCTGTAATGACCCGACAGTCGACACGTTAATGCTGAAAGCTTACTGATTCCGGTCAATTACAACAATATTTAATGACATATGGATATGTATAATTTAAACTCAAATAAAAAAAAACTTATATTTTACACATATAGTTATTTTACATAGAATGGGGAAAAGAGACCTAAGAAGCTTCCGGCGATGTTAATTTGGTGAGCAACGAGAAGCATAAGGTATTTAAGACTTCGTTGTTGAGACACATTTAACTTATTAGAAGGACTCGCCTCATATTAGTATAAAAGTCTGGACATGGCGTGACTTTAAATACTATGTAAGGAGCAATTAAAACTAATCATTCTGATATAAGATAACTATGATTGTGGGTATTTTGTGTTACGGATTTCGGAGGTTCAAACTAAATAGAAATACGACTAATTAGATTAATCGTCTTCCAACGGTCAATTATGTTATTTATAATACTGAGAAAAGGTCATTGATCTCAATGTTATGGACAAAACTATTGTCTAGTGGTATATGCATACGGTGTATTAAATAGACACGTGTAGGCTTACAACGTTTCCATTAATTTTTAAATCCCAAACAAACCTCAAAAAATGTCTGAAAAAAATGTTATGTACTTAAAACTACTGAAAACTTTTAGACTATTTTAAAAACCTATCTTTAATCATTTTTTGTAATTTAGTGTTCATAAACAAATACAGGATATTTATTTGTGTAAAGTTGTATACCCCGTTTTAATTGTTAATAAAGTTAACTGTTGGGAACATTTAATTACAGATCGAATTGCATTTCACATTGCAGTCAGTAATTTATTAATACTTTTTGACGATCCTTATGTCAAGGTATATTAATATCAAGCATTTTTTCTTATACACTTTAGGATAAGGTTTCAGATGTCTTTTTATTTTGTTTGGATTTTATTTATGTGATTAATTTAAAACAGCCGACAACTACTAAACAAATACGACCACAGAAATCCAGTGGCGTATTCATGAGGAATATAACGAGGATGGATCTTCCACTCTTTGACCTCCTTCTTTTTTCTCTATAACAATTTTTCAATAATAATATGTCTTCTGTTTTTAATAAAAGTTAAAAATTCTTTAAAGTATGGTAGAAGTATTGTATCTTTATTTAATTCATCTTGAATCTTGGTTGAACTACGTTAGAATTTATAATATTTAATTTTTTTTACTAAAGTAATTATTATTATAATTAGATATTTGGTATATCACTCTTCTAGAAAAAAGTACTAAATACATCACTGTCAAAATCTTCTCTAGTATTGTCTCGATGTATTTTAATTAAATCGTAACGATATTTTAATTAGATATATTCGTATGAATAAATTAATCCCTTTAGTCTTATTTACAAAATACTTGAAAACTTAACTACTTTGAAACCGTTTTTTAATCATTTTTTTTTCTATGTAAATGTTATCATGGAATGAATTTGGAGAATTTTTTTTTTTTTTAATTACATTTTAATAACTCTGTTTAATAAGTTTTATGAGAAATCATTAGGAAATAAATTTATATTATATACACCCACAAAGTATGTTTCAAATTTCAGTATAAATGTTGCGAGTACACGAATATAAAGTTTAATACATTTTTACAGTGTATACAAACCACCGAGGCATAAGGTCTAGCAAACGAAATTTATTTTTCATTATTTTTATAATCATTATTTTACGAAGGAATAATATACATTTTCTGTTTCGCACCTGTTCATGACCCGCTTTAACAAAACGGGATTTAAAGTTATAGCCTTGTGTAAAACATAATAACTTGCAGACCATACGTGCATCTGGGGCCCTCCTCTACTTTTCCCCTTTATGCCTAACGACAAGTCCATACTATTTTTCATACGACCACCTGACCCGGGTAGTACAAGCCTTTGCTGCACCGGCTAAAGCCACATGTAATATTCCCGTGTTTCGTTGATATATTTCCTTGTTATTATTTCTTGAATATTACGAGTCTCCTGGGAGAAGCGCGTGGAAGAAAATCATATATTAAAGAGAAATAAGATTCGTTGTTTTCGTTCATAAACGTGAAATATAATAGAAATTGTACGGAGCAGGAAAAAGTTTAACGGTAAAAAAATAAACTATTAGGTACTGTACTCGTATGTAATCTCTTCCCGGCTTAATTGTGATATATAACTGTTACCGGAAAAAAAAAACTTAGGTCACTCGCTCCGGTTCCTTTTCTCCGCCCGGGCTTTCAGATCGAGATAGTATGTACCGTAAGCATAATGATAATTTACTCGACGGTCACTCACATTAGTCGATATGATAGACTCACAGTGGCCAAGATGATGACCTCTACTATAGACTTACGATGGCCTATAACTATTAAATTGTACAAATCAATCATAATTTTAGACAAGAAAATCGTAGGTACTGGAAATATATGAATTCAAAATTTTATAAAATTATTTCGTACATAATATATGACGGTGAACATCGGTCAATCGATGGATATATTAATATCGTGCTGGCTTTAAAGAATAAAATGCCAAATTAATATTCTTATTTCCCTGTACTCTTTGTGATCTTTTACAGTTACCTATTTGTTTTATTTTTCGTCGATGATAAATTTTTGTGATTCTAGGATTAACTAATATATAATAATAACTAATATATAATATATAACTAATCATAACTTAATTAGTAATCTTAATTGTACTTGTTACATACCAAATTACTATATAAATTTGGATTTTATCTTATTTCGCTGTGTATGATCAGGGTGACTACAGTTAATCATAGACCAACTATTGGATGAAATTAAAAAAAATATAATTACAACTGAAACGTATATATAACCGAATAGTTTGGGTTAGAGATGATAAATATCTGTCAAAAAATGTACGAAATAATCTTAATCATAATAAAAAAAACGTTGTTATTGTTGACGTTCAGTAAAATATTCATGCAAATATTCTCAACGGAGTTTAGATGAGTCTTCAGTTGATTACCCCTTTAAACAAATGCCGTGTAATTAACCACTTCCAAAAACAATTAAACAATAAGGCAAGTTATTAATTGTTGCATTACTTCCATAAAAAGTATATATGTATATGTTTTGTTTTAAATTATTTAAAAAAAAATTAAATGTTTTAAAAAAAATAAAAACCTATTAGGGATGGAATTATTCAGAAAGTATTTTTATAAAAGAAAATGATAAACTATGAACATTTTTCCCATCAATTCCTCTCTAATTGTTTAACGTAAGACTTATGAACCTAAGCTATATTTTCTTGATAAGATTTAAAAATAATTATTGTACAACAACTGTTGAGAAATTATCAAAAAATAAATTATAAATTGTCCAATAGTTTCTTAACATACAATATTAGTATACTAAAAGTCTTCTGCTAGACACTTTTTGTGTGGGTTCGACTATGCACTAGAAATAATTAAAATAATTACAGCGATAAAAATCACTACGATTGAAAAACAATGGTACTTCTCATCTCACTTGGAAATTTAGAATTCGTATAAATCACGAGCCTGCCTCGTTCTGAATGTATAAAGTTAAACTATTAAAAACATTTTTAAGTTTAAATCTATTTTTATTTGTTGGTCAAGTATTATTAATTATGGAAATCATACATTTACATCATGAAATAAATAATAACCGATTTTCTGTTCACGGATTTATATTATCAAGAATGTGAACGGAACATAACATTGTATTAAATTGTGTATTGATATAAAAGTTATAAATAAGTTATAGCTCATAACTGAAACTTTTATTTACAAGAAAACTATTAGTTCTTTGTTCCTACGCGCGACTCATATTCCTAAAATGTAAGATGGTCAATTGATAATTCGATATATTGCCTAATAAAATGTTATTTGTTATTAATTTTACATTACTTGAATAGTATACACTTCTAAATAACACATAATATAAGTAACGGCCGCTATTAGAAAACACATAAATATTTATATATTATATACAGGGAGAAAAAAAACAACTTGTCGTTAATAGCATTACTAATAGTGAAATACAAAATTGAAATGTGGACCAGTTATATTTACGAGTTATAACTTAATAAATAATATCTATAATACATAGTATGGGTAACTTCGAAAATAGAACTGATGAAGGGTGGATGCAGCATAATAAATTTATTGATTATTTTTATTGTAATAAATTTGCATTTTATTTTTTGCAAAAACACAAATTGTATAATTAATTTTTGCATGGTTAAAATTATAAAATAAACCAACAAAACAATTTTCCACGGTTTTGATGTATAATTAATTAAACGTCATTTAAGAACTTTTAAATGGCAAAAATATGCAGTTCAGAGTTTCTATAATTTGATCATACATTAAAACAATACTAATATAACAACAATGGTTGATAGACATTTTTTTGTTGAGATTGATTTTAAATTTTTTATTATATATAAATATTCCATATTAAAAATATTGTCAAGTAATATTTCATAATTAGTCGATACAATTTTAAAAATTGTTATCAACGGATTTTTGTAACCCCCAATAACGAACTGCTTCTATTTTATTTCTTCCAAGTATTGTGGTATCTTAATGTCTTTCACCATAATTTTATATTAAATTATTCTTACAATTTATATAGATACTCAACATTCGATTTCGAATTAAAGATATTGTGCAAAATATGAAAATTCTAAAAAAACGTATAAAAATTATACTCAAACTACCGGGAGTATTATGTGTTTAAGTGTTAAAAAGAGCGTTGCCAATTTCATGCAATGTGCAATTTTTTTTTTCGACAATCACACAAAGTCCACGGTATTAAAAATAAATACTCAAACACCCATGTCGAAGGATAGGGTTGAGCAGTAAATAAGATATTAAAACAGCCGCTGACGTCGCGCATTGCACGTACACGGGACGGAAGTCGTTAGGAGCAGACATCGGATTGTTACGGGAGGGCGTAAAAGAATAATAACAACAGGAATTAATAAGTATATCCACCCCGTTGGCGTGAGCACCGTCTTATGTCGCAACCATAGTAACCGCGTCGGGTGCACGTTCACGATTATTTTTTTCCGGGGGGTGTGAAACCGGCCTAGACGTTGACCCTGCGGTGGGGTTTGAAACGATGACGCGTTACAAGATTCGCGTACCGGTCGAAGCAGCTCGTCGTGGAACTCGGCTTTCCGCGCGGTTCGACGGGACAGGAACCCACGGACCGACACATCGCGGCCGGCGTGTTACGTGGTGATGCCGGTGTGCACGGTACTGCACGGTTAAAACTCGGCTCGTGCATATCCCAATAGTATTTCCATTATTTTCGTTTGTCACGGTTCGTAAATGCTGCTGTACGTTGACGCCTTTGACGATGCGCGGTTCGCACGACTGCGCCACGTTTTACGAATAATACCACCGGCGTACCAATGACATCGAAACGATCGAGTGTCTATAAAAACGGCTATGCGATAAGTTTGGGCAAATGTAAACTGGGCCCGCGGTTACCTTTTTGTTGTAAGTTCGGCCCGGAAATTTTAGGTAGTAAAATATGTAGATTATAATCTCGGCCCGGACATTTAAGATAGTAAAAAAGTTCGGTTGTAAACTCGTCCCGATCATTTTTCCATCTTGTGATGAACAATTTGTTGTTAAAAATTAAAAAATTAACAGCCTCAACGCACAATTTAAATTTCAAAATACAAAAACTAAAAAAAAAAAGAAATCTTAGACAATACTATAAAAATATAAAAATAAGGAAATATCGGTGAGTGAATACGTCAAAAATATGGCTTTTTACTTTTTACTATAATTTTTTTATAATTACACAACAATTTTATATTTGTATCCTTTTTTATACATACGATTTTACATGAATGCATTTTATTTACATTTTTACACACTTTTAAATTAATATAACGAATTTCATTCCACAAAATGAAAACAATTTTTGGAGGATAATGAGAATCTCCTCCTCGTGGTGTGTGTCCTCTGGGTAATGCTAAATGGTTCTCAAATATCATAAGAATATTTTTATTTGGGCCGAGCTTACACGATAATCATTTTTACCTGAAAAAAACCTTTGGCCGAGTTTACACCTTAATAATTTTTACCTGAAAAAGTCCCGGGCCGAGTTTACACCTAAATCATTTTACCTGAAAAAACACGGGCCGAGTTTACAATAGACCTTTTGAACATTTTTTTTCTTCGAGCCGAGTTTACAATCGCCCATAAGCTTCGCACCCGAAGGGTTCATGCTGTGCCCCCGGTATTCCATTGTCGTCAGTCCGCGCTCGTAGGCATTATTTTAGGTACCACCCCGTCGCGTCGCGCGTCGTCTGGCGCGATATTCGTAGACCGTGGTCTCGTGCAGCGGCTAAACACTCGCGTTTTTTCACGCTTTCCGCGGCCTCCGTGTCGTGATATTATGTGATGCGGACAATATAATGATCGTAAGAATATAACTTATCCATATCATCGAAGCCCTAGTATACCGTCTGAGCCTTGACAATAGATTAATAAAGTTTTTCTAGGTACCCCAGTCGTGTGGGTATCGCGGGAAACGAACGAGCTGATATTCTAGCATTCTCAACGAAATTTAACAATTATTTTCTACCTGTATTATATCTGCTTCCGACCATATCCCTATTCACCGTGAACTCTTACGTTATGCTTGGCAATCTAAATGGTCCTCATTACCTCCTAATTATGCCGCCTGGCGCAGACATATCGTGCCTACTATCCCAAAATCTGCTTGGTTTAAAGACTTATAGATTTCTAGACATCTGATCGTCTCATTAGCCCGCCTTCGAATTGGCCATAGTTTATCTGACACCAGTCTTCGACTTCAACCATATCACTTCCATTGCCCCTCTCTTTTTCCTAGCGTAAAACTCCTTTTTTTTATTCCTATCCACCCTAGGTTATCTTACTCCCGATACAAATCTTTCTTATCCTTAACACTCGCTCTTCTCATATTATTAACTCTATCATTAATTGTATAATTTCCGATAGCTTCTTTATTTGATGTATATAAATGTATATATTAAGAATTTGTGAATTTCTTTCACATAATTGTATCGCTGTAATGCGAATAATCGTTATTACAATTATAACGATGACTTCAGGTTTAAAACTCAACTTTGCTTCCATGTGAATCGTATTTTATTATTAATGGGGTCAACGCATTTTGCCTTTTTACGAAATTCATCACTCTATTTAAATCGTTTCGGCAAGCATAATGCATTCTAATGTTACGGCTCGCAATGAATACGAAGGTTCTTCGAATTCCTCTGTTCACGAACTGGTATAACGTTCGTGGAAACCTGATAATGTCCGTTGCCATTGATTAAAGTACATTGAACACAACGTATTCGTATCTATAGAGAACCATCGTTGACCGACCAACGACATTATAGCAAATACAGCTGTCGTGAAAGGATTAATGAAATATTATTGTACACGATCCTTGTCGGTAACGAAAACACGAGCATAGTATAGGAGTTCAGGGGTGAATGAAAAGAACGTCTATTTTTCTCAGCATTAATGCCGAACGCGTTGCGAACGGCGTAACGTACGTAATTACAAAATTGTTTATCATAAAACGGAAAATTAAACCGCACCGGACACAGCGCGTGCACGCGATCGGCACGATATATGGCGCATACGTAACATAACACTCAGCCATTTCACATACAGTTTATAGAAAACACGATTTTTGTGTATACGTTCAACAAACGTAATAAATAACGTATAATAGTATCAGACGCGTGGCACGGTAGAACAGCGATAGTGAAAATAATATATTATTTGATACGCGTATACCACCTACAGCCGAAATGAACATTTTTATGGTTTCATGAAAGTTATTGTTTAGGGAAATGAAAAACGCTGGTGATAATTAACGAAGTATATCAAAATAATATAACTGATTCGTATTAATTATATTGTCATAAATAACTTTTTTAATTGTACACTATTGATACAAACAGTAATAATAATAAAAAAAAAGAAAATTACAACACAGTGATTAACTGCTTGTCCGGGCTCACTAGCTTCATTGTTTTAATTACTTTACCACGAATTAAGTTATTATTATTTTAGATTGTAAGCGCTGCGAAGATTATATCGGGTTTAAGATGATGGTTATATTTTTGTGTTCTGTGATTAAACTCCAAGATAGTAACGTAAAAGAGAAGTTTCTTTTTTTAACTCATTAAATATGAGAAATAAGATCGGTAAGGTAGGTGCTTAAAAAGGGCCATTTTTCAATTTTCATAGTAGTTTCCCTAAGCGTGACGAAAAAACAAAAAAAAAAAAAATTGGAACTATATTTTCCAGAGAGATTTAGCCATGTCAAATTTTAAAAAGATTTTATCGTGAAATATATTGTAAACGATTGTTTTTACAAACATCAAAGATAGGTTTATGGAAAAAAAATGATGATCAAAACTTTCAGATCATCAATCTGCACCAAAAGTTGTGTGGAATATTAGAAATATTGCCCAAAAAGTACTTGACGATATAACGTCAACATTTTGTAAGTTTCTTTCTTATACATGGAAAACAATTAAAAACAACTTTGAACTAATGGTATTTTGTAATGGTCAAATGGGGTTACATATTGTATCGTAGCTTTAAGGTACTTATATTTATATATAAAAAAAAATATATATATTAAAATACTGGACATGTTTTTATGTAACTAAAACAACAGTCTTTTAAAGCTCATTTAACAATTTAATATACCCAAAAACCTAGGGAATGCCATTAAAAAAGTAAATTTACTTATATATTTACTTCCATTTAAATAGTTACAATTTTTAATCCATCATATTTTGGTAACTCTTTATGTGGCCTTGGCCTTTTTGTTAGTTCAACGTTTTCGTCCATTTTCATACGTTTGGTATTACCATGACAATAAAAATTGCAACAAACCTATTACAGACAATTATTTAAAATTTTAAAATTGTAAACAATAAAACCACAACGACAGCGGACGTTGCACGATTAGCACACGGTTACGTTATGAGAAGGTGTATCACAATAACCCTGCAAAATCGTACAAAAAAACAGAGTTAATGGAACACGGGTTTTCGTACCTTATAATTGTATAAAAAAAAATCGAAAAAACGTTCAAACAAAATATGACAAGTTGTTCTAATAATGTTCTTTCTTTTGTCCCCTCAAACGTGTGTTTTGCGAGCCAACATAATGAGTGGGCTACGAAAATTGTTCAACCTTAAACGGTGGTATAATTGTAACAGTACGAATTCTAGAATTGGAAAACCGATCACATCGACCAACCATTCGTCGGGTTACAACACTTATAATATTACATCCATCACCACGGCGATATTACTTCGATTATTATCAAATGTTTCTTTTGTTCACTGTTTAACACTTTAACACGTACATTATAACGGTCCGACTACAATCTAGTAAAACGTTACGTTTAATCCCAAGAGAACCCTTCATCATTCAAACTCTCAGGACTACCTTTCTCCACTTCAGTCACCACACACACACACACACACACACACACACATACGTAGTATGTCCCTGCTGCGTTCATTTACATCAAAATATTTTATAAAAATAAAAAATAAATCCGTAAAACATGGTAGTGTTTACACTTTCTTTTTTATTGATTTTCTTTTCTTCGATTTGTGACATGACGTCTTTGACGGGGTATATTCAATTATGTATCGCTCGTATATACCTATGTTCTACAAACCTCTAATTTGTATAGAATTCTAGAATTTATTGAACTGATGCGCGTTAAATCAATTATTTAAAAATAAACAAACACTAAATATTAAGTATAGCGTTTCACCTCAATACAGTAATTTAATTCTAGAGTGCGGATTTCAATCCTAATTCCTAAAATAAGGCAAATTAAATATGATAATACGATTTAACGCACAAATGTTAAGAAAATGTATTGAAATTATTGAAATGCATTTCATCATTGAAAAACATTTTCATAATTGAAAAACACTTTTCTTATTATCTATGATTATTTTTCTTCTTCACTTATTATCTTTTTACCCTGAAAATTTTTACAAAAAATGAATGAACATTTTAGACAGGTACATTCATTAAAATTTTACTTCATGTTTCATTGTGCCATTGAATGGATGGTGTTTTATATTTTCAAATATAATAGATACATTATAAAAATTGGTAGTTGAATTTCTGTTTTCTTTTGAGAGAGCTTCAGAACAAATTTAATCAAATTTTCTAAAAAAGTTTTGAAATATTTGAAATACAAAAACCTAAAAAATGCACTAAAATTTACCAAAAATATTCTTAAAAAAGAAATTCTAAATATCCAAAATCAAGGTTTCAGTTTTTGATTGTTTGAAATAACCTTACTTGTTAAATTTTCGCTTGTAAAATATTTTTTAAGACACAGAAAAAAATGCAATTCGTATTGAAATCCAATTTCTAGTAGATTACATAGCATTTGTATGGTTATGAATGTGGCCGTAATTGGTACCAAAAAATGATAATATATATTTTTTAACGATAAAAGCCTTAGCGATAGTCACTAGTGATTTCGGATAGTAATACCTACTCGTATTCGATCGGTTTATTATTAAACATCTGTTAAGATGATTAACTCATTTTTTGAAATTTTTTTTTTTTTAATCACTTAACGAAATGGATATAATGTAAATTTTATGGTTACTTTATTAAATGCTAACGTTTTACCCGAGTACACAAAAGGATAAAATTGTAATTTCCCAATGAAACACCGAGTGATGCACAGACATTTTATGAATGCGTTTTGTTTACTGTGTTTATTTCTGATGTATTTGGGCGGTCAAAATAAAAGCCGTGACCTTTATTACGACATATATTTTCGCGATCTATTCAGGCATGTATTTTTTCCACATCGGAACCGTTATATTAATAGCCAATGGTAATTAATCAAGTTTAACGAGACTACAACTCTACGGCAATAACAATAAATCAATCTGCGTTCCATAGGGTGGTTCTTGTGTATTTTTTTCTTTTTTTAAAAATTGCAAGTAAAAAATCAAAATTAAAAAAAATAACGAAATTAAAAAATTGATTTCGGTCTCTTTTGGACTTCAAATGTAACCGACCGGAAGTATTCGATAAACAATACTGTTCAGAATGAGTTCGTCATTATAATACGAACACAACATATTTTCATTATTATCTCATTTCACGTAGTATCCTATACAAATTTCAAACGATATTCAAAGTTCTGTACGTATACATCATCCCGTTCTAACTGGACAGCGACGCATCATCGCATAACACTATTGCCTCTTCTGCGGACTATTTGATATCACAACGAGAACTCTCAAAACAAGTTTTAGCGTACAACCATATCGTTTTTCCGCAGCTTTAAGCTATTCGACACTACTCGGAATGTTATGTCCGGAGACAGTTTTTTTTACGAGTTTCATTTAGTAGTCATCCGATACCCACCCCGCGCACGCACGTTTTATTTATTATGGAAGGCATTCGAATGCGTACACGAAAGTTCGGCGCCCCCGTGCCGTGAACGGGGTAGCAGCGGAGACCAACGTACTGAAAATTTTAAGAACCATCGCCGTTGACGTGAAAGCTTTGCGTGCGGTTTAAATGTTTTTGTTTTTTTTTTCACCGCAGCTCAATAGTATCTAATCGAATTTCAAGCGTCCCACGCGCGTTATGCATTTTTTGTTCGATCTAATACACATAATACACATTTACATTGAGAATAATATTCTGAACAACTTGAATTCAGTACGGGCTATAGTTCTTGACATTGGACAACAGCAATAGAAGTACGTTCAATGTTTGCACAGTGTTAAAATAATAATTATCGTAATGACACTTTTGAGTAAAATTCGAAGACCTCGCATATAAGACCCATAAGAACCAAAGAGCTGTAGTTTGTGTATAATAAAAAAAATAAAATAAAATAATATAATAAAAAATTGTAATTAATAACAAGTGTTTATAGCTGAATATTATATTAGAGTTATCTATATATATATATATGAACAAAAATGCTATTGAAGTATACTTCGAAAAAAGCCCTGACGTTTATCCAATAATATCCACACTTCTTAAAATTTTCATAACACTTCCAGTGTCTACTGCCACCGGAGAACGAACATTTTCGACACTCCGTCGTTTGAAAACATACTTAAGAAATTTTTCTGTACAAGTACGTTTAAACATACATCGCGATATAAACTTGGATATCAATACTGTCGTAGATGAACTTGCCAAAACATCAAAGAGAAAAATTAAGATACATTTATAAATATATATTATGTATATATAAATATATATATATAATAAGATAAATATGTTTTCACTTTAAATTCATCAATAAGCATTATGTACTATATTGTCATCATGTATAATTAGAATAAAAATATAACAAAATTCAAAACAAATTAGTTTGTCATATTTTTTCAGAAATTCCCCCCGAAATAAATTTCTGGATACGCCACTGATAATAACTATACCAACAAATAAATATTATTAACTCTGCGTACATTTAAAATAATTTACGTGTAATAAAGCTTAACAGTACATCTCTGTAGTCGACGTTTCGAGCCCTAGCAAATAATATAGCTATTTAGGTGTTGATATTGTGTTATAGAGGATTTTTTTTTTTAGAAAATAATACAAAAGATATTATTTCAAAACCGTTATTAATGATACAACTTTATTTAGATATTTAAAATTTTAACAACAATTTTTCTAAGCTATTTTATATGACGAATTATCATACATATATTTTACCTATACGTATGAAAATAGTTATCGAAATGTCCAATCGTCATTATAAATATGAAAAATCTAAAAACTTTTTATTTTAACTGAAATTATTTTCTAGGCGCTACAAATATATTAGGGAGACCTCAAATTAATTCAACTTTAAATAATAATAATCAAAGTAAAATCATTTTTATCATTTTTTGAGTAAATTTGTTTATTATTTGCTTATATATTAACCTATCGAACTAACATGAATTATCATAAAATAGATTTCTGTGTATTTATTTTAAGGTGACTAACTAAGAAAATCGTATAAGACAAACTATATATATTTATAGACATACGACTATATTATTCTTAATCTATTTATTTTAAAACTTAAATATTGTTTTTAAAATATTATACAACGATATCAACCAAACAAACAGAATATGTTTTAAACACCAAACAATTAAAACACTCAAAGGATCGTGTACTATTATATGTCAGATAATGTAATGAGACATATTTCAGCATTTAAAATTGATTTATAAGCCTTGATAAAGAGTATTTATATAATAAGTAAATTAAATTACTTTGAAGAAGAACGAAAATTATTAAATTGAAAAAGAACAAGAGGTTGTGCAAAATGTCCTTGAGGGTTTCGTGTAATCCTTTCTTCGGAAACTTTTGAATCTGAAAATCCTTAGTAGATTTCAAATCCTTTATAATTTTTGACCTTTTAAATCTTATCTACGAGAATAATGGATGATACAAAATAGTTAAGCCCAAAACACATTCGATAGAGCTTTGAAGAAGAGATTAATTCTGTGGCACCAATTAAGATATAAGAAAATTACAATTAGTCACTTTAATCTCCCAAAAGTTATTGATCAAATTTCTATGGTAAAGGAACAAATCTTGGTAGCTCTTATGGATCACATACAAGACTGGCGTTATATTTATTTATTGTCTAATTAGAAAATACATTGAATAATTAAGGAAAACTTCAACAAAACATTTTCAAAATAAATGTCACTAAGAGATATTGTTCTATTTTGTAAGCAGTTAAAAATCTAATGTATCGAATCATATATAAATAATGTGATATTATTTTAATCCAATAAGCCAAATAATTATAATTAAGAATACTAAATATGAAACGTTAAATAAATTATAATTCGTTCATAATAATATTTGCAACATAATATTATACTATTAGCTTTATTTACATATACTTAATATAAGTATACCAATGTATATTATACATTTTGTAATACATGTCTACAAAATCATTAATGATGATACAAACTATTCATGACGTTTATTTTTATCTTTTATAAAAAAATGGCTTATATAGAAATTCATACAAGCACAATATAAAAAAAAATATTCGTAAGAACTATTAAAACGCTTCGGGGGTATTACAATTTTCGTATACACACAATCTCTACGAGCAATTTATAATCATTGCTAAAAATATAATAGTTTCAAAATTAGTCGAGACGTTTATATTGTTAACAAGGTTAATGATATTTTTAATTTTTAAGATGATTGCAGTAAGTATATAATGGTTAAGTGGTTGACACTATAAGTATTCTGGAGCAAATTTTGTTTACCAAAATGTATGTTCATCTAAAATCTAAATGGAATTATTATAAAACATATTTTGAATATTACCTGTAAGATATGTTTCCGCCTCAGATGTCCATGTCCATTCCGGGTCGCCGTGTCGTCTCAAATAAAGGCATTCCAAATGCAATATCGATCCAGGAAAAACGACTAGTCCTCCGTTGTGGTCAACGGCCGCTGATCCCGATGGAACCCGGACCAAAATTGTCGGAGGCGAGTTTTCTGCGTGAATATAAATTTAAAAATATTGTCACTAACTATCGTTTTATCGCCAATTGAATTAAACACCATTAGTTTCAGATGCTCAAGTTCATTCAGGTCACATGTGCAAGGTTAAACTGAATCACTTAACTGAAGTACTTTGGGTGTTTCTGACGTTTTACGGGACCGAAAAAAAAATGTATGAAAGATACGTTAAGTATCTCGAGACCGTTGTCAAATTCAGGCAAACAAACCAATGCCACTACTCTTATATCCGATTCCAAAATCTTGTTCAGTTATTATAAAATCTATTTAAATTCAAAACGAATGTTTCATCTCTATACATCGAGATCTAGGAGTGAACAAGTATTATTTTGTTGATCGTAGATTTTAAACTAGAATTGGTATGTTATTTTTTCAACTCTCAATATTCAATTTAAACAGTATATAAAAATTAAGTAAATTTTGGGTTTACGTTGATTATTAATACCATATGTTTATTATTTTTTATTAAACCATTTATTTATTAACACATAATTAAAGTAAAAAATAATATTATTTATACGTGTCGGTGCCGCAGGCATCCAAGGTAATGAGTAGTTATGATAGATAGTGAGCATTAATTAAACCACCGACCATACCACACACACATTTACATATACACACGTGAGTTATTTTTGTTTTTTGTATATTGTGATTTATTAGCTATTATCAATATTGTTATGCAACCGATAACCATTATATGACAAATTTTGTGTTGTGTCGTTCTGTCCGCGGTCCAACAACCATCGTCCTAATGTTATTACACAGTTTTTTTTGTGATTTTTATATAATTATACAGTTTTAGTAAATTTTTATCATATTATACAGTTTTAAACCGCCGTACACACACGGCGGCGTTTCAGCTTTAGATAATTTATTATTATATACATTTTACAGCCGTACACACACGGTGGCATTTTGTGAATTTTAATTATTGTATTATTGTATTATTTTATTAGCCATTTAGTTATTGTTTTTGTGTGAATTATATTTGTAACATAGGTAGTTGCAGCTGGCCAGACTGCGTACCGACAACCGTGAGTTTTTTTACATTTTATTTATTTTATTATTATTTATATCTCTGTCGGGCCGGAAAGGCCACAACCTTATACTTATACTATCTGTCAATTTATTATTATACAATTAGTCAAATTAAAAGAGCCTATTCATTTAGCTAAGCACACACATATACACATTTACACACCACACTGCACACTAGCACTCGTCGGTTTTGCTCGGCAATCCCGTCCACACCGATTGAGTTGTTATTACATTTATACACACATAAACACATAAGGTCGGTCGGTGGTATAAAGCACAGCGCGCGAAGTATTTGATTTCCCGGGAAGCGCACCATAATATTTGATGCACCCGGCCCAAACAATACGATTAACAACGATTACAAGAAACCTAACCAAACCTAACCTAACCAGTGTATCGATACAATTGAGTCAATTCAGCTAAAAGTTTCGTTCCTGGTACCAACTCCTTCCATAAACTATACATTGAATACACACTAATAATTTAACGCTTCAACAAAATATTAAGGTCGTTCAATAATGTGCCTGTTAATACTTTCATTTCAAATTATAAAAAATATATAAAGATCGCATTATGTATCTGGTAGGTATGCAATATTTTTATGTATAGTTTAATATTACTCAAGTGACAGTATTGTTTTAATTTGTTCTTGTGCTTTAAATATACATATTTGTATTTATAATTATATATGAATTCACTAAATACAATATTTGTGCCTTTTAGAGACTATTTTTTTATAGATATGAACCGTGAAAAGCTTTAGGCTTCAAAGAAAACTACCGAGAAATATAACACAAAAGAAAACAACCCTTGTTTTGTGTATACGAAAAAAGGTACAGAATTAGAAAGGCTAATTACAAAATACGAGAAATAGACAGAGAAAATGGAAATCAAATCATGGGAATAAAAATATAACCTTCAGATACAATCTTAGGTAGTTTCTTACGTTACGTTTCTCCACGTAGATCTTTCCATACATACATTTAATAAATAACCATAAAAAAACCAATGTTAAACCGTAAAAATAAAATAGATTCTATGTATTTTAAAAGAACTACATAATTATAATATTTTCAGTAAATAAACAATGCTTCCATTCTGTAGTAACTGTGACTATATGGAAAATATTATTCTGAGTCAACTAAAAGATGCTTTTAAAGCGAAACTTCTTTTGTATATAAAAAAATAATTGTGAAACGTTTCAATCCAACACCGGATTTTATTTTCTTTCATTTCTTCAATGTGCAAACATACTTTATTTTTCCGCATATTAATTATCAGTAGAATACAATAGGCTTTATAAATAAATATAAATAAATAACACAAATATTAATATTATTCTGTTTATGATAGATGTTTTTTTTTTCGCGAGCAATACTGAAACAACAACTGAAATAGTATTTAATACAATTTACGAACAAAAATATGTAATTATAAATATTGTACTTATTTTTATTTGATTAAGTAAAAGCATTATATTTACTTAAACATTATGCTAAGGACAGATGTCGTAATAAATGTAATAAATACTAGGTACGTGAGAAAAAAATGTTTCAAAATAATTTGAATAGCCTATTTATACTAAATTAACATTGAACATCATGTTTTTATGCAAAATATTGTTCAATTCCTTCTTATAAAATTGTTGATGTAACGTTGTCAAAATTCAGACCGATACTTTTGAGTTTTGGAGTAAAATTTCGTATTAAAAGTGTAAGCTTGGCGTTATCTTGAAGTAGTAGCGATTAGCGATAACGTGTCTTTACAAATTGCATCACAATATAATGTTTAATAATTTACAATACTATTGTTTCTAATACTTAAATTATAATTATTCAAAAGTTACTTGTTCGAAGTTTGATTCATCAAAATTCACAGAAAAATGCCCTGATAAAATGTTGCAAAAAAAAAGTATGTTTCCATTGAAAAATAAAAGTTTATATCACAAAAAGACACCCCTAAAGTGACATATAAAAAAAGTTATGACAAACCTATGTTTGATCGTAATTTGAACATTTAATAAAACAAATCCAAATCCAAACCATTTTACCATCAAAAAAGGGGGTGAGCATGGTTAAAAAAAATACTCTGTATATATCATCGATATTAGACATCTCACAATTTCCAATTTTTTTTTCTTTTTTTCAACAAGTTAAACGTACCGTATTAAAAAAAATCGGTCCCTCTATATCGACCATTTTTAGAAATATAAGCTGATTCACCCGAATTTATGCGTAATTATACTATTTTAACGCTGGATAACAATATATAATTGAAAATTACACTTATGCTCAACTACATATTCGAAAACACTGGCAACGTTTTAAAAAATGAACTTAGTTCACGTCTAAAATATCAATATTCCTTCAATGCTCCGTATATTTAAAAAACTTGTTCTATTTCACTATTTTAGTTATTATAGTATTTTGATAACGGAGAATTTACTAACTTATACAGGAATGATATTAATTTGCCTATTCAGGACGCCATTACAGTTTCTTATCCCTTAACTGGCATCCTTATTTTTACTTACGTAATTGGTATCATCGGGTCATATGTACCCGATATTTAAACTACTTATTACTATTCAAATTCTTTTTTTTTTTGTATATTATTTCTTTAATTATATTCTTAGTATTGTAATGATTATTTCCTACTCGATTACAGTTTTTTTTATCAAGCATTACATAAAGTTCAACTTGTTTTTTAAAAAAACAAATTAATAATTTTAAGATTTACATTCTGATTTTGATAACTGATGATCTGTAATTAAAATGATTAGCTAAAATGTTATCCGCTTCACGAAAAACATTGAAATATTACAATTTTTTTGCTGGTTACCCGGGTTACTTAGTAAAATTAATGATGTTTTGTTAACTGTGTCAGCTGCTCTGCGCTAATGGGAAATAGGTAAAAAAAATCATTGGTTGTATCCATAACAAAACCATGTTCATATTAATAAAAATACTACAAATTAAACGATTTAATTTTCTGATGATAAGTTAATAATTGTACAAGTAATCTGTAAAGAAAAACGTACACTATTACCGTAACTCTCCCTCAGGCTACGTTTGATCATATTGCGTTTCTCTTTATCAGTGTACCACAGATTTTAAAAACCACTGATTTGTATTATATTTATTAAACACGCATAAACACAAAAAATACAATTTTTATACGATTGCAATTATTAAAAAATTTAACCACAAGCAAAACAAATAAATTGTATCATATCAAAAACAATATAAATTGCCTTAATATGGCGTTCGGAGTAAAATAAATGCTCAGGCGGACATATTTCCACAGATTTTAATTGATAGTATTGTAATTATTTTTTTTTTTTTAATATAACCGATAAAATAAAATAAATTTGAATATATAAATCGTATGACAGATATAACTTCTACTCCAGGAGCCGCGTTTTTGCTGCTGATTATTGCTCAAAACGTCATACGAAATAGACAGAAAAATTTAGAGTAAAAGAATGACCCAATTAATATTCTTTATTATACACCGACCGCATTCGAACCATAATGAATATTTCGAAAGACGAATACCAAATCATAAATACCTGAATAGTTTGTGAATAGAGTTGTCGGTTGACACTTTGGTATTGGACTGGACCAAATTCCGTTTGTACAATTTAATATCGAAGGTCCGTTTAATTTGTATGTACCGATTGGCTCTTGACATCTTGCCGATATCGTATGGTTGTGTGGTATCGTCGTATTGAATTCCTAGATGGAAAAAAAATCGTAACCAATTAATAACTAATAATCAATAAGCATAAGTATTCAAATCTTTGGATGTTATTGTATCCTTAAATTTTATTTATTTTGCTCAGTTTAGCGCGTATTTTTATAAGTACATTTTAACCGAGTGTTATCAAAACCTTTATGGGGAAAAAAATAACAGAAAACTATTGATAACTCAACATTTAAGCGTCCGAGCTAACATTTGATTTAAAAAGGCTTTTGATTTGACAAGGGATCGAATTGTCAAGGGAAAAAAGAAATAACTCGAATCAAGGAGAGTTTATTCAATACATTTTTATTACAATACATGTTGGTTATCTCGTTTAGTTTATTATTTATAGTATGCCAACTATAAGTGAATATCACATGCATATTTAACACAAATCTTATATTCAATTAAAAAATTGTTGTTTTCTTCGATACATTTTTTTTTTTTGTCATTGCTGAGGTGTATAATATTGGTTCCTGGTTGATAAATAATCACGTGATTAAAGTCAATTACAGCAATTTGTGAAATTATAAAATAAGTTAAATACAGAAAACCACGATAAAAAAAGTCCAACGTAACTATTTTTTTTTATTTAAGCTAAAATTACATTTGATCTTGCCGAACTGGATTATGAGAGTGTTGAACCATTTAATTACATTTTTTTGAGCTTTTATTAATATAAATTCAAAATATAGAGGTTCTGGCCAAAAACATCCGAATAATATAGCACTTTCCACCGCCTCACACATTAATATTTTCGATCCATCGAAGGTACCGAAATACACGTGTCCACATCGAGTTATAGAGGTTTTCTCGAGGGGACTCAGCGTTCAGTTCGATTTATTGAGGTTTTCAAATCATCGAGAGCCTACTGTACACCGTCGCACCAGCAGTCGCTCTACGTACCAAGTTCGTGCGGCACTTTAGTACGACGGACAATAACCAGCACCGGCAGAACACGATATTTCCCGAACGTGGTGTAAATCCCATCCGAACGAATTCACCCGTTTCGGTTCGCGTTCGATTACGGGCGCTTTTTATACGTTTATACGCTATTGTAACGTGTACGCGGCGCACGTAGTACACGCTGCGTCGTACACATATCCATCTGCGCGTTAGCAAATATACAGCGCGTTTAATCGTATTCGCTTTTTTATCTTTTTTTTATCGCTACGACTGTTCTACGTTCGCCCTCGCATCCGGCATAGACGAACTGATATTCCGGCGAGCGTTTATTGCCGCGAACAACCGAGCACCGACTGCAATAATACAGGCGCACGGTAATACCAATTTGAACATTTCGGAACAATATTCCGATCGAATTCGACCGTTTGTTTTCGTGCAACATCGCGTTAAACGGTTCCAATAACCTGGCCGAGTGCATTATTTTAAATTTTTATGACCACCTTTTTATTGTCATTATCTTTTTGCGTTTTTATTATTCGATTCGTTTTTACTGCAAAATACATGCTAGGGATTTGAATACCCACACACACACACACACACACATTATCATACAACAACGTTACTTGCGGGTTGGATGTAAATTAATGTATTATGTTTTCAGAATGTATCAGTGCACTAAATATTTTGATGAAACCGATCGGTATAAACCATTTTGTAATATACTTACTGAATAATATACCATAGGTTTTAATTGAATAATTATTAGTTGTGTAATGTATTTTTAAATTTTAAAGCAAATGAAAATAGAATCAATTAGCTGAGTCAAATAACCTACATTTTTATATAACTACAAAAATAGCTTTAAGTTATCCTTGTGTAAAATTGTCATTACATAGAAAATAAAATTACTTGTATTATCAAAAGGAATATATAAATGCTTAGTGAACGAAATTTCACTTAAATGTTATGTTCAATTTTTTGCTTCGTGTCAAAAAAAACCTACTGTCAAAATCGAATAATCATCAATTTAAAGTTGCTTTTTAATTTATTTTTGAACAAATAACTATTTGATACTTTTGTGCAAATTTTGTATTCAAACGTTTTATCGCAGAAGAAGTAGAACTTAGAGCCTAAAAAATTAAGAAAACCCAAAAAGCATACTCAAATGTCATAAAGTTACATACTTCATCGACATTTTTATTAAACATAAGTCGACCTGATAAAAAAATAATATTATTATGACCCTTATGATTTTTTCTCAAAATTGTATGCTTGATTTTTATAATAGCCCAAATAATTACATAGTTATACATGTTATCATATAATCAAGTACTACATATACGCATTAAAAAATTAAAATATCAATAATGCTTATTTATATAGGTATTAAAATGATATTTAAAATTTATAAAAACATTTCCTCGATATTAACGAAACGTATCTAATATGAAAGTGATTAATTTTTCAGTATAATATTATTAAAATATGAAGTGTTAAAAGATAACGTTTTAGCACAATAACATAGTACTTACCCATTGTAATTCATGTCAAGTTAATTTTAAATTACTTTAAAACAGTTAACAAATAATAGTATATTTAAAAATTAACGGTCGTTGAGCTTATTATGGAATTAAATAATTATTTCAGTAAGATTTTTATTAAAATTTAAGGACGGTACATTGTTTTGTGAACAATAAAACTATTTTATTAATCTCAAACATTGCGTTCATCGTGCAGTCGTCGCTGCAGTCTTTGGATTGAATATCAAGGGAACGAACTCTCCACCTTGTTTTCATGAAATTCCAATTCAATGCGGATATGCGAATCGATAAAACACTTATCCGTCGTCGGCAGGACACAAGGGCGATTCGGGGAACGGAACAAGTATGTTATACCCACACACTTGCATCGTTTCGTAAACCTTTTAGCGATTATCTATGGCTATCGAATCAATTTACACCTGACACCGCAATGACCCTCGCCAAGCGGTCCGAAATTTCTCGAAATTTCATCGAAGCGATGACGTCCGTTGTCAGCGGCGCCGATCCCTGTGTTTAAGTATATACCTAATTTAGGTGGGTGGTGGCGGGTGGTACACTGGTACAGAGGAGTGGTCCAGAATAAATGAAATTATATTCATTCCGTGGTAGTGGGTACTATAGAGAACTAGAGTTTGAGTATAGGCCAATTGGTCATGGAATAAGAATATAGGCAGTACTAGTTTATTATTATTTTTATAATGATTAATGCCTAGTGTAATAATTAATAATAATTAACTAAGAATATTTTATTTTTATAATATCTTAGTTCGTGGTAATAGTGTAC
Source organism: Periphyllus acericola (assembly GCA_949715065.1). NCBI lineage: Eukaryota > Metazoa > Arthropoda > Insecta > Hemiptera > Aphididae > Periphyllus > Periphyllus acericola. Next base: position 19,989,935 of record OX454265.1, read on the forward strand.
GATTATTGAGAACCTGATAAGATACTGACAACATAATTGACAATTTTTCAAGAAAAAGCAAATAGCGTACAAAAGTATTACAGTACTAAACCTTTTGTTAATAAAATATATGTATAAAATGTGTTATTATATAACATTTATGAGGTCTAAAGAATATAAAAAATTAATAATCATTTTTTTAATAAATAATTGTTACTCCCATCAACATTAAGTAATTGGTAAATTGTGAATAGACATAATTATAAAATGGGCAATTATTAGTTTATACTAATTTCTTTTTTTGGTTTATAAGTTTTTTTGTGTTTTTAAATATATTAGAAACATCTGAAGTTAAATGTTGTAAGTTACTTTTATAATTGTTAAAGTCTATATCTATTAAAAGGGGTGTGGGGACGTCGCCCCCACGGGTTTACTTGGAGAAAAATGGTGGTGGTCTATACCTATTTCAAATTTTATTTTTATGCAATATGTACCATATGAAATCGACATCGGCGCCACTGTCCATCGTGACAATCGTGCAATTATTGCAATAGCGCATGATGGCGGGAAATTCCCGCATACGGATTTGCACCGCGTCGGCTGTTGCCTCAGGTTTTACATTATATTGTACTGTGAGCGCACGTGAATTATTATATGTAAATATGATTGCCAAGCAGTAATTAACAAGTGACTGGAAGGGATTGCCGTGCACCACCCCGACGCCCGCTCACCCGCGGACAAGTGTTCTGCACTCGGAATATGAATTGGGTGCGTTTCAGCTCGTCAGTCTTCATGCGCCAATGGGTTTTATCGAATTCTCCCTTTTCATTATCGTGTCATTTTTGTTTTTGAAAATACAATTCGACGCAGTGCTAGTGAATACATAATATTGAACGCTAATTCGATTTAACACACATCAGACGTGTAGCGTTGGGTTTGACAAATTTTTATCGTTGTTTCCACCGTCGTTATTCACTAGTTAATGTTATTACATTAAATTTCATAACACAAGGGACTGTAATTTAATAACCTGAGCTGTTGCTCGCTACCAGGTATCCACGCTATTCAACGTTAATATAACAGTCGTTTACGTTCTCAGCGTACCGATTTCGTTTGGTGACTTTCGCAGTGGTGTCGTTATTTTATTATCAAAAAATTACAAAAATATAAACTTTTTCATCGTATGTTTGGATTTCATAAAATAATACGTGAGAATATACTTACAAGTACCTACTCGATTTTTTAGACGAGCATTGCGAACAAATATTTCCCTACGTGTTTAGATACATTTTATATCAATTGGGAAACAAGAAATGTCTATAACATTTTAATACATCAGTACAATTTTCTATAACCTTGGTTATTATAAATTCTTTGTATACACTAAACTATTTTTTTTTTTTTAAATAACAGCACTGCCGTCATAGTAATTGTTTAATAAATTATTTATAAATTAAAAAATGAAAATAACTGAGGTCTTTAATTGGTTTTTTTTTTCTTTCATGTACGATTTAACGATATTAGTCTAATATTATTAGATACTTCAAAATTCTTAGCCTACGATTATGATATACTTGAAAAATTTCATGTTACATCATACTATCATGCTTTATCAATATGACAATAGAAAATTGTGGTTATCATTTTCGCCAAAATTAACATCGTTGGTTTAATATTATCATATTTATCACAGTGAACAGTACGGGTATTACATATAAAATTTAAAAAAAAAAATTAAAAATACTTTTCGATGCATACAACTATGCTGTTCGTAAATAATGAATATGACATCTGCGCAGTGTACACCACGAAGAGAGATAATAGTGTATCTAATATCTATGATAAAAAAAAGGTTTACGGGGTCAGTGGAGGGCGGTGTATGCGTGTATTTCCGCATAAAGAATTTTAATCACAGCCAGAGAAAAGTGGGTGTAGATTTGTATTATTTCAAAGTCGTTCTTATAACTGCTTGTAAAGTTATCGCACGATTGTTTATTTTTCTTTTATTCAGAGTGTTTTATGCTCTACTTAACTAAAGTGAAAAAAATTTTGATATTTGTCCTTTCGTTCTCACGAAAGCTCGTTTATATATCTGTTGAACTTACACAAAAGAATAAAGAACTGAAGTAATCTCTATTAAATTATTGAATTTATTTCAAAGTTTCGTTCAAACATTTGCAACCCTCTGGATGCCAAATACATCCAAATCTGTTCGCACGAAAAACAAAAAACCAAAAACTATTCCACCGTACAAACTCACAATCAGTCTAAAATGTACACGTTTCATTCTAGACCAATAGACCCCGTAAAGACAAGGAAAAAAATTAATAATAGAACGCAATCAGACTGTAAAAAAAACGGATACTCGCTGAAGTGGTGTTGTTTTATCCTAGTTTGAATTACTATAATATGAGATTTCCTGTAAATGATTAAACCCACGGAGTGAACTACAAGTGAAAACCGGATGTATTTCTTCCGAGACACGTTTCGTATTAGATGAATCGAAAGAATATAATCGTTTCCATTTTAAAATACTCGACAATAATTGAAAGAAAAAAATCTTAAGCGAGCTAAAAAATAAAAGAATATGAACGTAGCACAAACTTTGAATAAAAAACTAAATAACCCAATCCAAATATTCATACAATTATACATAATATCGTAGGATTAGTAATTTAATATTTTTTTTTAGAAAAAAAAAAGAATTATGAGATTTACAACGATATGGCACTAAAATAACACTGACAACAATAACAAAAAAATACAATCAATTAGAATTTGACTCAAGAATCTTATTATAACTATTGGTCTAGAATTGCTAAATAAAATAATATAATGTCTAGATGCTAAATAAATTTAAATATTGGGTTAAAAATTATAAGAAATTACGAAATTTACATTATGTAAATTGGTGGACCAAAAAATATTTTTAGATCAATATATTCGTTTCACTAATATAAAGTGTAATATAAAAAGGTATTATGGGTTTTATATATATAGTATAGATTTTACTTGAAAATGCAGAGAGTAAATAATTAAATCCAAATGTTTATACACTGGATCGTTTTAAAAAAGTAAGTATCTAGTAATTAATTTGTTATTGTAAAACATTTGAATAAAACAGGTAAATATTGAGTGTCAAAGAGTTGCATGTTATTGTTTATTTAATGGAAAAAATGAGAATTATACATTTACAGATAATATAAACAAGAGTATATTCTAAAATAAGAATAAAAGAAATAATTATTTGAATATTTAAAATTTAACGAGTGCCGAGTTTTTTTTACGCACTGAATATTATTATAAGCGAGCGACAACAATGGCATAATGGTAGAAGGAAATTAAACAGACATCAAAGAAAAGAAAATTAATATGTATATGTAAATATAGTAGAAAAAAAATGTGCCCTGTATATTATATTGGATACACTGTATATATTAGTATATTACAACTGCGACTGATATTAGAAAAAAATAATTACTTTAAAAGTTACAACCTAACGTAAATTAAAAGAACAGGTTCTACTCAACACGTTATAAGACTAACTTAAGTACAATTTTGAAAAAATAAAATAACAGCTTTGTATGTTATATTCCATACCAATATATTCATAGATTTAAGGATATTTTGGGCATATTATGTATGTAACCGGTTTTTATTGTAAAAGTTACGAGTTTATACTAAGTATAAATTAAATATAATTTATATTGAATTATAATATCATCTAAATAATTCTGAGGTCTTAAAATGGTTACATGTACAATAGAAAATACGTTATACGCGTTATGTATTGTGGATAGCATTTATCGTAATATATGGATAAAAATGATCAAAAAAAGAAACTAAATAAAAATATTTAGGTGAAGCTAAGTTTAATTATCTTTATTTAAAATTAATCAATTGCTTTTGTACATGATTTATAGATATTATATTTAATTGACTGTTTTTAAGAATAAAATCAAGTTAATATATTTTATTTAACCTTAAATAAACATTTTTTAGTCGATGTTTTTATTTTTTTTCTAAAAATATTTGCCCATAATACTCCATAAACATCACTCTCAAATTTTTGTTTTCAAAGAATAATTTATTAAAACTGAAATACTAAAATAAATATAGTTTTTTTGAGAAGAGTAATTGAAATTTATTAAGTCAATTATGTTTATGATTTATAAATTTAATTTTTAAAGTTTATTTTATTTCGCATAATGAAAATTTTAACAAATATATATCATTATTGATGATGTGAAATATTTTGATGTATGGCATTTTATTGAAATGAAATTACGCTAAAAATGGTTTAATTAAAATATCAATACCATACATTTAGTAATTTTATAGTAGATAATTTTTTAGTAAATAATTAAGTACAAATTTTTTTGAGAAAACATATTAAAAATACTGTAATAAAACTACTTTTAATTTTGTTGAATATGAACTCATCAAAAAAACAAAATTACATAATACCTTTCCGCATAATATTAACTGGAATAACTCATTGTATTTACAAAAAAAAAAAATCTATAGTCTGCTAATATTTCAGACTTGTACTAAGAACACTGTTAAAAATACATAATTTGTTTTAATATCCAAAAATATTTTACTACATTTTAGACAATAATTATTTTTATAATATCAGAAATGTAGCATTACTATAAGAAATACTTCATAAAGACGTTTTAATCAAGCTGATTTTCTTGTTTAGAAATATGAAATGTACGTCTCAAAGATGCAAAAGTTTATGCGACAAGCTAAATGAAATTTACTGCATGAAATTGTATATAAGAAATTGGTCTCATTAGTAATGAATCGCAAATCTCATTAGTGAACTAATTAATTATTAATATCCAATTAAGTATACATAAAGTGGTTGGAAAGTTGATAAACATTAAGTTTATTGCAATGCTCATTGCTCACATATGATGGCCATCGCGAGGGTTAAAGATTAATTGAATTCAATGTACAATGTACATAGTATATAGTTGCCCGATGGTTACCAGTTCTTGTTGTATTCTGTCATTAACACGCGCCATAGTTACGGTTTCTGAACATTCTACACCCTGCGTGTGATTTTTTTTTTTATGTTATTATTATTAATTATTATATAATTTTCGTTTTTAAAGTGTCAGGGCCATAAATCGTGATCGTTAAATATTGATAGGTATTAAACTTTAAACAGGCTCAGTGTGTTCAACAATAGGCATATTGAACCGATGGGCAGTTACGGTCATTTAGATTTTCAGAAATTTTGCTAAAACGTAGAAAGGTAAATAATTCCTGACCCAGTTTGATCCAATAATGTCTTTCATACACACGTGTTCGTTACATGCGCATTCGTGTTTTAAATTACGCCATGAGCATTTTTAATCGTTTTACGGATAATCTGGCTTAAGCACTTTTTAGCTGTTCAACACGTACGGAGGACGAGGAGGATATTTCACGATTGTTCTCGCAACACCGATTCAAACCATTTGTAAGCTTTCCGTGTTCCATACGTCTTCTGTACATTCCACAGTTGCGTTCCGTGTTTACCTTGTACATCTAAAGTACATTAGTATTTGATTTTAACGTTTTTGTTAGCTATCATATAAGAAATGGTTAAGTTTTTCCACTTCAATAATATAGTCGTTTGATTCGAGTAAGTACTGCGGTGCAAGTTTTCAATGCAAGGTGAGCATTGATCAAGATAGGGCACCGTATAAATGTGCGTGAACAATAGAAAATACTATACTCGATTTATTAATAATTGTTATGACAAAGCGAGAAAGATAATACTGAGGATATTTTGTAATTGATTTTCACGCAACAAAATAATAATAAATGTGCTTATGATGGTAAAATAACATAAGATTCAAGTTTCCTAAACCTATTATTGAAAACTTTATAAGTTTTTGATTATTAAGAAAATAGAAACAGAAAAAAATTATAATAGAACATTGGATTATTTTAGATATTTTAACGATTTCGATTAAGGAATACTAGTTTAAAAAAGCGCTATCTACAAGTATCTACACGATTTCCGTCTGTAAGGTGTCATATAAGAAACTGCAGATTTTCTTACAGCTTCTGAACCACTTAATTTTCGTAACTCACGAAAATCATTTACGTTAGAGTACTGACAAAAATTTGTATTGCCGTACGCCGTAAGCACATGTCACGCATATGCTCAAACGGACAGTGTTGGTGAAATAAATAGATAAATATTATTTTTAATGATTTAACCGATTGCTCGACGGTAGTGAGTAAAACATTGTGGATATTCTTGGCACAGAATTTGTTAGGTCGGCAGGATATAGTGCTGTAAATAAATGGCACTGAGCCCGCATAGACTCACCGTCCATCCAAATGATTTGTTTTTAACATTTTATATCCTTGGTACCTTGGTTCACAGTAATTAGGCTACATCAAATGTATTTTTGTTATATACCTCTTAAGATCTGATATTTCCTTCTCAATTCAAAGTTTTGTATCAAAATCGCGTACAGGTGTTATATTTTATAAAATTTAAAAAAAAATAGTAGTGTACTTCTATTTATGAATTAAAATGTAATCAGTGGTTGAATAAATATTTAAATATATATTATATTTTTGGTCAGTTAAATATTTTGATTTTTGATACTTGTTGACGGTATAAAATAAAAATTCCTCTTCAGAAAAAGTTGAAATTATGTTGTTGATTTTTGTAGGAAAGCACCTAAGATTATATCCTTTAGGAAAATCAATTCGAAAAACTTGAATAATTTATTAATTTTTAATTCAGGTATAGTAACTAGTTTGACTTTTTGACAAAAAATAATTCTAATAAATCAAACCAAAATAAACAAAATAAAGAAAAAGAGGCAAAATATAAAATAAAATAACTGATTTGATTAAATTATTTAAATTATTTGTCTAGGAATTTTGCATACTTTATCGTAAACAAGTAAAAGTTTATTTCCTATAACAAAACTCAGAACAAAATAAAACTTTTTAAAATCAAATTCTAAAGGATAACCATTAACTAATAACTTCATATAGGTAATTGTTAAAACTTACTCTTCCAGGATGATTGCCATTCATAACAATTGAATAACTAAAGCTAAAATCCATTTTTATTTTCCTTTACACAACATAATTGCTATAGAGTTATTCGTCATACTTCATGAATTTGATTTTATTTGAAATATTAAAAAAAAAAAAAAATTCAAATAATATTTGCCACGCTATAGATCATATTTTTATTGTATAAATAACTGTGTAAATAATTAATGAAAACAATTGTTTTCATTAATTATTTACAAAAAAAATAGTTATTCGGAATCTTTTTTATGGAGAATCGAAAATTTTTTCATCTGTTTTATTTTACAGCCAAGAGACCAATAATACATATTATAAATGATACCATACAAAACTATTTATAACGTAATCATTTCTTTTTTTTAACTATTTCGTGAGTTTTGATTGTAAATAAATAACGTTTTACACTCCATAATTTATACATTATTAAAATGTGTTCGGTAATTTATAAATAAATAAATAATCGAAATAATCAAATCCTACAGGAATTCTCCTGGTAATACTACTATGGATGAACATTTTACCAAATAAAAAAATATATTTATATAATTATAAAATTTATATACCATTATTATTACTGCAACAAATGTTTAGAAAATTGAAATGCGTACACAAATATTTTTAATTATCCCCATTCACGTCCAAATATATTTATATATATTATGTGAAGAAGAAATTTATACCATATTATTTTTTTGCACTCGTTTTTTTTTCATTTACATTTTGTATTTGTTTTACTTTTTATACTCATTCGTCTTTGATAGTTTTGAAAGTTAACTGTATTCTATAATTGTTACTTTCAATTTCCTCTTGTGTTGAATTAACTTAAAATGGTCCGGGAATAGTTAATTAAAATGAAAGTAAACAATTTTGTTTGTTGTTCTCCATTATATACCGTTATTCGAACGTTAAACACATTATTACCGAATCTCGAATGTACTCAATGCGTTCGGAGGTATTTGAACCAAAATAGTTACTTCTCTCTACAAAGTACCGTAATAAAATAGCTATTAATCTATTTACATAGGACTATTTTTAATTATTTTTTTATAACGACCAACAATTTATTGGGTGAATCGAATGTAGGGATGATAATATTATTACAAGTCGAGTTTAACGAGTTATGCCCTACTTCAAAAAATATAACAGCAAATTAGGTAACAAAAATCATACCGGCAGAGTATATAACGGCTTTTAGATTGAATTGGTAGGTAAAGCGTTTTTCGGCCATTTAAGTTTTCAAACCAATCGATAGTGTTTGATCGAAATTTCAATTCTTTTAAACTACACCAATCGAAGTTTAATAAATAAATGTATAAAAATGACTAGGGAATAACAAATAATTAAAAAAAAATAAAAAAATTTTAACAAATGTTTAAATTACGCACACTATTTTACATTTTTTTTTACACATATTCTATTTCTAAAATGTATTTTTATTTTATAAAATGTGTATTATTAATTTCGAATTTGATGCACCGAATATATTATATTCTATCATATTTTGAAAACATTTGTGTAACTCGGTGATCAATATTTTTAAGCCCTTATGATAATAATCTGGATAGGTTTCAACAAAATATAATCACGCATCATGTCAAAAATATTTCAATTTATAAAATAATAACATTATGTTATACTTAAAACTATTATATTTTAGATAAAACTGTTCAATTGTATAATATGATAACAGTTGATAAAGTTAATCAGAAGTGAGGTTTTATCGATATGAAATTCAGATTATTTCAGATTTTACAAAATGTGTGAAATGTTAAACATGTGCATCGTTAGAATCAAACAATGAATTTCTATTCAACGGGATCTATGAATACTACATTACTTCATAACTTTGAGATTGTCAAACTCATAAACCCATTCGGATAATAATGTAATATCTAACTAAGTTTAATGGCCAATTCGTTTTAATAAGTAACAATATCATCTAAATCTCAATTATAGGGGTGAACAGTGAACAGTGAAAGTTATTTATCTTGAGATAAACTCGTTGTTAGAATTTATAATATTTAATATTTTAACCATCATTATATCATATTATGGTTACTTTAAACATATATTTTTTTGTTAATTAAAATATAATATTTTTAGCTACGAATTGGTCATATTATACTATTTTTCGAACAAACCGTGACCTGGAGTAAATGGAAGAAATTAAACACCTATTTCATATTACTATTATCATATGTTTATGAACTATAACATTTGGACAGTGAATCAAATATAATATAACGCGTGGTGGATACTGGTTTTGAGAAGAGAACAGCACTTTTACGATTTGCAAAATAATATGAGAATGAAAATCCTAGAAAAAAGATTAACATCGAAACGCTAGTGATTTGAAGGACAATATGTCATAAGTTTAAATGGTGAACATTTTTTCTATGGGATATGTTTTAATATTTTGATTACTTCTATCTTGATAATTTTTATTGATAATAACTAATAAGTTATAACTAATAAAAAAACAAAAAAAAAAAATTCAATATAATCGTTTACCTATTCGTACACTTTTATACTTTTTGTGTTAATAGTGAACACGTTTTTGAAATCTCTAAAAAAAGAATGCTCACTGTGACAATCCGGTTTTTGAACGATATAATGAGATTTGATGGTACTTCTTCCAATGCGCACGATTTCAGGATAGGCTGAAATCTTCCATCACCATTGACTTCTAAAAAAATAAAGGACATTGGTTAGACATATAAGTTATTATTTACTATCAATTAAGAACATAAACATACTAAACAATCAGTTAGACAAGCATTTCTGTTAGCTCCGCATAAAAACTTATACATATCTCATGTACATAATATTAATTATTCATGACTACTCAAAAATATTGACGGATATTAAGTTTATTTGTATACCAAATTTATTAATTTAATTTAACAAAATCCAAATGTAAAATTTCAACTTTGCTCAAACACATTCAATCCTATCAGTTTCTAATAAAATAATATAGTAAATTCACAGCTATAATTTATTATTTATTTTCTATAAATCTGTATATCTATAAGGACCAGGGAGTTCTACAACTCTTGGACTTCAGGTCAGATAGACATAAGTATACGACACTATTTCAGCTAACCATTTAATAATTAAACATCTTAAAACGGAACCAATCGATAAAATACCATTGAAAAGTGATGAAATAATATACGATTTATAATATAATTTTATAAATTCGGAATGAATCAAACAATAACACATCAAAAACGTTTTCAAACATTTTTCACCCTCGCGTATCATTAAGACTCTATGTTATAATTATTTCTCTCAACTAATCGTCTTTTTTAATGATTTCGATATCACGGTATCACCTACGGAAACCAATCTCAAACATTGCTTCACTGAGACTGTAGAAAAAATAACGACCACCACCTAAATACACGTGTAAAATAAATAAATCCATTTTCTGATCACAAAACCCTATCTTCGGCTTATTTAAAAGCTTTATTTGTTCTTCACAATTCAACTTTCACGGTTCCCAATCCTCAAATAACAAAAGTTACGTTGCCCACTAGAAACTACAGCAGAATTACCGCCACCCGTCCAACTAAATTCAGAACAACCAACAGCGACAATCAACGCGACCTTTCGATCAGCATTTGTAGCAATCCATCAATCAACAAACTTCATATTTAATAATTTTGAAACTCACCTTTCAATCAAGCTACTCACATCAAAAAAAAAAAAGAACCAAGGTTTCACCGTCAAATCTATCATTCCTAACACACACACATCACAACGTAGATACCTATTGTCTAGTGTAACGGTGTAAGTTTTCAACAGACTTCCATATCTGTAACGGTACGATAAATTTATCTCTTGCATTAAACTCAACACACGTTTTTTTATGTCAAAAGCTATATGTAGACGTCCAATACTAGAGCAACAACAATTACGTAGTTTGAATGTTCTATCTAATGCTCTGCGAGTGATTCGATTAAAAGTTACCGATTCTGTTATTAAAATGGATAATGGCGAGTGACGCTCTTAAAACCGTTTCGTAACAAACTGCGAATTCGTATTACGCCAGATGGAACAATCATTTTGATATATTTAACGGTTTTTCGCAGTCCAGTAAACAAATCATGGGTCATTGTTTGATTTTTGTTTTTGAGGGAATTTAAATAGACGAGGGTCCGTCAAAACACAGTGGACGTTTGACCCACCATTAACGTTTAGTAAACAAAAAAAAAAACTTTACGTTATCTTACACTACAGTCTGAATATATTATTATAAGCACGTGTAGACCAATGACCAGAATAAAAAAAAATAATAAAAAGAAACAATCGTCGAGTTTTTTTTTTTTTATTTCAAAATTGTTCATGCAAATATAAAATGTTAAAAAGTTAAGCTATTGCGTACTACGATTTTAATACAAACTACACTGTTGTTTATATGCATAATGTGGATGGGTCAAAAGCGTAATAGGTCCGAAAGGGTTTGTGTTAAAAACAATATTATTGCTAACCGAACCAAAAATAACTCACCGTTCACAATTAAGTGAGTAAAATTCTTTACTATCACACTTTTACGTGAACACATGCACGTTACGATTACCGTTATACACATGTATTATTATTGTTATTATCATTATCATAATGCGATGACATTGTTTGAAAGTAAAATGCCCGGTTTCAGAACGGACGATTTGCAAAACGTATCCTGCAGCAGTACACAATTAAACCGATGAAACAACACGGTGTACCACGACAAATTGTGATGAATCCCATTGTCGCGTCGGCCGATGGGGTGGGCCGCGGTCTGGCGTTAACACCGCGCGTATACGTTATGATTAATCGGGTGATATTTTATTTTTTCGAAAATGCACGTTCGTACGAGGGGAGGGGAAAATAACGGGGAGAAAAAAAAACACGGGGGCCACGTGATTGTTGACCTTTGCCCCGCGCGCTGCTATTATTATTATTGTTGTTGATGTTGTTGCCAGCGAGTCGGAAACGTTTTGCGCTCAGCCATTTTATCCGGGAGCGTTCCGCCACCCCGTACGTATAATATGTGTTATATCATGAGACCGACATTACGACCGTTTCACGAGTGCGATTTTAAAATCAGCCCCGTGGCAAATCGTGGGGACCACCGTCGCCGCGAATACCGTACGTCCGCAGGAGCGTAGCTAGTAGGTAGGCCTGGTAGGCCAGGGCCTATCCAGATTTTCTCTAAAAAGAAAGAAAGAAGCTTTTCAACAATGAGAAGGATGAAAACTTACCTCAGGTCAACTACGAAAAGTCCTAGAATAAACTATTTGACGTTAATATCCGTAGAAAAGGAAATAAGTGGACAATTTATTCATGATTCATCGGATGTTGTTGACAAGTTTAATATCATAAAAAAAACATGAAGATTGAATTTCGACTTTGAAAATATGTTATAAATGGACAATACGTATATATTATAAGGTACGAGTATAGTAATTAATAATTATAAAAAGGTTATCTCATAAAACAATCTTGTATTCAGGTAACTAAAAATTATTTTGATAACTTTGAAATTATAGGAGGCCAATACCAAAATCGGGATTAGTCCTTATTTCCGTCTATCAGTGGAAGGTTTATGTGGGCCTACCCGAAAATAAATTCATAGATACGCCCCTGTGCGTCCGACTTGGGCACAGGAATAGTGCAGGAATAGCTCTCGGCAAAGAGCGCGGCGAATATCCCGTTGACAACCGTCAATATTACCGTCCTGCGTTCGAATCGATTTGAAACGGTCGACGGCGGCGGGCCGATGCTTTTCCGCCTTTACTTCAGCGAAATTTTCTTGTCCGCGCCACAGAGATTATATTGTCACCATCATTGTAATTAGGTACGTTTTCGCGTGACGGCCGCGTGCGCTCGTCGCAACCCAGTCCCTGTGCCCTAGTGTCAGCGCCCGCCAGTGCAGCGTGGTTCATTATTATAGACGATTTACTATTCATTTTATTTCACCACTCGGACGAACTAGCGCCTCATGCCCACCACCACCCCGCAGAAACGGTTTTGACGTCTTGCCGTCTGTTGCGCATCAATGTTTCCGACGTTTTTTTTTTTTTTTTTTACGGCGTAAATGTTATTCGTTCTTTCCGCGCACAACGCTCGGAAGATTTTTAAAAATATTTCGGCACCCCGAGCGCAACCCATAGCCTACCGCAAGAACTTCGGATCCAAGGGTCGCGTTTCAATCCCATTCTGCCCGTGGGAAATAACTTCAGATCCATTTATTATTAATAACATACCCGGGGTATCGGCAAACGCAGGCGGTCGAGCAGTTTTTTTCTTTATTCTATTATTGCAGCAATCTGTTTGTTACATAGGTGATCTCACCGCATGCTTAAATAATATGTTTCCTCGTCGTGGGCGTAGTTTTAAGAAATATTTAAGTGTTGATAGGTGTAAGGCGAAAAATAATAATTTCTGAGTATTCAAAATAATGCTTTTATGACCTTTCCTTTGAACTGCGGGTTAAATGTAATATTCTATATTATAACTCCTGTGTAATTAAATATCGTGATAATTAATTCAAACTCAAAGGCAGGTATTGTGAAGATTTTGTTGCTGTTTTTAGTTGTTTCTTGTAAATTTCATTCTCAAAGTAAAATATTTTATCTAATTTCAATAGTTATATATTGTAAATTATTTATGTGATTAATCTTTTCTGAAACCTTTTTTATATTGATTTTAAACTATATATATATTATAATCGAAGTTAATATAATATAATTTCTATCTGGTATAAAAAATCAATACCGGATTCTAATTAAACTTATTTCGATTTGTAATTTAGGAATATTATTATAAATATAATATGTATATGTAAATAGTTACTTTGCCAAGATTATTGAATGTGGATTAACGTTATCAGTTAAATAAGCAGAAATATATTTTGTATTTATTTTGATAATATCTCTTATTGGTTCATAATATTATAATACTGATATATTATTTGTTTTGCAGATACAACGGCAAAACGCATTTACGCAAATCGATTTATAAATTATGGTTAATACAAATCCACCTAGGTGCAATGTATAATATATTCAAGGACTTTGTAAATTGTATTTTTGTATGTTTTTAGTTTTTAACAAATACACAACAGCGTAACGTTGATCACAATTTTTAATTTGATAAATAAAAATTATGAAATGTTTTACACAAAGCTTCTTTGTTTTTTCGGAACATATTATTGATCAAACTGTCAAAGTTTAATTTATTCCAGAGCTCACATAATATCGTCAGGGGGAACTGATAATACATATATTATGGATACATAACATATTGACATAATCTACTTTATGGTCTATTGTCACTCAGAGTGTAAATACCCAACGATATCAATGATAGCGACAATTGCGATGATCGATGCGTTATTTACATAAAGATAATACGAAGTGGACCACTAAAAATCATTTAAACCTAAAATTCTATAGATTTTCAGTAACTGCTTTGAGCTTTGTCAATTAAATGTTATAAATGCATTGTGTATTACTAAAATTAAACATATTACGAACCACAAAAATCCATTTCATACAATACAGACATAATTTGCTCAAGGTTTAGACAATGTTGTGTGAATAGTTTTTCCTTATATTATTGATTGATTTATTAAATTTAGTAATTTAATTAAATCGAAAAATAGTTACATTTTTAGAACCTTGTGCAAAAAAAATAATAAAAAAAATATTAAAAATTGTTATAAGACCATCGAGTCCAACTATTAACATAGGATTTCACAAATTTACTGAGTGCTGAGTAGCAGTATAAAAAATAGAGCAATATTATACATATTTTTACTTACAAAATAACAAATAAAAACTAAGATAAAATAAAGAATACGATTTCATAAAACGATTTTCTCCATCTGGCTGTTAAATCTGCGAAAACTTTTAAATTTAATTTTTTTTCAATAAAAACTGTTATAATTGCTTTTTCAAACAGGTATTGAGATTTAAATAAATATAAAATATTTACAAACTTATGAATTTTCCGTATTTTTTTATCGTAGTTGTCGATATACATAATATATACTGTAATGTAAAAACAAAATTTTATTTTTTATTTTATTTTACCACAACAGCATTTATAAAAACCATCAATAAAACTGTAATTATATTTTACTTTAATTTAAGACTACACATATTTGCACTTAACATAACTTTAATATTTTTTTAGACTCGTAAAAAAATGTTATTAAAAATTAGATAATAACTGATAACACCAATAAGTATATAAGTATTTAAATTACAATAATAACTGAGCATTATATTATAATGCTTTTAAATTCTATGATCACAAAACTTACATTTTCAAAAACTTTTTAATATTTAATTGTGTTATAGAAAAACTTTATTACTACATTATTTATTCACTATTGAAATAAAACGTATGCGTGAATACATCTTATTGAAAATTACACCTAGTCAGTACTTATGAAAAATATTTTATGATTTTTCTGGTAATTGATTAATTAATAATTTGTCATGCAAATAAGATTTATGAAACTACTAAAAATTAAAAAAATAATTAATACAATTTATAAATTACAACTTTTAGAGACTTAAAATTTAAAAAAAAAACATTATTTATTATAAACTAAAATATAAATAGTTATGTTGATATAAATTTTAAATTTTTCCATCAATTATTTTACAATATTAATCATAGTTCAATTTTAAAATGAGAAATTTTAATTCTATACCATATTTCAGATGCTAAATTAAAAAAATTTGGAGCTAAAATCAGAAAAAATAATTTTTCTGGCTATTCAAATTGAACTTATCTAGTATAAAATATCTCCAAAGAATTAACAAACGGTAGTGTGTAATCATTTAACGGCTACTTTCATTTTTAAATTAAAAACTAAAAAGAGTTTTGTTTAAAATTGTCATTCAAATATGGGACCTAAATTATCATACTATTTTAAGTCACTAGCTCAAGGGACCAATCAAGCTTTTATACTCATATAATAATTAAACAATTCCAGTGTTCCACGTTCAACGTATTCTAACTTTTTAATTTTAAATAAACTATCGATACCTAACTTTAGTTCCATATTATAAAAGTATAAATATTAAAAAATTGTTTACGAAAAAATAGCTAGCTATTATCTTAATGCTGACTGTAAATTATTTTTATTTCAAATTAGTTTGGTATCTACTGCAGTTTTTCTAAAAATTGTATATATGTGGTTCCGCATTACTTACTGCATGTCTGCAACATCGGACACAGTCCTAACCGTTATGAACGTTTTTAACACACGAATGAAGGGCGGTGATAAGCTGAGTTATACCTCATATAATATTAACAAACCATAAATATTCGGGAAGCCGAGGGACACACTTAGGCAATTGCATAATTTGTATCGATTGCCTGAGTGCGTGTAAAGTTGAATAATCAATAGTTTTATAATATTGATTTCAATGTTATTTCAACGGAGTTTTTATACGTATATCTACGCCTATATTCATAAATACGATGAATCGAAAACTACTCGTACATCATTGTATTAACATAAAGAACATTTTTTGAAAAATTATATAAAGTATATACGTACATTTTTTATGAAAAACCTTGCCAAATTATATTGATACCACCACTCTACCCTTTAGAACTATCGACAAAAGGTTGGTATTTTATTAAGTGTTCTTATAGTCTAGACGATATGCTGTTAAATATTTCGGACCTTCGAGAATACTGTAATTTTAATACTCTTATCTACAGAATTTCATTGAACCGTCGAACAATTTATCAGTCCATCACACTCTGCGCTCTCTCTCTCTCTCTCTTAATTTCCGATGAATATTATTTATACCCGAAACGCTTCAAGCCAAGCAGCGGCTCCAAATCATAAACATAGATGGTGGGTTCCCAGAAAATTTGTACGGAACAATGAACAAAGGGTTTTGGTACCAGGTATCAGGGGAGGGGGGAATATGGATTGGTAGTCAATGTAAATTTTTTTGATTTTGCTTTACGTCATATCCACGGTTCGACCCCATACGACTACGTCGTATTGTATACTTGTATTGCAACGCGTGTACTTTGCATTCATTTGACATGAGTTCCAGGAAATACGTATTTCGTTTTAGCTCTTGACCTGCAGTAGCTCATAATAGTACGTCGTATCGAAATAATAATAATAATATAATGTCGAACGCTGCACAGGTTCGCAGATTGTTCGAGTACGATGAGTTCCACGTATTATTATCGTAAGTGTAATCAGTGTTCACGAATTACACACGCATAATTACACAGAGCACGCGAATGTGTACTACAGCGCCGAGGTATGAAATATTGAGGACTGCACTCTCGACGGTCTGACGTTTAATGAATATTACATGGCAACCGTGCGAAACAAATATGATATATTGATATAATATGCGGGTCTCGGCCGGACGGATTGGTAGAGAGAAAAAAAAACGTTACACAAACCGCGCGTTTTGCTGCGGAGACCGCGGGTCGTCGAGTTTTAAGCTCGAGGCTTGTAGTCGTACTCGAAATCACGTTCTAACCGGTAAACGTAAGAAACAAAAAAAAAAACCGATTACTCTTGTGAGAACCCATTGTTATGGTGCCCAAGGCCGGATCTAGGAGTGGGGTGAGTCGGTAATTAATCCCAGGACGTATAGTTTTCGTGGGCGTATTTCTAAAGTCTTAAATTTTAAAATTTTTTCTCTTTAAGTTAACATCGTTTAAACTATTATTTGTGGTAAATAATTTATCAGTTTGTTGCGAACGGCTTTATAAATGGTTGGTTCTCGTACTACTGTGCTTGGGCTTCCGTAAAAAAAAAAGTACTAATTCTGGTCATCTCCCAGAAACGAGCATGGATTTTTCATTTTCCCCGGGTGTTAAAAAGTTAAGATACGGTTTAGGTTAGGTAAGGTTAGGTTAGGTTAGGTTGTCTACTACGGTCACGACCGCCACGAATCAGCGAGTTTACCGACAGATACAAATAATAATATCACGCAGTCCTACAGATCATCGAGACGGTTTTCGTACCGTTGGTGATTGCTTGGAGTAGCTCAAAAAACCCGGAATTGTGAAAACTCGTACGACTCCACAGTACCGTAGTAAAAGCGCAGCATAGTCACCGCTTGTTTTGGATGCGCTCGGGGGTCCAGACCATTTAAGTCCGCTAACCGATAATGCGGAATGAGTCGATAAGGCGAAAGACTGCCGAGAAATAATTGCACTTCGTAATGGTTTTTCGAACGTTTTACTAAATTAAAAACATTTATTGAGATTTTAGCCTCATACACCATGACGTGTTACATGTGCATGCTCGTGTGTTTCAGTAAATCCATCAGCTGCACGGTGATAATAACGAAACGCAGCGTATGGGTTAAATAGAAAAACGATTACAATTCAACCGTGCGATATTCGAACCCCTGAATCGTGATTAATGTTGTTGATCCATCTAATTGTCAAATGACCCCGCGTCAACCAGTGCTGTAAATAATAGACGATTGTTTTTCACCCCGGAATCGCGGGACAGTCTCGTTTGCGACCGGTGAGCATGCAAATGAATCAATTGGCCGTGAGGCCTGCAGTAAGCGGCGACCGATGCAGTTATGTCACGATTACCGTGCTATCAAAATACTGTAATCGACACCGACCGCTATAATATATACGTTTGTTTTGAAATCGTTTAAGTCATCGCGTGCGTTGCACAGCCGAAACGCTGCAGCGATAACGCGCGGCCACTGCAGTTGACCGCGACGAGTGCAGTGATCGCGAGCTCTGGACTCGCGGGAACTGTTTTGCTCCGACTCCCACTCTCCTAGTGGGCACATTAAAACGAGCCGACCGACGCACACCGGTATAACGCACTTAAAACATATGCAAGTGCGTTATACGTATACATTAAGCTATATCTAAATGATATAAATGTACGCATGATGTGCGTACGCGTTACGGACCTTGGCACAGGGGACCGACCCATTGGCCGGACACGCATTTTATCTTGCAGATCCTGGACGAAGCTTCGGTTGCCACGGATGAAGACGATGACGACGACGACGACGACGATGCTACCGCTGCTGAGCCCTTGCCGGAAGGGGTTGGTAGGCGCGCTGGGAATTTCACCTCGGACAGCGCTGAAAAGTCCGGTGACATGCCCGACCGAGGAACCACTCTGGTGCCGTTCAGGGTGAGGCCGGGCGAAGGACAACCACCGCCCACTGCAAAAACAAAATAATACTTTCATGAGACGAATAAATTACAATGTGGCAAACGGTTTTTTTGTATTATTTTTTTTCCCCCCACGAACGATATCACTTGTATAACGGGTGTATCGTGAAATCGTTGTCCTCATATATTTATATCGCATCCACTCGGTGAAATCGCTCATTTCATGATTTGGACATCCACTTTATGAAATGTATCCATTTAATAAAAATTATGTTTTCCCACGCTAGATATATAGACAAATTGTTGACCTTATAATGAAGTGGATAAAATTAATGTTATTCACATTGTTTATTTTTTTATGAAATTATAAAATATATAATGACAGTTGAATTTAACTATCATTTTATGTTGTATTATTTATTTTTATATAGGATTTGCACTAGGTTTTATAAAATTATATGAATACCTTTGATATTGTGCAGTTGTGTGATAATAAAAAATCTCCTTTTCTAGAATTATTTGTTTTATTTTGTTTTATACATTATTATTTATTTTTACATCTTTAAGAGCTACGGCAATGACTTTTTTTTTAAAACATGAACACCTGGATGTTTGACATGGGTTTTTAGACTTACAGGAACAAGAGAAAAACCTTGTCTACCTGATGTGACTATTACAGTCTCACGAACAGTTAGCTCTTTGTCCAACAATATCTCGTTACTTATTAAAATATGTTGAAATTTTTTATAAACTATCTCCTTTATATATTCCTTTAATCATGTTTAACAAACATAAAATATTTAGTGGATATTTAGGCTTTCTGTCGACTTTTTGAACAACCATTACGACACAATCGTCAACTTTGAGGTAGAGAACAGCCGAATGACTTGCCTGAAGAAAAGTATTATAAATTATGTTATTTTAAAAATTTACCTGCAACATTTTTTCAGCACATTTCTTGGTACCATGAACCTACATAGTTTTCATTTAATGGATACATTTCATAAAGTGGATGTGACATACGTAAAAGAGACAGGATGAAATTTCACTGTCATATGGAACTCCTGATGTTATACAAAAGAAATTACCATGATAGACTTGGAACGATATGTTTTCTAAGAAGGTTTGTATTATTGATTAGTATGGAGCGGGAAGAAATGACTTAAACTTATAAAGTAGGTCTTTGTTCGAGGCCTGGGCTACACCTATAATGGCTCCAGGACAGTAGTTTATATTCTAAAGAAGATCCTATAAATGCACAAGTGTGTACTTTGTGGATAGTTAGACTATCAGGGTCTAAAGTCAAACTGTAAGTTTGGGAATAAAAGATTATCATTTATCAATGGCCGTATTTTTGTGAGCATATTTTTTTAGATCAGTTTACCCATGGAAGGTAGAAGACTTTTAGGTCTAAAAAAGGATGCTAAATGCTTTGATTCATTAGGCTAATGAATAAGTATGAAGATAGATAACTTCCAAATTAAAGGATAGTATGATAGTCTAAGCATAGAGTTATAGATATATGTGATTAAAAGTATTATTATCTTAAAGAGATGATTTAAGACTATTTTGTAATTAAATCATAAAATGGTGATGTGCTATCTTTAAGTTTTTTATTTTATTTTTTATTTCTTCGTAGGGAGGGCATGCACTGTCTAGAAAGGTTTCAACTAATTTGGTCTGTTCAGGACTAGGCACATTTTATGATTATAAAATTATGATATTTCGTATCGAAAATAAGGTCATAAGTGTTATCATTACCGATAAGTTTATCTAAATGGTTTACCACACAACAACGATTCATTAAATTGAATGTCCAAAAATGTCTCAGACCATATAACACCAAAAACCATTACAAATTGTTTCCGTAAATAATTCCTTAATAGCTGACTTTTTGATCGAAAATTCAGAAAATATAAGAAATGAAGAAATTAAACAAACGATTACAATACATATTTAATATTTATATATTATGTGTAATTTTAAAAAGGTATGTATAAACAAAATTTCGGTGCGAAAACTATTTATAAATTTATTTATTTTTGTTTCAGTTTCGCTGTTAATCGCAGCATCTGCAGTGAATCGTTCTATTTTATTTAAAGCATCGAAAAGTCCATCACTGACCAATGGTTGTTTTCGATAAACTGTCTCAATTCTTTATAATGCATCTGAGCTTTTGTAATCTTGCGATGGGGGTGGGGGGGGTCAATGCATTCGTATTCCTCTTCTTCGTCCGATGATTGAGTACATCGAAACATCGAGTTGAACAAGATTTTTTTGCATTGTTTAAATAGAAAACGGGGAAAATGTTCGAGGTATTGAAGATTTCAAACTAAAGAAGTATGAGTTAACCAAGTTCGACTGTACTAAAACCGTTTTATCCACTTCGATATTTTCAGACGTATAAATAACATTGAAAACTAATTTTCAATAATATACGATCACGTATTGCAATTAAAATATGAGGCATATACGTAAAAAGTTTATTTTTTGATATTTAATACCATTACATTATACTTTAAAAAACAATATTTTATTTTTATGTTTATATATAAACAAGAAACCACCTACAGGTTTTGTGGGCTTATCTACTTAAAGTTGCTAAAGCCTTTGAAATATTTCCATTAAAATCTAAAAATAAATAAATTCTGTAAATACAGAATCCACTGGTCTTGAAACTTAGCAAAGTAAATTATATTGTTTTGAATGATTATCATATACAAATACTTAACACAAATTCAAAGAGTGAATGTAAACTATCGTACGAAAGAGGTGAACAATTGTGCAGTCTTACGTCATTCTACATTTTATAATGCATTATGTAGGTAATGCAGTGAGATAATATTATATTATAACAAGCGAAAAGCAAAAACGACGTATCTTCCACGTAGGAGTGTTTAAGATGATGGATAGTCTTTGTTTATTATGTACGTATTATCAAGACCTTGCAATACAACGTGCAGTTAAACACAACTTGTGCACTTCCGACCGAGCAATTATAAACTGTTACACAGGCTCATAAAATAAACTTTGAATAATAATAATATGCTTTCATTTTCACTTGTGTCGGTCGGCTGTTACATTATAACTCACAAAATATTGCTAAAGATTTCGTGAAAAATAATTGAAAAACTTAAATTCGCGTTTGCTCTTAATTTAAACATTTGTTTATGATAGTTTTTTTTCCTGCTTAAGAATTAGTTCAAATTTGAATTATTTTAGAAGTCAAAAATAATGCGACAATTTTACTGAGGTTAACCATGTAAAACAAATTGGTGAAAAAACAAAAATTAATATTTATCAAAAACCATTTATTATATGTACTCGTATTATATAAATCGAATGAGTTTTCCTTTCCAGTTTTTCTTCGAATTGGTTTTTTTTTTACAGTACAGTTTTAAAAATCATAACTAAACAATAAACTCATAAAAAAATAAAGAAACAAAATTAAATTGTATTGTAGTTAATACTTCCAAATAATATAAATATTTTTATAGATTTATAAATAATTTATTATTAATAAGATCATATATAATGTCACCTGCTTATTATTATATTATATACGTCATATATGATATAAAAATAAACAAACAAGTACGTCATGTCATATATTTTTTTGTATTGTAAATATTGTTGTAAGAAGTTTCTCGTTTAAGTAAATAAATAATGTGAAGAAAACTATTGGATGAAAATATATAATAAATATATAAAAAGTTAGAAACGTTTTAGTTAGAACGTATTTGATAAATTAAATATTTGAGTATAGTGCAGATAGACCGATGAGTACGGGTAGAGTGATGAAAAATGATATAATGATATGATTCCATAAGCTTGTTAAAAGTTAAAACCCGCCAATCTATGCTTGAGCGACATCCACCCTATTGCTTAAGTAACATATGTAGAGCCCACTCTCACTTCTATTCAATACTATAAGCATACTATAAAAAATACTCAGAAACTTAAATGACGCAATTCGTTTTATTAAAATCGATTCGTGAATTAAGAGTGCGACCAAATGTCATATTCAGTTCATATAAAATGGCAACAAATCGTATTTTTTCTACAAGTTGGTAGTAGGTACTTAAACCTATGTCGTTCAGTCGTTTAAAAGCGATTCAAACGATCAATGGCGACGAGAAACAAATACAGAATCACTTACAGCCATCAGACACTGTAAAACGATCGTGACAACGGCAACGGTGGAATAGATTCACGGCGAGGTGCGCTAAAATGGATAATTTTTAATAATGACCGAGTTGAGTGATCGTTTTTTAATTGTGGTTTTCCATTAGTGGTTTACGTGATTGATATCACGCGACAGAGCTCGCCGTTCCGCAGAGAGTTTATTCCGCCGGTCACTTGTACCTACCCGAACAAAGTAAGGTTTTATTTCTCAATTTGATTCCACAAAAAGCTCTCCACATTTAGTGGAATTTTTGGATGAATGAGTTTGTATAAAAACGTTTTTACATGATAACAACTATTGCGGTTCGCAAAATATTTGGATTTTTTTTCTGAACTGCGATTTTTCGA
This sequence comes from Periphyllus acericola, assembly GCA_949715065.1. NCBI lineage: Eukaryota > Metazoa > Arthropoda > Insecta > Hemiptera > Aphididae > Periphyllus > Periphyllus acericola. The sequence goes on from OX454265.1 coordinate 20,013,653, forward strand.
CTTCATAAGGATTAAATAGTCATTCTATATTTCACACCTACAACTCTATCGTGACTTATATTATTGTGTACTAATACTATGTAAATAAAATATAAATTAAAATTAATTCGCTTTGCTTTTAACTTACAAGTTATGAGAAACCAATAATAATTTGTCGGTTACTTTTTAGTAAAAATTATCCACTAATCAATCAAGTTTTAAACACAATTATATGATTATTATACCTATAACATTACTAATACATGTTTGTATAATATAAGCCTCGAATATTCGTAATAATCTCAAACCTAGTCTTTTTCGTGATTTTTTACCGTCCCAAAAATGTCATAACGATGTCATGCGCGATCGTCGTTCAGCGACACGCATCGAAAATTTTATAAACGCACTGCAAGCATCCGTGACGTCTTTGGTGTATTATGAATAGTCTAGGGACTTAAACCTTTTTCTTTTATTAGTTTTGACGGTGATCGGGAGGGGAGGAGAGGTTAAGTTATTTCTATTATCCTGGAAGAAGTAATATTTGATTACTGTAATCTATGCTGTAAATATTTGGTATCGGTTTCCATCAGTGCTGAACATTCTAAACCTTGTTTTTGGTAACAAATTCGGATGCATTAAAAGTTGTTTCTTGGTTATTTTAAGTTACATAATACCTCTTTCGTTGTTTAATACTTTCAAATGCCACGATTTTCCAGATATCCTATAGTTACAGACATAATGCACCAACGTCTTATTATTTTTCTTTAATGACTCATGGTCGAACTAAGTTCATATAAATTGTACACATTGAAGTTGCGAAGCACATCTATAAATATGGGGATTCACGCGGATGAAATTTAAAAATAGATGAACGAAAATCATAGGTACAACAACTGTCGATTGCGCCGAAAAATACTTAAAATATGTAAATAACGCGCCGTGTAATATATTATTAACAGTATCAGGCGAGAACAACGTCGCGTAGTTTGTTTTACCGTGGACCACGAGCCGACGGAATTGAAACTCCAAAGACAAGTCGCGTTTATAACCGAAATGTATTACGTTATGCGTCGCCAACACTATAAAAGCAAACAGAATTTTGGAACCGTACATTTTGTAAATTTATAGGCCTGTAGTCCTTTGGCTTTTGCGAAAATAGCACACAAGTTGTACGCACTCCTTACAATATCGAACAGTGGCGCGTGCGACGACCGTAATATTGTTTGCGACGATACCATGTCTCGCATTTTTTCTCGCTACGCTCATTAATATTCATAACTACACGACGTTTGTCGAGGATGACAAAAGTTAGTCGTAAAATAAACCTTCTGATCATTGAAATATTATAAATGTTTATGTAAAACAGACGACACTCAGCCATATCGTCCGTCCTGCGGTACTCTGCGGTCATGTTGACGAATGAAAATGATTACCAAACGAAAACACTATTATATTCTACTTGGGTGACGACGGTGTATTCCTATGACATCTAGCAGGTCTCTATCGCACACCTGAACATTTACCATCGAAATCAGTGCTTGCGATTGAGCAACTTATATGATAGTGGTCGGTATGGATCGCATCGAACTCACAGTATACGGACAAAACAAAATTGACAATTGTTCTGAGACTCTGAGACGATTTTTATCGCATATCATTCATAGGACCCTGAGTCGTTCTAATAATACATTTATCGAATGACATAATAATGCTATTGTCAGTGTTGGGAAAGAACGCGTTCCTTTTATAGGAACGAAGCTCGGAACGCGTTCTATTTAAAATATAGGAACGAGGAACGGGAAAGAGTTCCTATTTTGAAGGAACTTGAAAGAAAATTTCCGTTCCTCAAATAATGAAAAAAAAAAAAATAGTTATTTTTAACACGTTGAGTGCCACAGTATTTATGAAGGGCATATAGTGTTTCCGCTCCAAAACTGAGCCGCGACGCCGTCGGTCGACTACGTGTCGACATCGGTTCCGTGCGCCATGGACCAATAAACGAAATACGTTCTCGAAATATTGATGTGTTTTACAAATAATCTGTAATACCAAATAATAATAATTTTGTCGTAGACAAATGGAAATCAAATTAAATATATAATAAACGGTATGTAAAAATATGAATATTGGGTATACCATAGTCTGCGAACATAAATATACACTTATTGTTATTAATGTTATTATACATCCGAGCAAGATACACCTGTAGATTATTAAAATAAACTAATTCTATTTCGTCAGAATATTATAGTAACAACGAAAATAATAATATAATATTAATATATTATTATCGGAAATAGCACAGCCGTCGTCGTCATTCGGGGAAAATTAATTAAAACTTATATCTGATATCATAATCATACGTTTAGCAAATTAGTTCTTCTCAAACAAAACAAAATGTCAGTATAAAAATATTTTTTCATCATTATTATAAATAAAAATAATATATAAATATTTTGACTAAGTAAATTGATGAATTATTTTTTTCATTCTTCATTTCTATTTTGTAGAATAGTTCATACTTCACATTATATATTTATATTTTTTATTGATTATTAAATAACAAACAATTCTAAGTGAAGGAGTGCATTTTTAGTCAAAATAATAAACTTTAATAATAATAAACTGGGGAGAGTTTCAAGTCTACGCTATACAACTTTTGAATTATAACAAATAAACCTAAGACAAATCATTTTTGTTAAGAATCAATGCTCCTAGAAAGGAGTGAGTAAACCAATTTCAGTGGTGGTCAATAGTGTTTTTTGTGAAAAATTTTTAAGTCAGAAATAATCGGTTAACTCTCTCGGTATTCGCAAAAAACACCATTGACCACCACTCAAATTGTAAAAAATATGTAAAGGAACGGGAACGCGTTCCTTTTTAAGAAGGAACGGGAACGCGTTATTTTTTTGCGACAGGAACGAGAAACGGGAACGAGTTCCTTTTTTACAGTAGGAACGAGGAACGGGAACGAGTTCCTTTTTAAAAGGAACTTTCCCAACACTGGCTATTGTAGCAGAGTTTGACGAGAAAAAAATGGAAATTATGCAAAAAGAAATAATAAAAGTCTGAATAACTGATTGTTTGGTGAAGAAAAAGATTAATTACCGTTTTCCAATCATACCTAAGTATATGCATTTACATAATGTACTATATTTTACTATACACCAGATATTATTGTATACGAAAGAAAATATTTTACACTTATATCACTGTATATACAAACTTAAAAGATTAGTATGAAATAAACAATTCATTTATACTTTTAGTTAAATAACACGAATGAAGTGTATTGCATCGTATTATTTAGAAAATATCAAGAGTATACAATTATATTATAATCCAACTACTCTTCATTATTGTTTTAAAATAGCGATGAAAAATATGAATTTAATGATAACTGCACTATGGTACATTAGAACAAATATAATAATAATATTTGTTAAGGCTTCGTTTGTTACTGAATATTTATTTATTCATACTCCGTAAGTAAAACAATTATATATAATGGAAAAAAATACAAAATTACTAATTGTATTTTAAAACAGATATTTTTTAATGTTTTAATTTTAAAACTATAGTACCTAAGTCGTACTTCTCGGGAAGTTGAACATCGACTAATGCTTTAGGTTTATTTCCCCTCTTCCAGTTACGGAATAACCAAAAAATGTAATGTCAAATTATTATTACGAGGATCATTTTTTCACTTTTCTTGGAACCGTGATGGTGAAAAATGTCTCCTTGAAAACAACGTCATTGGTAAGGAGGATAATAGTGATTTAGATGGGAATGATGAAGTACAAGTGAATAATAATGGAAATGGAATAATAGACGCAGCGTAGTAGAGCAGTTTTCTTAACTAAACTTTGGGTATTCCGGCCATAGATCAGTATAATAATATATCTAGCTGTTATTTACACAAATACATTTAAATAAAAATAACATTGAAAGGGGAAAAATATTTTGAACTCATTCTAACGACTTTCGTTGTACAAATATTATATTTAATACGTTTGCAGTTGATAAAATAGTACACATAAAATGCTAAATATAATGCAAGTTGCTTTGAATTCGTTTGCTAAAAAAATGTCTTTTTACACCAATACACTTATTATAGTATAATGTTTTCTGGGATCCCGCGTTAATTTTCTATCAGAGTGTCCTGTACAGGAACAACTATGTACCACACCGGGAACCGGTGCTGCAACCCGCGGTATGGTTGACCTTTTTACCCCGACTGACTGCAAAGTATAACGTTTTCACACTAGTTTGGGTTTAAGGTAGGAATCAGTGTGCGTTAAGCTGCTTTCGAAAAGAACCAATCGCAAACACACAAACTTTTTCGATTTCACCGGATAACCAAGATTTATTGTAAAAAGCAACAATACATTGGTTCACCATAACTGTAAAATGGTCACGAAAAAAAAACAACCGCAAATCGTAAATTGTTTTCCATAAAGGCCTTGCCTGTTATTTGAATTGATTATTCACACGGACTTGGACACGTGCGTATTCAGACTACATTTTTTTTAATTTGTTTTTTTTTTTTTTATTTGAATACTGTACGTAATACCCCGAGTTTTATCTCTATTATCTTATTTTCCCCGAAAGATTTTGGAGCGTCTCAATAGCATATGCGGCCCTTAGGTCAACGCATTACGCAATGCGTATGTATAGACGTTACCCCGCCCGAATTTCCTATGAATAATTTAGATTTATGTGTCTAAAATAATAAAACTTTTCAGCTTGTGTATGAGCTTTGTGCCTTTTTGTTCTATCGAGAACTATTTATACACGTTGCGATACAAACGTTTCGACCACTTATTTCTGAATACAACTATATCAGGTTCTAAACAACACGCGTATGGCGTACCCACTACCCATGCTTACACTATATTGATAAAAAGTGACGGTTTTTTTTTTTTTTGTTTCTACCACATTATACTTCTGCCTGTTAAACTATTCATGTTCGGATCATAATAATTTAATTTTCCACTAATTTATTTACGCTTTATTTTGCTATCGTGAAACTTGTATTCGATGTTTCGATTCGATGTACCCTTGATAATTTGGGACTCTATAGCTAATGAAACTATTGTATTATGTTTATAATTCATATTATGATGTATTGTAAGCATATAATTTAATCAACAAATTACAAGTAAACCTGATCCTGATATTGTAAGCATATAATTTAATCAACAAATTACAAGTAAACCTGATCCAAAATGTGTACAACAACAGTTTTATTTTTGGGACTGTGTAATTCCTTTTTTGTTGATTTTTGTAATAAAATTAAATACTGATATATGCGTATCTGTATATTACAGTTTTATTTTTCAAATGAAAATACATTTTTTCCAATTCAATCAAGACATAAATGATTAATCCTAAATATTGATGGGGTACGCAGACGATCGTAATAGAGGAAAAATTGGTTTTGTTTTAAAAATATAAACATATATTTACACTGTCTTGTACACTTTAGTGTACTGTTAGAATACTGATCATTATGTTAAATCAAAATATTGAAATTAATTTTGTGTTGTAATAAATCCGTTGAATGTGAACAGTACAGTTTTGAAAACGTTTTCTTATGTTCGATAAAAATTATAACAGTGTAATAATTTGGAGAAGCAATAGTAAAAATATTAACCCAACAACGGCATTTTTACTGAAATTGTTTTTTTTTCGAGAATTATATTTCTATTATACACACCTACGTAGTGCGTACTACCTAACATATCATTATGTGTGCGAATAATACATAAATAACTTAATATCAGACAACTTGTTATTCAGACTGCATATACATCACGAAATACTGAAATAGACTTGTATGCAACTCAGACATTTATGTTGGAGTGCGTTTCAATTTTTTTATATAAAGCATTATTTTAAAAGTAATAATAGACCATTGTAAATTTGAACACGGGCCACAAATAATACCTTTAGTTTTTAAAATCAAAATAAAAACACATTTTAAAGGGTCTTATAACACAGAACTAGAAATAAACATATTATTGTATTCGGACAATATTAATCCAACTTCGCCAAATTCGTCAATCAATGGAATATGACAAAATGGCATAACATTAATTTTACAGCGTAATCCTTTATAATGTGAACAGGTCTTATGGGAATATGAATTCAATCAAACAATTTCAAACCAAAAAAAAAAAAAAAACCAATCACGAATTCTATTTCATAAGAAATATTTTTTTTTGTAATATATACGTATGCATCACTAAAATATTCATATTATTGTCCTGTATTAGTTTAATGGATCAAAAAACTGTAAAAAATATCACGGTGACTTCCTGGTCACAATGTACTGATTAATATTTGCACAGTTGTGTTCATGTTTTGAAGTTAATTTCAAAAAAATGCACTGTACGTTTTTTAATTCAAACTATGTTTAGTTTGATAATAAAGTGCAGGAACAAAATATATGTTAACAATTATAAGTAATATAGCACGTTGATATTTGTTTTTACAATTTCTTTAAATAAATTTATTAAATTAATAGATCTCGAAAGTTACAAAAATAGGCTATGATAAATACAAACATAAACACTGGATATTATTAAACTGAAGTAATAGAAAATAATAAAAATGAATAGGACTTCTTTAATGTTTATTTAGAAGTTTATAAGATTAAATATGTCAGGATTTTTTGAATCTGTCTTTTATGGACCAATATTTATTTTATTAAAACTAAGGTTTAAATGAATATCATTCAATAAATCTAATACCTATCTACATAATAATATAATATAGAAACAAGCCATGAGTTATATCTTATGAGTTGACAGTCATCTTTTTGTTTGTTTTATTTATAAAAAATTCTAGACAATGCTTTCATCCACAGTCCATTTATAATGACCAGAAAGAGAATGATATTGGAAACAACTATTCCGCTTTCAGTTCACAAAATATTTTGAAAATAAACAAATAATAAGCATTAACATTTATAGATTTTACATTGTTCCAATGACATAATAATTTTCATAATCAACGCACAGCATTTATTTAACAATCAATTTTTTTTAGATCCTTGTACAGTATATGAAATGAATTAAAGTCGCTTTGATAAAAAACCCATATACCTGTATTAATTTCTATAAACATAATTTAATGAGTTGGAACGCGAAAAGAACGGACTGCGATATAAAACTCTGATGATGAACAACAAAATATAACGAGCTAAACGAATTCCTTAGCTTTTACTTTATTAATTGTATGACATTTAAAACGATTTTTTGTATATGGTTAATTTTGACCATAACTATTTTAAGGTAGTTTTTTTTAAGTTCCTAATAATAGTGAATAGGGATAACTTATCCCATATTATATAGGTATCCCACTACCTTAGTGATTTATCCTAAATGTAAATAGGAATTTATAGACTGAAGGACTGTTATTTGATATTTACAAAAGATAGTTTATACGTTTAGTGCATTATATAGGTTATTGAAAAATATTTTCTGGTAGGCCGCGATCTTTTAAATAATTATAAGAGTATATAACGATTAGTTTTCAATTTTAATACTATGCGTAGGAAAGGTCAAAGGAAAACTAAAGCTTTATAGAATATTAAAATTGATTAAAGCTGGATTAAAAAAAAGTTTAACCTTCTTAAATTACATGTAAACTCTGATCCAAAGATAATAAGTTTTTATTTCGTTTTGATTGTACAGTTCGACGATGGAGCTGTACGAGTGAAATGAGAAAAGCATGTTTCGTTAGAAGTTTTAAAAGGTATATAAAAGCTATTTGATAGTTTTCTTTACACGAGTTAATTTATGAAAATATACGACCAAATAATACACTAAAATGTTGATATCGAATAAATGGTTCGAATTTGGCGTCATGTCTGCGAACAATGATCTAGGAACGTAAAAATTATTTGAATTTCTTATTGTGTATTTAAGTATAAATGTTTATCGATATGGCTACTATTTAAAAAAGCGCAAAATTACTCAGTTAATGAACTAGTCAAAATCAAGGTCTCAAAACATTATTTAAAAAATATCTGAAACAGTAGTTTTATTTATATTTCATTAGTATATAGTTGTGCTCGTCTTTAATTTGAGCAATATAAGTGTTACCCAAAATTGTAAGAATTATTTTGTAATATGTAATGCATTAATTTCTTATTTGCCATAACTAACATATTAATAACGTGACCTCATCGTACAATTCGTTTTAAATTGGTTTTCAACACGTGTAGTTCCAATTTCGCAATGTACTTATACCACCACGAATGCTTTCTTAGACATGTGCTTTTTTTTTAACGTAATGGCTTTCCTGATGATATTTCGAGTAAACATTGAAGTAGTTATTCTTTTACGTAATCACCAACAGATATATCCTGAAGAAGCTTAACTGTTGTTAATGTCAAACGTATGTATTCCGTACAAACCAATGAACAAAAAGTATAATGTCAATGATCGTACATTTGTAAAGTATTGCTTAGTAATTATGCTATTTTTATACAAACATTTGTCCAATATTGACGAATTTCGCAAAACATTAATTTCGTGTTGACCGGCGATCGGAGTTAAATCAACAGTTGTAATGTTTCGATTGAACGTTTTAAAGTTCAACTTTTTTTACCGACGTAAATGCATAATTATTCTAATAATATTATGATATTAAATATGATATAATTCTTTGAATTGATTTATACATTTTTATACGTTATATTTTTTAAGTGTTCACAGTTTTGTTAAATTTGGTGAGTGAAATGATAAAATAAAATAACTTACTCCATTATATTGAAAAGTATGGTTTGATTTTGATTAGAAAAAATACACAACTAACAGAAATAAACGCCATCGATCTGATAGAGATTTCTCACATATAGTTTTTCACGTTTCTAGTATAAATACTTTATGTATACGCTAAGCTTTATACACAACCTAATTATTAAACTTATGGCTATGGAATATTTAATTTATCCCACGCTTTGACCACGATTGCTATTTTGACAGCATTAAACTTTTGAATTTTATGAAATGAAATCCTTTGGTAATCATACCGTTATTTTAGGGGAATAAATCGATTTTTTCATATAAGACTAGTTCGAAAAAACCGTGTTTCAATATTTAAATCCTTCGAGTGTCACAAAAGAATACTGTTTGGGAAAAATACACGATTCCGAGTAAAACCATCTTAAGAACGGTAAACCGGGTTCATTAGATTTATCGTCCACGGTACTTCTGACACTTTCCCGTGACCTTTATGTAGTTGGATGGTTTTACTATACACCGATTTTTTTGCCATCCATCGCATATACTATGAATAATGGTCCCCCGATAGTGAAGAGAAAAATGAAGTACAAATTGAATAAGGGAATTTTTATAAAATATTTGAGGATGTACCAAAATATATGCCTCTTGTAATTTTTTTCTTTCTCGCACAGCGATTTATTTGCATGTTTTTAGCCTTGCATTTATACATTTTCGTTTCGCTCAAGGTCTTAATTGCACTTAATTAAAGAATACGGTCAGAATAATTAGACGCATGGAAATCACACGGATTATTTATTTTGTTAACCGACTGTTAAAAACTGCCAAACGACTAAATAAATGTACGAATCAAATTTTTAAATCATTTGGTACAATGTGAATTTATATTATATAGGTACATAACGGTTAAATTTTCTTAAACTCCATTTCTAATTTATTTATTTATAAAACTGAATAACTTATACCACCGCATTAACCTAGCGTTAGAATATTTAAAATATTTATATGTATGGTTTAAATAAAATATTGTTATCGGAAAACTTAGGGTTTTTTTGTAACTCCATAAAATGTAAGTACCTATTTAGTGAAATAAATAAAATCTTAAAATTTAAAAAAAAAAAAACTACTTTAACTATATAAATATTACATAGTGATTTTATTTTTCGAATTTGTCGCCTATGTATTATTATATTATTGGATTTTTATATTTATCGTTATGGTCGTAGTTCGACCATATTATGATAATATATTACTACCATAAAATTGCAACAGTCTGTAAAATAGTTTACGATATAATATTACTACACTGGAGAGGTGTGAACCATTACAATATTATAATTCAATACTTCTATAAAGCTCTTAAAATACAATTTTAGATGTTCAAAGTAGAAAAATGATTTTATTAAGTAAAAAAAAAAAATTAATCAGTTTTTATCTTTATAGATTTTTTCCCGTAAGAAATGGTAATATTTAACTGAAAATCACAAAGACCATAGAAGAATAATAGTCTTGACGGTATAAATATTAAATCCACAGTTTAATATGTAAATTATCTATAATGATTATTATCTAAATTATAGATGACAAACTAGCACTTCTTGGTATCGTACATCATCATCGATACTATTTTTATTTTTATCATTATTTATTATGTATTTAGCTAATATTATTTGATACTATTTTTATTGATATTAATTAATAAACAATTGCAGTTCCATATTTGTTTATTTCATGAGTGTCATAAATTCGTTATATGCTCCATATGTCTTATACTGCTGTAATACTATATTTAAGCAATCACATAAATATTTCAATTATTCAATAAAAGCATTAAACGTATACGCACTTGTTCATTATAGTAATATTTATTTCGACCCTTTGGAATGTTAATTTTAACATTTTAACTAACACGTTGGTGTTCAAACATATAGTTTAAATTATTAAATTAATAACAGAGTTTTATTCGGTGGTACTGTAATAAATTTAACGAGATTTTGTAAGAAAGAACAGAAACATTTTCTTAAAAAAAAGGCAAAAAAAATTTTAAAATGATACTGGCGCAGCGCCGATTAACTTTTGTCCTCCCGTGTACTCCTCGGTATGCGTCTGTCCCTATTAAAGAATCAAAAGTTGCACGAGCATATTTTGTTTTATCTTTAAACCTCGTTATCTGCACCAAGTTTATCTTCATTTGTGATTTATATAATACCACCACCGCCGTTCGTGGTCGACGGGAAATAAACTAGAGCTTCCCAGAGTCAGTTGTTTTATGCATATTGTTTAATTAAAAAAGTAAAAACTTTAATTAAATCCAACGGGGGCTGATAACGGGATTTCGTGTCCTTGCTCGGTGCGATATAAACACACAACCGGTAGTGGTGACGATCAGATCAACGGTATTTACTTTATTTGCTGACTCTAACGTTATTATGTACTCTTTATAGATAGATTTGCCACTGCGGTGATAGACGCATTGTCAAAAACTTACTTTTTCAATACCAAACGTAAAACTCGAAATGATAAACGTTCACTATAATAAATATTTCGAAAACAATAAAACCCGGGAGTTTTCAAAAAGATTTCAAACACCTTATTTCACGTCGTTTTCATCTAAAAACCATTGTTATATAGAAACTAAGAAATCCAAACGCTGATCAATATGGCGTGTATTATATTTTGTTCAAACACCGACTGACTATACGATATAACTATATTATTTGAAATATTCAAGAATGATGTAGTGTTTTCACCCAGTCTTATTCTGAATATTTATGTTTTGGTGAACGACTGAAAAACATTTAATCGATGTAAATAATTACATTTCAAGGCATATAAATTAAAATTATTTTAAATATAAACCTTGGATTAATTACCAATATACCTACAGCATTTTGTAACAAGTATTTTCTAATGAACTTTAAACAATAAAACTAGGTGATTAGTTGATTGTAATGAAATGTAATATAATTTCAAATTTAACTTATTCGTGAGTTTTTTATTTCAATCGAATAATAAAAATAGTATGTTGGCGGGTGGGCATTCGTATGGGTGTGGGACAATGCGTGTAATTAAAGTCCATTTGCTGTTGTTGTTTTTCCTCTTGTCTTTGATCGATTTTTATGTACCATCTATGGAGTACGTTTCTTTTTGTATGAGTGCATCCAAAGTTAAAAGCACCGGAACACAAGGGAGGAAACTATCACTTAAACATCCCTACCTCTCTACTGCTTTTACGGTACCTTCCATGGCCGCCAAAAACTTGAAAAAAACGCAATGTGTGCATTGTTTCGCTGTTTCGTTGTCATTTGCAATTATTTCTGACAATCATTTTTCGGCCATGTTTCTACGAGAAATTTCTTCCAACGTAAATTAATTTAGGCGTCGAAAAAATAAAAAATAGCTCTCTTCTTTGATAAAAAGGATCTAGGATTAAAATTAACAAGAAAGAATTCGATATTTCATGAAACTATTTTGACAATAAAAAATAAGCCTTTTGAAAATATTGCAATAATTACCTAGAACTTAAAACCTTACCGAAACCTATTTCATTTTATATTTTGAAATACGCTGTAGAAACGATGTACAATATTCTCACGATATAAAATATACAAACTAAAAATAAAAATACAACTACATAATATTATTCCTTCACCGTTTGTATTTATTTGATTCTGGGGCGTGTAAATCATCGTTAAAATACCAACTTTACATTGTACGAATAAGTAATTTCTGTCGTTTTACAATTGTTTGTAATTAAAATATTTCATAATAGAAATGAAGGTTTTTGAGAATTTTAGAGCGCCCGTATAGACTGGTCTATATTAAATCATTTTATACTTTAAATTTTAAACGATTAACTTATTTTTCAAATTTAATTTGTCTATTGGTCAAACTTAAATTATTCCAGATACAATTTTATACCTCTAGAAATACTGATAAACATACATTGCCAGACAATATAATTAATTGAACAATTACCGCAACTACTGACATGATCACATGTTTAATAATTATTTTGTTATGGTTTTTGTGCAGTCATCTGTACAACGCAAAAAGTGTATTATTCATTTTAAATTATTTTTTCTTTAAATCTATATAAAACTTCTAAAAGCTGTCATTATTATTAAATATTTAAAAATTACATTATAATAAACAATTAACAATTTAATGTTTATAAAAATAACGACTTAAATATAAGTATTTTATAATATATATTTATCGACTATTATTCTTGCACATTTCAATATTAAATTGTACGCAACATACAAATGTTTGCAGTTTTTACAAATTTGAACGTTTTCTAATTCGCCTCAGTGGACTTTAACAATTTTATAGTTTCAAACAATAAGAAAGAAAATAAACGAGTTGAATCTTATTTTTTATATTTGTAGGGATTGTTTGCGTTTTTTTTTATTTTATCGATTTATTTATTAAAATACTTAAGATGGAGAATATGGAAATATTAAAAACTGCTTAATTTGTACAGAGTATTCTACAAAATAAAACTTCGCACTATATGTCTCGAAATTTAAAGATGTCGCGGAACGATTATCGTTCATTCGGATTATCTTGGACTTTGAAATCGATTTTGGCATTGAAGTAAAAAAAAAAAAAGTAGGTACTTACAAACATTTGAAATAATATATGGAACTCCTTCGATCCTCGTGTGCGTTTAATAGAGAACACGAATTGTATATTCTCAACGAAAGAAGTGGTGACGCGATTGGCTATGATGATATGTATTTTTCTCGGGGAAAACTTTTTGAAGTACCTACGACATACCTAGTAACATAGTTCCAAAACTTTCATGCGACGACACGACTCGTGTATTGATTAGAAAGTGGACACAGATGTTACATCTGTAATCTATTTGCCAGAATCTAACATATTCTTCTTAGTAGTCACCAGTCAGATTGTACGTGCAGTCGCTCTTGAAAAAACTGTAACGTTGTCATTTTCAATAGTTTTTTTTTTTAATTCCTAAGCACACCGTGACATCATCAGAATGAAAAATTTATATGAAACGTTCTAATTTTCATTACAATGACAAAAACCATCCGATTCGATGAATAATTTATATATTTCTATCTGTTGTATTCTTGTTTTGAGTAATATACCATCTCTGACTAAAAATAAGTTATAATAGTATCAACAATTTAAAACCACAATTTAATTCTATATTTAATTCATACTTTAAAAAGTTTATAATTAAAAAAAACCGCTCTAGTTAGGAGGTTTGTATTTTTTTTTTTTCAAATTGAAAAACGTCTAAAACAATTACTTCTTTCGCAATCGTTTTTAACACGAGATGAGTATCGTTTAAAAATTTAATTCGAAATTCTGCAGTCAGATTGATGTAAACCTGAAACTATAATATTATCCAATTGTGTTTTAAAAATGTATACTGTGGAACTTTTTGTTCGTAAAAGTTATCTTTGATGATTAATAAGTTAAAATGAATATGGCGGTTTATTATTTACCAATAAATAAAAAATAACCATATTCAAATGTTCCTAAAAAAAGTGGATGAATATGAGTACACTTTGGTATTATAATACGCATAATGGTTTACCAGCGATATGTTAATTTTGCTAAGTGTGATTAAGTATTTTTTTAATGCATTCATGTTATCTGTAATCAATACTGCGCTGTTACAAGGTTACTTGTTTAAAACACAAAACGGTACTGTCAAACAAAATAAAATCATTTAATTCCTATTTTAATAATGCGATGTTTTTTTTAAAAAAAAAAACGAACAAAGCTATATTAAAAACACGATGGTCCTTCTAAAGTTTATTGGCTTAACGTCAATATTTTAAATAAAACTGCCATCGAAATATTGTTCTCTCTATCCGAATGGTGTGTATAAATACAAAAAAATAATATTTTGTACTTCAAAGACAATAAAGGCAATTCGACAGGTATTATTACATTTCAAATTTAAACCATTTTTGATTTGTAAAAGGTAACGATAAGAAGTTTTCTTTTAACAATCTGCATATTACTGACACTCCATTACGTTTGCTTTTATCCAGCCCGGAGCTATTTATAACTCGGAGGTATTTTCAACTTCTAAAGATGTAAAAGTGTTTACCGGTCCTTAGGGATATGGCAGTTTATATTTGATGCAGAAGAAAAATAATGTAACACAAGGTAAACACAAAAACCCTTTGTACCATTAAGACTTACTATCAGCTGCTTTTATTGAAAATAAAAGTAACCGTCAAAGCCACTGTGTGTAAGTTTCAAATCTCCAAACATGAATTGGAAAAATTTTAAATTACGTTTCACGATGTATATAATAGTAATTATGTTGCGGAAAGTCGACGGTGAGTGTACAGAATAAGTTTTCGCGAAACTCTTTTCTTTTCACTAACTGGTCGACTTTGAGGAAAATTAAAACGACTATACAATCGGATGAAAAACAAATGTGACAAGAGAGTAGATAGCCCAGTGCAAAGTCATTTATTTATAAATGAGAAGATGTTTTTTGTGAATAAAACTTTTTCACGTCCAGAGGAATGATGATACTAGGAAATCTTGATGTTTTGTTTTTTTAACAGTTATATATCAAGACTGTATGTACAGTATTTTTATTTTTTTCTCTTGTGATGCAGGATAAAAGTTGCTGATGCTGGGACCGATACGTTTTAGTTTTCATGTAATATTATACAGCGGCTATCGTGAAGTTTGTTATCTTTCGGGCCTCTCGACGGCCGGCGGTAGAGTAGTAGGGAAAAGTTAAAAAGTTAATATAACAGATGTTCTTGTTCGGGACCCGAGAACCACGTTATTTATAAAGATCGCACAATTTTTATACAGAAGATTAATGTTGGTTGAAAAAATAAAAATAAAAGGAAACTACCAATATTATGAACCCGAGAAGAAGACAAATGTGAGAAAACCGGACACCTGGCTGACGACTCCCTGGTATATCATTGAACTCCGATGTTTTATTCGACTTCCGAACACCAAAATGCGACCCTTGAAAATGTAAACGTTAACCCTTAGAAAAAGCGTATATATATATATTTCTGTATAATATACTGTGTGTTTTCTTCGACAACCAAACCGTTAGACGTAGATGAATTTTGTTGCAAAATATATTATGGTCGTACTGTATAATAAATTCTAAATCATTTACACTTTTATTTTTTGCGTTGACTATAACACATAGGTCAGTTTTAAATATTAAGAAATACTAATTTATTCGAGGTAATTTTAAAATAAAATTAATCAATTTTGCAATTGTTAACAACATTCTAGATTCAAATCGATCATTATGGAATTTCAAATTTTTCTTAAATTAATAACACTAATAATATACAAACCTATTCTGGTTGACCCGCGAATTGTTGTGGTTTTTATGATATTTCGAATGATTTATGTTTTATTTAATAATTTTGAATTTTAAAATTAAGACTTGAAAATTGTCAAGAAACTTGTTCGTATATCGGTTTTTCTGTTACAACGGAAACGTAATAATATTGTCAGTATAAATTTCTTGATTATTTTTAGTTCTCGTTTTCGAATAAAATGTAATATATTAATAACATTGTGTTAATACAGCCTCGGAATTTGTTCTAAACAACTTTGAAAACTTTTATGATTTACTTCAGCAAACTCGTTGCAAACTTTTTTAATTGATTCTAAATAAATAACATGACGTAATGAGTAAATGAATGATTTCGCATTAATGTAATGTAAATACAAATACTCATTCACTTGGTGGATAAGTCCGAGCGAATGGAAATAAATTTGTTCCCCGACAACAAGAAAGAGTATTATTATGATATTACATCTATACGGTTTATAGACTAATGCGCCCAGTGATTATTCGTTTTTTTTCAAAAATAAATATAAAAATGTAATTTCGAAAAACGTAACTTAGAACGACATCAAATTGAATTGTTTCTCCTTGAATGCAGTTGTATAAATCTATTTAAATTTTGAACTGCGCTCAAATTCTTTCCTGTCGTCGAAACATTTTAATCGTATGGAAACCGAAAATAGCCAATATCATAGGTTATAATTTGGTATTTTTTGTTACTCGCGCAACGCTGATTATTTGAAATCATTACGGTCGGTTCGTCTGGATATCTACGACATTTCTTGGCCGAAAAACGGAAAATAAATGTTCTATCGCGCCCGCGGAACGTTGAATCGGAAGAAAAAATGTCGAAACGAAAACCTAGCCGCGCCGCGTACGGTCGTGCACAGGTAAGTACCGTCCGGTCGAGTTTAAGGAAATGTTTTGCGACCTCGGTACGATCTCTTTTTCGCTCGCAAACCGCGCATACACTCGGACCCCGTGTTTGCGTAACGTTCCATCGGCGGGCGGGACGGCATTGGATTTATCGGATCGGGGTCATCCAATCAGTGCCGATACCCTATACCCGGCGACGGGCAACACATTTATAAAGATGAGGATTGTCCAGGATATTTCTATTCACGTATACTCGTATACAATATACATACATATATATATAAAAACGGTTTCACCGGCAAGAATCTGGCCCAGTATCCGTACACGGTCATTGTTGAATTGCCGCTGTAATGGATTTCGTGTATAGTGCGCCTCGGGATTTTTATCTACTAGTTTTTCGTCGGCCGGCGGCCGGGTCCGAGGGATGCGATGGAAGGATGTGATGCGGGTAAGACGAAAAAAAAAATAGTTTCCAATAATATAACGGTAAATTTTTACGTTACGACGCAGGTACACGGAAAACATTTTTCCCCCCTTTTGTTCTTCGTCCGGTACCACCTCGGTAAAACTATAATTGTACTATCAGTTCGCCCCGGAGACATTACTGTTGCATTATTACATACAGGACGACTATAATTTTTATTCCCTTTCCTATTCGATGATAATAATAATAACGACAATGTAGTCGCAAAGGATGAACAATATGACGTACTGGTGCTATATGAACTCCCTCCGCTAATCAATTTCGTTAATTGCATATACCCTACATTATATTACATGCATAGTCGAATAAAAAATATCCTGAAAACCATCCTTTTTGTCATAATTCAACATTTTCTCATAACGTCCTTTGGTCTAGAAAAATCGAAAAGCTTCTATTCGTATAAATATGTACCTCGCAGATGCTTTTATACGCGTTGTACAGACCATTTACAGTAAACATGTTAATATATATATATTATATATACACTCACTCCGGTTGAATATTTGTCTATATTCACGTTCGTTGCTTCTGATTTTACGCTAATAATAATTTATAATGTTACCTACTGAAAACTATGGAAATACGATATTATAACGATCGTGTAAGACAGCCATCGTGGCCTGCAGTATCTGTAAAGAATATCTCGATACGGAGAATATTGTACTTCGACAACATTTGGCTTCATTATTGTCACTACGAAGGATATCCCTGTACGCACCTGTAATATATTTCGAGATGATAGGGTTGCGGTTCACATCAACCAATATTGCAATTCCCAAAACAATTTTATGTACCATATTATATATTTCAATTACAGAGTTCGGTAATATTCAATTTTCAACCGGGAAGCCAATAGATTTATGTGCCTACGTTTTCATATTCCATTATACTAAATGAACGGGACATAACTCGTTTCACTGGCAGCGCGAAGGGAGGAAATACTCTCTATATACGCATACGATTTATTTATAATATATTTATTACCATTCAATCATAGTCGTGCGAATGAAAAATGTTATAGGAAATTATGTTATATTCGACGTGCATAAATCGAAATATTATATAAACATTTAACTCAATGTGATTTCACCATCCATAAAATATATAATATAATCTTCGAACGAACACGCATAACATAAATATTGCGTTCACGCGGGTTTAAAAATTACCAATCAAGTAAAAAAATTATCACCACGGCAACGATAAATCATCGAAAAGCCATTGAATAACTTAAACTAGATTTTATACTGACAACGGTTAATGTTACATCTAAATACTAGGAATTAAAGTGAATTTAGTAAAACAGTTTATAGTAGCGCGTATCGGTATAACATATTATTGTTGTTTAAAGCAGATATTTATGATAGAGACTTAACTGATTTAATTAATGTACATACATTTCGCTTTAAATGTATGCAATAATAATTGCTCGCTTCACCGCAATAGCATGGACATTATGGTATTACAATATTTGTTAACAATAACGTCGATTGTGAATAATTTATTTATTTGTAGTAAGTACATTAATAAAATACACTATCCGATGGTTATGAGGAATGATACAATGTAAACGGTTTCAGATGAAATCATAAGTGACCGCTAAGTATTCCGTTTTAAGGAAATTTCCTTCCGACGAATCCGGTACAATATAATATATGACACAGTTTGTTTCTGTACCAAGTACAAATTATTTCCACAAGTTTCCGGCTCTTTCCACCGCATTTGTCTTATACAGGTTTCACTATAAGATATGTGTGTTCATTAAGCACTTGCATATTATTCTTATTGAACAAACACTTAAAACTACTATTAAATGACTTTAATATGTAGCGTATTCATTTGTTTTATTTCGTACATTATACGTTTATACATTTTAATTTTTAAAAGATATTTTTAGCCTGGGGAATAATTGGATTTTATATAAAACATATTATATTGTGTTATAATGTACGGGTATTCGACAAAATAAAAGGCAACGCAGCTAGGAAAAACATAACACCACCGCACACGTGCTCACTGCCAGAAAACATAAACATAGCCTGTCACAACCCTTCAGCCCAATTAACAGTTGTAAAAATGTCAACTTACCAAATGGGACAACCGCGGTTTCCTGTAAAACCGCGGTATCGCGTATATTATCACCGGGTGTTATTAAAATTTTGCAAGGAACACATCGTGTTTTAATAAATTATCTATATATTTAATAGTAATTTGATATTATTTAAGAATATTAACCATTAAACAAATAATTTTTTTATCCTATTTTATATTTCATTTTGAAGAGTTGTTGTAAACTGAACATTTTCAAACAAATGCCATAGACTAATCAATCAAATCTGTATCTTAAAAATATACATCTTTAATTATAGATAGTGTCCGTAGTTACTATTCTGTCAGTTTTTGTTGCATTTATGTTTTATTTTTGAACTATAAACGCCCCTAGGGCATGTTTTACAGAAATATAGACATCAAAATATAGTATAAAGCATAGGTACACATTTATTATTAAATAGAAAGTAAATAATAAACATGGTTTTAACAATTATAGATTACGGTTATTTTAATGCAAGTTGTCAACCAAGGATGAGGATTAAGAAATAGTTAAACAAAATTATTTCAATTTATTTCCCAACATTGACGTACATTTTACCGGAGCCAAGACGCAGTCACGTTTTCCTGAAACATGAAATGTAGAAGTGGAGTGCAAAGGGATATATTAAGAACAAATTTACTCACTCAGTCCTGTTGTATACACTATTATTTTTCCGTTCATCTAACACTAAACTACTGGGGATTGTCTGCTAAGCACAGTCAATCTTATATGTGTCGCCCACAGATCGTGGTGGAGAATCAAGAAGTATTAAGTATTAGAACTAGTAACCTTTCATTATATAGGTTGATTTCTATCGCCCCACGGTTGCCGTGATCCAATGTCTTCTGTTTTAGACTGAAAGCTTTATTAGCGCAGTCATCTCGCGTTCCATGAGAATAAATGCACATATTATAATTATAGTAATAATACTAACCTAACCTATCCTGCGCTTGTTATAACTACATTCCTTCAAACACAGTTACAAAAATACGCGCGCACGCGCGCACACACACACATACATTGATGCATACATACACAATTTAAAACTTAAGGGGGTTGCACCCCCACCCCCCCCCCCCATGAAACCTTTAATCTCCTTTATGGAAATCTTATTCAATAAGTATAATACAATGCAATACTTCAATAAGAAAGTAGTCGTTCTACTTTTTAAATTAACAACAATATTCACCGTGACACTTTGCAGTTACTACAAATGATATAATTGTGTTAGCTGAAATAAAAGATATTTCTTTATTTAAAATCTGTAATGTTGAAGTATGTAATAACTGTTTGAATATGCTTTAAAATTTCAACACTTGAGAAATACTAAAAATAAATGTGATTTGTAACTAGAAATATAAGATATTATGCGTTTTTCAATATATCTAAAACCCGGCACCAGTGTATGCATTGGGAAATAAGTTACAGCAGTTGGATTTGAATAAAATAATGAAATAATAAATATTAAATACTAGACATAAAAAATTCTAAGACCATAAACTTTTAAAAAAGGGGAACCTGTATACGCCACTATCGGACACCCACTTTGAAAAAATCCTAGTTACCCCACTGCACATACAAACTTGCATACATACATACATACAAAGTACATACACTTAGAATAGTATATACTATATAGTATTCTCAATCGCTGTTGACCACCTCACTACTACAATCATTAGACCGGCAAAGTCTTATACAAAAAGCTTCTGAAAAAAAATGGCATGAAATCATTGTGAATATGACAAACGCTTATCGTTAAGAATAAATCGTTCAGTGGCGTTGAACGCACGGGTACGGAGTGTGGTGTCAAGGCGTAAATGGACACGGAACGGCTGCGGGGGTGAGGTTGTTGAAAGAGAGAAAATGCAAATGCTATAGTCCTTGCTCAAAACCAACAATGATGAACGATGTAGGAATTAGAGCGGTACATTAAACTCATTTGAATACACGAACGGACCTCAACACGGTCGACCATTTATTATACGAAACCATTTTCAGACTATTTTTATATTGCTCAGATACCGCGTTAAAAAAATGTTTGCAGAAAATGCAGAGTGAGGGAGAAAGGGAGTGTGGGAAAGAGACAGAGAAAATGACGGGAAAAATCCGTTTAAAGGAACATTTTTCAATTTCTTTCCATCCCTTATTACGTCTGTTGACGGTCTATTTACTTTCCTCTTTAACCTAATGGTTTATTTTACTTTTTTTTTTTTTTAGAAAAATATAATCTTCTAGCGTGAGCGCACAAACTCACCATGCGTACACATTTAGCATACTGATATCAGTTCGAGGTATTCTTTTTATAAGTAAACCGCATAAATATTTCTCTCTCTATTTGTATAATTGTCTGTTTAGAGAAATGTGTTTGTGTTGTCATCGTTGTTGAAATGCAAAAGCATAGTGGTGGTTTATTATTAAGGGATATGTACTTTCAACAGCGGTTCGTGCAATGATTTTGCATAAACATGTTCATTTGGTATGACATTATATTTACTTGTCACGCCAGAATAAATAACACTATTTATATTTTCATCTCGAGAATATATGTTGTCTAAAAGGGAAGTCTCATTTCGTGAGTACATGCCATTATCGGGTTTTGGATGTTATAAAACGTGAAGGATCATTCATACAACTAAGCAAATAATAATATGATGGCCATTAGGTACTCTATATTGTTGATGTTATCATTCTTCGCTTGTTTTATGAGAAACAAGGTAGTATATTACAAAATCTATAATAGATACGGAACAAAAACGTGCAACTTTTTTCTTCAACAGTTCAAATAATAATGGTTTCACTGAAAATTGGTATTTCAGATTCTGATTGAAATGAGGAATTTATTGGTTTTACCATGATATGTGTTTATATATTTTTATTTTATTTGTATGTCGTCACGATTTTTCCTAGAAAACGTTATCATATCGTCAATAATAGTTTCCCATCCCAAATATTATCTAGTTAGTGCAGTAAACATGTCATTTTTTGAATTTCTCAATAATTTCCTCAAAAATTGCGGAAAACTGACGAACGATTGAAAAAGGCATTATTTACGGAATGCCACTTTTGATTTTTTTTTTCATTGCAATTTAAAAATTCAAAAACGAATGATTGTAGGAACATTAAATTTTCAATACATAGCTTTATATAGCTATTTTTAGAGATGGTGCATATTTTAAATGGATTTAGATGTTTTTGTGCTATTTAAAGCCATTTTAAATTTGATGGTTTTCTTAGTTTTTTTTTCATATAATTTTGGTAAAAAAATGTTGGTTTATTTTGAAACTTTGAAATTGTTGTACAATCTTCGTACATAGTTTATACTTGTGTGAAAAATCTCAAAGTTCTGTAGTCGAAGTTTATATAAATAAGCGTTTGAATTTTAAAGGTGGAAAAAATCAATGAAGATCTCGAAATCTGCCTACCGTAGTTAAAAGTTGATAAACATTTTGTTAAGTACTAGAGAAATTGCTCGTTAAAGCTCACTAAAAATAAATTTACAGGAGAAGCGTCAAAAAATATTATACGCTTACTGTTATATAATTATTATTATAAGCGTTAGAAAATTATATTTTAATGAAAACGGGTGTTTTTATGAAATCGATTAAATGCTGTTAATTATTTCATTTTAACTCAAATTATAATGACCGGAGGTACTTGCAATTTTTACTGAACACTAAAATATACATTTTCTAGTGATCGTGTAAATTTCAAAATATTTCAACAATTTTTATATAAATTTAAAAGATCAATACAGCAGTATAATTCACCCATTGCTGTAACTCACACGTCTTAGGAGTCTCGCTCTTTTTTTAACTCTTTTATTGATTAATCTGACAAGTTCGATCGATTTTCCTCAGATATTTCAAGTATTGAAGGTCTGCTGAATTTAAATCTCAATGGATATAAATGTAGGTCATCGTAAATATTTTTTACGAAGTTTTACGATTAGTTCTATATATTTTTTGAGTAATATTATAACGTTTATAGTCTCCGTTTATACCATATTTATTATGAAAAGCAAATAATAACGTATAGGGTAAAATAAACTTTTTTTTTATCATTTTTGATGCATGAACTATAATTTAATGCATTTCTCATGTAAATGTTGATATCTATTTATGGTATGTTCTTACGTGTCTATAATCTTTCTGTTATGATTTTATTAAAAGCAAAAAAAAAATAAATATTGTCAATACTTATATTATTCGGATTAATTCAACAAACATGATATTTCACCAGAAACAGTTATACTTGTACCAATAGAATTATTTGCATTGCTCAATCGAATATTCTTGTTTCATATAATCAATTACTGTATATTACATTTTCTTTAAACTTAATAATATAATGAAGTAAATATAAAAAATACAAATATAAAATTGTATGATATAGACATTCATTTTGACTAATATAATGATAAATTCAATAAGGATATAAATTAAAACTATATTTTATTTGGTTCCACTGTAGAACTTCTACATCTATAAATAATTTTCATGAATTTGATATAATTTATTAAAACTAATAAAATGTCATATGATTCATTAAAAATTGATTAAATTGATTGTATTAACTAACAAAAGTATGTTCGTTTCATTAATAAAAATAGATGAATATACTTATAATCAAATATGTTGACTGATGAAAAAATTTATTAAGTATTTCATATCATAGAACAAGTTACAACTTGTAAGTTATAATTAATATAGGTGATATCCTAAAGAGTAATTCAAATTTATTTTCATCATAATAATGATTTTTTATATGTATTCTCAATTTTTCATATTTCAATATTTATAACAAATAAAATAATATCTGTTAATACATTTTGAAGTTAAAAATGATGAGATCGTGCTAGGAATACTAAGTATTTATATATAAATATAAACTATTTGTACCTTGATAAAAATTAATATTATATTTCCTTAATTTTGAACAGTTTTTCAATTTTTTAAGTGCTTTTCAAATGTTTTCCTTGATTGCTAAAATATTTCAGACTGTTTAATGTCTATAACGTTAAAATTGAAGAAAAAAAAATGCTCAAATGCCACATTCCTTAAATCGGGTATCGTCACTGATACTACATTATCCATAAGCATATTTAGCAAATAAAATTCTCAAAATGTTTCAACTCACAAGAACGTGCCAAGTTATGAAATTAAATAAACTCAAACTAAAAATGTATTACAAAAACTTGACCAAAACTCCATATCAGCATTCGAAAATGAAAACCTTACGTGGTATAAAAATGAATAATATTGAAAATATTATTAAATTGGAATTCAAATAAGTCGAATAATAAAAGCACAACAAAGAGAAGTAATAATAACGCGAAAGTTTTCATTGTTTAACAATAAATCGAACTACACAATATCAAACTGGTAGTTCATTTATTCCGACTTATAAAAAACGACTAAAACGTATTTTAGTTTTATAAAGTATTCAACAGTTAGAGTAGTCACATTTTACAATGTTATATTTTATACAACATTTTATACAACGTGATTTTCGACTTTTAAAT
Organism: Periphyllus acericola; assembly: GCA_949715065.1. Classification (NCBI taxonomy): domain Eukaryota; kingdom Metazoa; phylum Arthropoda; class Insecta; order Hemiptera; family Aphididae; genus Periphyllus; species Periphyllus acericola. The sequence goes on from OX454265.1 coordinate 20,038,691, forward strand.
TGTTATATCGAATGTAGTAAATACAAGATTACGTGGAACGACGTATATTATTGTGCTGTGATTTATTTATTTTAATATGATATACCAATTAATGATTTAATTGAAAGAAAATTAGTATTTTACTCATTTAATAATGTAAAATCGGTATAGTTACGCACCAATTTATTTAATATTGAAATACTTTCTTTTAGTTATGACTGCGACTGAATGTATGAAATGGTAACTCTTAAATATAGTTTTTTTTTTATTACATACAAAGGTAAAATAAATTAGAAACAAACAAATTCTGAAAATCGATACAAATACTCTGTTAATTATTGTGTGCAACTTGAACAGTAATAATTTATAAAAATATATTACTGTGGTATTGGCTTGTTATACACTTTTATCGTTTATAATTAATATGAATACACACTACACTATTCACTGGAAATTTAACTTTTCTCATTCAACTACGAATAAATTTAACAAATAAATGAACACTGAAAGCGTAGTTGAACTGCATTTTTAAAGCTGCCTTTAAAATATATTTTTCTTTATTACAGAGAATACATTGCAGTGATTTGAATATAAAAATAAACAATATTTGAGTTTTCAAGACGAAACAATATTATAGCGCATTCCAGATGGCTCAAAATATTTCCAAATCTTCGGAGGGATCGCTATCGATTAATTTTTATACATGTATTAATTTATCATTAAATCCTTCTTGTTTTAAATGTTTTACAATATCATACATTACATTTTAAAAAGTGAAAACTATTTACGAGAACCAATATGCACGAAAAAACTTCTTCATGCCTTGTAATGTAGTCGAATAAAAAAAGAAAAGAAGTTTTCGGGAAAATGCGTTGTTTATTACGCTTCGATGAATCTGACTGTTATAACTACAAGCCATTTTGTATACGTAAAGTTTCCCGATTCTAGTGATTGCGTATTCTTTCAGGTATGAAAAATCAGAAGTACCTATACTTGGAGAAACTTAACAAAGAAGTGTTCATCTTAAAAATTTTTTGCGAGAAGTATAGACATAAAATGTTTAATTTATTAATGTAATAGATTTAAATAAAATTATAACACAATTAATAAAATTATTAGGAATTTAAAAACTATACACTTTTAAACTTCTGACAGGATATGCCAATTAAAAAAATACATAATAACCGCACCAAACTTTAAAACAAAATATGAACATCGTGACTCATGCCAAGAAGTTGTATATTAAAAAAATTTAGTTTAATTTAATTTAAATTCTAAATAATTATTAAAATTATTTAAATATCATGATACTTAAATGGTTCATTGCTTATCACAGACAATTTGTATTTATTATTTTTTTTTTTCTAAAAGACTTCAACAGCCGAATTCACTTATTAAGAAAATTTTAAATCTTAAATTATAGCATATAAGTCTTATAATGCTTCAAAATGTTTACTGGTATCATAAGTTCTTCTTAAATTGATAGAGAATATTTGCCTTATGGGTGCTTTTTATTTTTTAAATTTAAACCCATAGCTAATATATTATTCATGATTGTTATTTTTATATTTTCACTTACAGTATTTAATTTTTCCTGGTACTGATAAATTAATTTTAAGTTTTCACTCATTACAATTAAGACGACCACGTATACTACACGTTTATTTTAAGTAGGCCACATAAAGTCAACAAAATATCTCTTCACTCTAAAGATGTACTTTCGTAGATAACTAATTTAAAATAATGGTTTTGGATGAATATTACAATGAATGTATATGAACAAAACTTCTTGCTATTCAGCATAATTTCAAATGTAAAACCTTTTTATGTGTACTCGATAAACACTTTACAATCTTTCAAATAATTTCGTTAAAAGTAAGCAACACGATATTATGTAATTATTATTTAAATTTTTCAGTATCATGTTATACCAATTTTGGCTTCATTATATAATAGTAGAGAAAATATACAAAAAAACTAAAAAGTGATAATACATTTTTACACACATTAATGTACGTATACGTTTCCATTATATATTAATAATACACCTATAGGGGAAAATGAACAAAACAATTTCCATGTAACACATCTACCGGAAAGGACAAATAAATAATCTGTTTGTTCCGGTTTTCTTCTACCCATTTATGAAACGTAAAAAAAAACACAACGTCTGGTGCACGGGATTTTGAGTAATTTTACTGATGCCAAAAGCAACTAATGTGAATGAAACTTCCAATTTGTACATCTTTCTAAAATTATATTTTATATAATATCCAAGTACGCAAACTTTCTTCCTAAGTTATAATGATAATCAGCTCATAGGTTATTAATTAATATTGTTCTCCTTTTTTGTTTTATATAATAAAAAATGTCTTTATTATCTTTTTCGTAGTACTCTTAGTCATATGTTAAGTTTTTTTTTTCATTGGGTTAATTTTATTTTATTTGAGTTGAGTCCGATCATTTCTGGTACCTATTAAGGTTTAGGTTGAACTGAAAAATAATTTCTACTCTTTTATTATCTTAATAATTTCAATTTTAAAAATCTAAATTAATTAATTTATTTTATTTTTATACTGGCATTTAAATTGTTTTTTTTTTTATGAAAGGTGAGTTTTTGGTGGGCGTAGACTTAAAATGTATGACCAAATATTATAATGAATGATACAAGGATCATATAGGAACGGCCTCTCCGAGTTAACATCTGAAAAGTTTATTATTGGGGTGAATGTATGACTCAGCCTAATGCACGGATGTTATTTTTCAAAATTTAAATTTTAGATATACAAGATGTAATTAAATTTACTATTTAAATACCTTGTCAACTCAATATGAAATCTACAGCATTTTTAAATAAACTTTTTTTGGTTCTAAAATAAAAATAACTTACTAATAAATGGTTAGAATAAATAATATACATCTGTAGTTATTCTTGTATGTAGGTGTGTTGCAAACTATGTAAAATGTATTGATTCTTTTCCATATAATTATGGTTTTATTAGTATATATGATAAACAATTATTAATTGTTTAAACAATCAATAATCAAAAAATACCTAAGGTCTCATTACCAATTTACACAGAGTTCAACCAAATTTAAAACCTTTTTATTTTAACAATCTTAACAAAACTTATACGATCAAATTAATAGCTTTACAATGCGAAGGAAAACTTATTTTTCTACGTCTACTCATAAACCTCACTTCTGAATAATTAGTTTTAAAACAACTGCCACTTTATAATTAAAAATTACAATTATTAAAGAATAATTGTTCAAATGATACTCATTCCTCCCGGCACTCGGTTTGCTTATTTCACTAAAACGCTCGCTGCATTAATTATGTCTACGTAATTGTTGTTATATGATATCATGTTCAATAATAATAATTTGATATTTTAAAATTTCAAATTCAGTAAGCATTTAACTACGGAGAGTATAATAATAATAACATGTTCTTGAAATATTATACATTCAGCTGTTTCAGATTCAGCGACAAAAGTAAATGTGTATACCGTATACATAAAACCCTCCTAATATCAAATATCTAAAACGGAAAATTTATATTGTTTACAAGTGCCCGTAATTAAAAAGATTTCACAGTATTACATGATAAACTACAAAATTTTATTTACATTTTAATTATAATATGATTTATGTTGTTCGGCGTTTTCATTACTTTCCATAAGTGTATAATACGGATATTGTAATACACAATAATATTATAATATATGCACACCAAATATTTAATAACATAATGTATATCAAATAGTATGCTAATACGTGTTAAAAAAGTTGCTCAAAAATATTATATGAAAATCAGTTAAAAGCAATACATATACAATAAATACATGTATCAATGTATACTCGGACTTAAGAGTCACAATAAAAATAAGACACGGAGGTGTATTGAATAAGAAAAACTGTCGCGACTAGTTCTGGTTTACATCACTCGGGAAATATCGTCAATAATAATGATGATATTATGAATTTCGTCCGATTCCTATTATAATATGACGAATGCGTAATCGACCACAATAATACTTGGTACATAATTGAAAATACGACTGAAAAATAATCTATGTCTAGATCCTCTAGTGTTCACCGTCAATAAACGTGTTAGATATTGTTTCGAAACCGTTGTCAATTCCGTTGATCCCTTCGTATCTCGTAGAAATTCTTGGGTGGATCTCACGTACGTTTGAAAAATATCCATGCCGCAGTTCACATACAAACAAAATATATCTGTGCCGCAATTTACACGGTTCTTGGTTGTGACATTTTTTTCAAGGCGCGATTTACCTACTCAGGTAGGTCCAAGTCGTTTTTGACAATACAGGTGATATAGAGTATAGACGGTCGAGAAGATACATTTATACAATCAATCAATAAAACGGTTTATAAACCCTTAAAAGACACTTTACATTTATAATTAAACATGCAGTGGTTAAATTACAAATGATAAACACAATATTCTGTTTCAATTTATACGAATTACTTAAATATTTATAAATAGTTAAACCTATTACTATAACTATAAACAGTATGATGGAACTCGTAAACATATTTTTATAAGCACTTTCTACTCAATTAAAATCAAACTCTTTAAAAGTCATTTTTTATTTCTATTTTTTCTTATTTGTTATATGATCCAGATAATCAAATAATTACACTATCGCGTAGACATTTACTATAAATAAATTGTATCGCAATAAATTATGCGAGTGATTTCATTAAAATTAATTTAATTAAAAATTATAACCCATATTTTATCTCCTAGAAAGTACTACGTGCACAGTAAAGTTTAAGCCGTAGAAGTAAAATACTTTATTATTAACAGTGGATAAGATGTGTATGCATTGTGTTCTATAAACATATACAAATATAAAACAAATACTTATCATTTAAACGTTTTTCAAGTTGTTTGTCTAGTGTACCTATACTACTTTGTACAGGTACAAAATAGTACAAACAATTCATATATAAAGCTGCTTTCGAGTAGTACCCACGTTTCAAAAGAAATTACAAGCCACGTGCACATACAGCAAAAGCTTTCAAAAGTTAATATTCATACTACCGTAATCTACATGTGTGAAAACATATTACTTTATATGTCTTTTTAAATAAATCACCAAATATATTATATAGGTTTGTATAAATTATATGTTATAGACGGTTGGTTTATTCATTGCAAAACAAATTAAAACGAAATCAAAATTAAAATTGTTTATAAGTTATAAGAAAAATATTGGTATGTTGACCGAATACCTAATAAATTTAACAAAATATCAAATATCTATATAGATGCACTTTATTATCTATAGTTTTAGATATTAATATAAAAGTAAATCAATGATAGAATGAAATAAAAATATAATTAAATTAAGTAAGTTATAAAAAATAGAATTGAGCCGTGTGGTCTTTTGACATGAGAAAAAACATGTTTGAAAATCTACACGGTAGCAATTAGTGACATTATCGAAATATTTTCTAAATAAAAAACGGATAACATAAAATATGTAGTTTAATGTATCCATTGGCCATGTTATTTTACATGTTGTATAATTAGCAGTGTATATTTATTATTTTAAGAAAACTGGTGGGGACAAATAAAAAAAATAACCCTTATTTCCCTATATTAACGATGCTGTTGCATGTTTAATCGGGAAAACGCGGTAGTGTCACGCAGAGTATCCCTTCATCCAGATACCATAACGAGGATTTCTTTTTTTGATGAGGTGTCTTCTGATTTTTTCGTTATTCAAGTACATGATTTTTCCTGTTTTGTATTTTTTGACTACTCGAATAACAGTTAATACTTATTGACTAATACTGCACAGCTATTCGAAACAATGCAGACCCACGATCTTTCGGTTAAATATCCTAATTGATCGGTCGTTTTAAGGGATAGGGGTTGAAGCCCCCATCAACCCCCACCACCATCTCAGAATTCGGTCTTTTTTATCATATCTATTGGATCCAGTTAATATGATATTATAGCCGTATAGCTCTTATACGTACTATATTTTATGTAAACGGTACAACAATAAAGTTTTCAGACGTCTCACGAAGCTTACTTCTCGATAAATATTATCGTACTTCCTCCCTCCTTTATGCGTTATCTAGGAAACAATACTTTGATAGGTCCCTCTTGAGCTAGGTACAAATATAAAGTTGATCATTTTTACCACAAATATGTACGTATGTATAACTATATTATACAATATTGTTTTACGTTTCATAGACTATATTATGATCAGCGATCATTATACTGTTTTCATGGAGATCGTCCCTTTGTGCAGAATGTCCACTACACTCTTCCCCTTTCCCCTTACCATGGCAGGTTGAAAGACAGGTAATCGTGATGGATTTAAACCGGTTTTTCCACCGGCCGGTACTGTATGACGGACCTCTGTCTTTGAACCCCAAATCGTGTATCGTATTTATACGTGTAAACAATCGAATATTCTATGAATCGTTTCACAATAGGAATAATATTGGTCAGATCGGATTCTTGATCGAATTCTTGTATGATATATTGTAACTATGTAGATGACACGCGGTCGTATGACTAGTGACCGTGCGCGGTCTAACTACTGCACGTGGTACCGATAACGAGTGACGAAAATTTGACACGTACCTGATTTGTCGGGTTGTTCGAACGTCGGATCGGACGTGGCGACGACGAAGACGACACAGGTGGCGGCGATGGCGACGACGGTTGTGACGAAAAGTGCCATCGTTGCGGGTGATGCAGTGGAGGCCGGAATCGCGGACGGCCGTAAGACAGAGACGGATGTATGGACAAAATCAAGGCCACGGTTGTCGACAACGTAACAGGGACTCGCAGGACAGGACCACAGTGGCTGCGGTGGTATAAGGACGCGCGCCGATACTTGTCTCGCGGGTGCTGAGGGTCGGCAGGGTCGGACGCGTGCGGACGGGACCAACGTTGGCGGAAAACTGGCACGTTGATTTGCCGACCGCGGACGAAAAACGCATTTCCCGGCATACACACCCGCGCGCTCTGTCGCGCACGCACACTGTTGCGGACCACGCACGCAAGCGTAAATCTCTCCGTCTCTCTATAACACACTCACCCCCGAGCACCCACCCGAACCCACGGGCACACACACGCACGCGCGCGACAGCCAGTGACGGTGGTGGTGGTGGTTGACGCTAATCCGGTTAAGAAGTCGGACGGACCGTTATTTTCGGAAACTTCACAACTCGATTTGCCGCCCATTCACGCAGCGATACAATGAAGTCAATCATTATTTCTTATATATTTTATTTCATCCGGCCTCGCCTACCAACTCCGTCAGCCCCGGAACACATATACTTCGTCCCTCGAATCGTTAGGTAAACATTATTATTTTTTTTCCCGTCACTCTCTGTCTGTCTCTGTCACTGTCTCTCTCTGTCACTGTCTCTCTCTCTCTCTCTCTCTCTCTCTGCTGTAACTCTCCCACCCATCGTGATAACGATATTATCGTTCTCTATTAAGCGCGCTTACACAAGTGCCCATGATATTATTTTGTGTGCTATTTCGTTTGTATTTTGTTATCGTTTGCGTGCGACCGGCCAGCGGCGCGCGTGATTGTGCTGTTATCATCGCAACGGAAATGTTCGTTATTCAGACGAACGGTTCATCGCTGGAAAAATATTTTGTACGATCCATATTCTTATCACTCAAAAATTCTCGACCATAGTTGTGGTCCATAACATCGCTTATCTCAGATAAGCCAATATATTATATTATTGATAATGACGTAAACATTTGCCACTTTTTGACTCGGCTTTTTCAGCCTTAACCATTTTTAAAATTATTTAATCATATTCAATATGTTCGTCTGTGAGGTATGCAGAGCTGATTTTATATCCATTTCAGGTTTAAATAAGCATTTAAGGACTAAACATATAGGTTTTAAAAAAAAACAAAAATTGTGGGTAAAAATTAATACTTTTATAATGATTGTGATGAATCGTTTAATCTGAAGTCAAAATCGATCAAACATGTTAAAGGTTACATAATAAATGAGCATTATTTTAATATATCATGTTCATTAGGTACTTGTACTATGTATATTAATACAATGAACCGACTGATTTCCCATTTACAATATAATCATAATGTGAATATCGAGTCTACATCGCTCAATTTTAATAATATTGAAGGTAAATAAATACAATTTTCAATAATTGTATTTATTAATTTGTAATTTTGCTATTTGTTTATGTGTTCCTGCCGAATAAAAATCATATTTTATTTGTGAATTGTATGGAAATTGTAAAACGAGTTGATCAATGGTAAATATCGTTTCTTGTTATTTGTTTAATGTTTTCTAATATTTTTTTTCTATTAAGGCAATAAATCAAAATTGTATTGCTAACAAAATGTCTGTGACACAATGTAATTTGGGGGTTGTATGCGCATTATTATGTTTTTGTATGCGCAATAATATGCAAATTTATTTACGAATTTTTAAATATTTCATAGATTTTAACTATTGGAAATCTAATATTGAAGAATTATAAATGTGTCAATATGTAAAATCAACATCGTCTAAAAAAATTAAGACAAATAATGCATTTATTATTTTTGCCATAGGTCGTTTACTCCAAGAATCACAAACGAAGTAAATTTAATAATTGAACCTTTATTATTATTACTATTAAATCTCTAAAAATATCATGTTATATTATAAAATAGAGGTATAAATCTTCAAAGAGTGGTGGATCAGTTAAAACCGGTCATGTTTGTCCATCAAACATAAAAGTCCATAACTCCATATTGATCGCCAAAATGTTAAAGTACGTTATTGTAGTACTCATTTAGGGCATACACATGATTTAGGAAAACAAATATTTTTGGTTGAAGATAGAAATATGATTGCAGGTAAGTACTTAATTTTAATGTATAGGTACATAGATCATTATAATAAAAGTTATATTATCAAGAAATAATGTTATACATGGAAATTAGCTTTGGATGTACCAGTAAATAGGATACTAGATGATATACGATCTCCAGAAGTCAAGGGAGAGATAAAAAGAATCCATTTACTAGAAAAACAAGATATACACAATATTAAAAGGGATTACAATATTGCATATAAAACTAAGAAGCATGAAAATAATGGAATAAGCGTAAATCTTTGGGTAAAACAGATGATGGCTGTTATATTATTAAGTAGTTACGACTTTATTATAAATAGTTGACATTTTAATAAATACTATATATTTTATTATTTTTAGTTTTCCGAATCTAAAAACAAAATCATAATAACATAACCTGAAAAAGTGGTATCATTTGTTGAACAACTTAACCATGGTCGTAAATTTGAATGAGACAAGAATATGGATCGTATAAAAAAAATTTTCCTGCGATGAACCGTTCGTTGGTATTCAGTGTTTTCGAAATTATCGGTTACGTTTTTGTACATTGTTGATTAGTTCAAGTCATGCTTTCAGTTTCACCGAAAGTTCTTAATTTCGTATGTTTAAAGTATAAGTGTGGTGTCACTGAAGCATTTATCGTTAAAACGGTGTCCGGCGGCTGCAGCTTTCGAAGGCAAATGTCGTCAGCACCACCCGTCTATTGCGCATCCGTGGTGTTCACACATAATTCGTATTCGTTCGTGCGCAGCCATTTTTCTTGTTCAAATCACGCTTTCATCTTTGTTTTTGTTCTGTGAATCGGCCGTCCGGTAAATATCATTCGAGGTGATCAGATATTGCCCGTCGTAACTTTTCATTGTTTTTTTAGATTTATCAGCGGTCGTTTTGTGAGTAACGTGGTTTTTTGAATGGTGTCGTGTGCCGTTGCTGCAGACTCGTGATTTCAACATCGGTAACTGTGACTCGGTGGTCGCACACACGCGGGGTTCGTTATTTTTTATTGTTTTTAAATAATTCTTATAATTACGTTCCCCGGTGTGGTCGCGTGGGATTAAATCCGCCGCCAAACGCAGTTACATGTGAGTATTGGTCGACCATTTTCGTTTAATTGTTTTCACGGCCGACGGGCCTGATTATTTTAATTTGCTGTATGCTAATTTGTTGTGCTAAACAGCCAATTTTGTGAGTTATACTCAATTATAATATTGTTACTTGTACCTTTTTTTATCATTGCCGTGCAACAATTGTTATCATTTTTATTATTTTACAAAAGTTTTAGAGTAACCTCACGGTTTTAACATTATTATTATTATTATTATTATTATTATACCCGGTAGACAAGCTAGCGCAATATATTTCGCTGGCACTTGCTGCGCCGACAGTCCTCGTTTCACTCAGAATCTAAAACATATGAAGTAAGTGGAGTCCTAGGACCCTTTGTAGGTCTCTTGTTGACCGCCTAAACTTAACACAAACCTTGGACCCACTACGTTCCTCTATATGTAACGGCCGCGCAGTCGACATTAACGGTACATATTTTAATCTGGGACCATGGCGTCAAAATTAAGGTAAGTCTGTATCGGTCAACGTAGCTGTAGTCGCAGTTAACACAAATTCCGTAGTGAAGAATCATGACGTAAGGTGTACGTCAAGTCTAGTGAGAAATTTGTCAAAAAGATAGCATATAACCCTTACACGTTTTTGGATAAACAAAGAGTACATCAATTTTACGAATACATTTTTTTCGCATGAAAAACAATTTATTTTTATATTTATATTTTTAAATCTATTTAAATGTTTGAAACCTCATGAAAATATATCAGATCGTGTTTGGTGACGATGGGAATGTAATTACTAATTATTTATTTAGAATATTAAGAAAAACAATTTTTTATTTTGAATTACGACGGTGAAATTATTAGAAAATATCACATTGTTTGATTGGAATTTTACTTAATACAAATACTATAGGAAAAAATCAAATTGAAAAATGATTATTTGTCACGGATATATTTATGGTGTTACACGTGACATGTGGAATATACAAAATATGCAAAACAAATTTACAAATCTTGTATCAACTTTTAGTTTTTACACATGAATACACAACATTGTTGAATGTGTTCCAATTTAAAATTTGAAGGTACTAAAGACCCGCTTATGTTCATGTTGATTTGGTTGGTTTTTATAACAAAGATATATCTAATACGATTGAGTTTGCAGACAAATGTTTGGGGCCGGCTGTTTACTTGATGCTTCAGTGCATTAAAACTTCTGTGTTCACTGTGTTATCTAAAAAAAATATTATACATTATTATAGTACGTTTTAACAATAATTGTGTAGCGATTGATGTTTTTTTTTTTATTTGATATTATGTGCTATAAACTAACCATACATGTATATAACTCGTTTATTTATAATATCTATATTTTATAACTATTCAAATACGAAAAAGCTTCATCGTTCAATTTTAATGCTGACTAAAAATATCAACCCTAGTATAGTTGTGTAATGTGATCGTGCACTTGTTCGTAAGATGACAGTAGTATATTGTTCGGCAAAGGCGGAAAGTGAGCAATTTTAGTCGTGGGCGACGTGTGCGTTATGACTGAAATTTCCTTACCGCACCATCCACACAAACTATTTTTTGTCACATCTCATGTGTTCATTAATGCGTCAGTAAAAATTAGTAACACGATGAAAATAAAAATAACTTATAGATTTGCACGTCGTGCAAAGAGATTGTACAACGTGGCGGGACCGAAAGTCCGCTACATGATGTACATGTATATTTATAATCTTTGGATATTTTTTTATTATTTCAAACGCGCGGGCGGATAATAGTCCTTTCCACTCCAGGGCCGAAAACCGTCAGCTGGACAGAAAAGAGTCACTTTCCGCCACGTCTATATAGTAGCGTCGACAATTAAACCTTTGGTACACGCGTGACAAAAAATGAATTATACTAGTGCTATTTATGGGTTTCGATTAATACAACTCATTAGTCCGATGGTAGTACGTCAAATACAGTTTATTTTATGAACTAATTTTTAATTTTCAATACTAATTCAAACTAATTCATAATAAAGGAAACATTTATAAAATTAGTTACAAATGTCACAACATAATTACAGAGTATACAAAACAGTAATACTTCGTGGTATAAAATTGCTTTTAAAAAAATTAAATGCAATTCATTTTTCATTTATTTATACTTGGTTCAACACATGTACTAATATATTAATAATTTAATGGAAATGGTTCAATACAAGTACTAATATATTATAAATGTAATCGAAATATTACAATTTTTAACTTTATAAAGATTAAAAATGCAAGTTGTATTGTATACCCTATTATCAGAATGTATTAGTTAATTTATACAGTGAAAATTAATTAATTTGAATTATATTAAATTAAGCAAATATGGGATGTTAAATGTCAAAAGATTCCTTATAAAATAATAGTAGTTATACATTTTAAAATACGAATAAGTGCAGTATAAAAATGTATAAAATTATATCAATACCAGAATAACAAAAAATAGAGTTCTCTTTGCAATAAAAAAACAATTTACTTTTAAGACCAATTATTGACGTTGTATTCTTTCTGATAAGTAATAACTAATAACATAAATTATCATAATATATGTCATATATATTTATATCATAAGTAATAACATAAATAAGGTTTTATTTTTTAAAAAAAATTCATTTATTTCATGTTTTTAATGATTGTTGTTCTTTTTTTATAAATCTTAGTTCTCCTATGTGCCAACCATCAACATCATGTGATATAAAATAATTTATTTCACAGTTTTTGAATGGTTTTAAGTTAAAATGTATGTCTTATGCATTATGTTTAATATATATCTAAATCTTGTGTCTAGGTGATCTCATACTTATAGTTGCGTAAAAACATGAGTATAGTGTTTCAGCATGAGCAACAATTACGAGTATTTCAGAAAATATTTGCGGCTTTGCATTAAGTGTTTTCTATACAATATATTATGAAACAGCCAGTTAATGGAAATCTGTAGCTTTAATATATTATGTATTTCGTGCCTAATGACAAAGTGTAATATCTAAAACGTCTACTTAGTGAAAGTTTGAACGATTTTTTCGAAAAACATGACTAATATTTCTAGTGGACAATGACAATGTTACCCATTACTTCTCAAAATGGGTCACAGGTATAGTTCACGTATGATGTAAGTAAAATACCTAACAACCACACGTACGCGTTTATTTAAAAAAATAATTTTATTTATGTTAGTTTAAAACAATGTAATTGTACGGAATTTTGCCGGTGTATAAATAGTAATTCACATTTAACTTAGTCCAAGTACAATAAATGTAATTGCTCAAAAAGCATCTTCTTGAAAAGCTGCAGCGTTCTGGTTAATATCGTGGGCAAAATCTTGCGTGTCTGCTTGCATGTTGTTTCCAGCTGTTTTAGTAGAATTATACACGCTCGCGGCACCGTTCGCAATGCCATCTACAGCCTGACCGGCATTAGTGTTTATGTCATTTCCAACGGTTTTTGCCCCATCGTACATGGCCGAAGTTCCATCCTGTATATTATTTGCGGCCTCAAGAGTACCGTTCTTAATTGCATTTCCAAAGTCTTTCGTGGCACCATACGCATCCCCGACTCCGTCCTTGACATAATTTGCACCATCTTTGGCACCATCGTATACGTCACCCGCAACATCCGCTGTAGAGTTCAACAACGCGTGACCAAGGTATTTCGTTGTCTGATAACCATCTTCTATCGCTTCACCGGTACCATTTATTACTTTATTTCCAAAGTCTTTCGTGGCACCATACGCATCCCCAACTCCGTCCTCGACATAATTTACACCATCTTTGGCACCATCGTATATGTCACCCGCAACATCTGCTGTAGAGTTCAACAACGCGTGACCAAGGTATTTCGTTGTCTGATAACCATCTTCTATCGCTTCACCTGTACCATTTATTACTTTATTTCCAAAGTCTTTCGTAGCACCATACGCATCCCCGACTCCGTCCTCGACATAATTTACACCATCTTTGGCACCATCGTATATGTCACCCGCAACATCTGCTGTAGAGTTAAACAACGCGTGACCAAGATATTTCGTTGTCTGATAACCATCGTTTATCGCCTCACCTGTTTTATTCAATGCATTACCAGCGGTTTGTGAAATATCGTCTCCAAGTTGATCCAAATCATCTTCAAACTCATCACTTTCACTACTGCTATTATATTGATCCGTATCTTCGGTAGGTAAATAAACTATCCCAATCACGGAACCATCAGCCGCATAAACGTAACGCGCTTCAACTGATGGATCATTTACGTTTGGTCCAAGAGCCTGATCGGGTGGAATTTGACCATCTGTTCCTGGAGAACCAATAGACACTTGGTTAGAAGATATGTTACTTTGTTGATTTGTATTGGATGAGACATAACCGTATTCGTTCAATTGTGTATTATCTGTTTGTTGATTGTTTTGGTCGTAACCTTGATATCCTAAATTCATCAACATTGGTGTTACGTAAGGATCATTTGGACCATCTTTAACTGTACCCGGGTACATACTAGCATTCATGGAATTCAGATTTTTTGATGAATCAATGTAAGCGTCTGTATTACTATCATCATTATTTGTAACTCCCATACCATAAAAACCGTTATTTGCTTGGAAACTTAGACCACTGGAATAACTATTACTTAAACTTCCAACTTGATTATTATTCATTGATTGATCATATCCAAAATCGTTAGGATTTAAATTGCCAGATTGAGTATCTCCATTCCCCAATAAGAAATTATAAGGAAACTCTAATGGAATGTCTTTACTAGGATAAACTCCATTATATTCATACATATTTCCATACTGGTATTGATTTTGATTATTTTGTTCATTATTTGAGACGAAATTCCTAGCCAAAGCCAAGGAATCTGGTTTTAAATCTATTGAATTTTGACCATTGAAATACCCATCTAGATTATCATTTATTTGAAACTCACCATTATTTCCATAATCATTATTTTGAGCAGTTTGTTGATTTATATTATTTCCATTTATTTGGCCCATGTAATTCGTATTATAACCATAACTAACATCTTGCATGCCATTATTCTGATCATTATTTGAGCTGTCCATCCTTAAATAACTGCCCATTTTTTGTGAATTCTGTGTATAACTTTGATAGTAATTATCTGAATTACTTCCCTGGTTATTATTATTAGAACTATCTACACCTTGCATATTTATCGTATTTCCATTGTTTCCACTTTCTGCAAAACCAGATGGTGGTGGATACCCAAAATCACGATTGAAATTATTTATGTTAAGTGAATCTGAACTTATGCCACTTGTTCCATCTGAAGTTTCAGTAGGTGGGAAAATATATCCTTCGGGATACACAATGCCAGTTCTTAGATCAACGTATCCTCCATTTATATTCTCAATGCCTAGATCAGATCCTGGTGGATTATAACCATTTAAATCATCAATAGAATTTGTATTCGTTGGCATTGAACTTGCAGATTGTTGAGGAGGATAAGTGTTTCCCTGGAAATCTAATGAATTTTGTTGAAGCCCATTGGCGCTATTATAATTGTTATCACCTTGCCCACCGCTGCTTGATGTGCTTTGAATGTCTACGGGTGGAGAACCATATGAACCAAATTCATTCTTATAATTTGATCCAGCTCCATTTAGACCGCTGTTCATGACGTCCATACCTGTGTTTGAATTATCTAGGGACTGTGAAGACATTGATCCATAATATAAACCTCCAGCAGATTGATAATTGATGTTTGTGCCACTCGTTTCTCCAGTAGGATACATTGTACCACTTGCTGAAGATGGATAACCACCATTTATACTTTCTGTATCCAAAGTTGACCCGGGTGGTGTGGAACTATTTGAATCATAATTTGAATTTGAATTCATTGGCATTGAACTTGTAGATTTTTGAGGATAAGTATCCCCTTGAGAATCTAATAAGTTTTGTGGAAATTCATTAGCACTATTGTAATTGTTATCTCCTTTTCCACCGCTGTTTGATGTGCCTTGAGTGCCTAATAGTGGAGAACCATATGAGCCATTCATATCGTTGGATCCATCTTTATTTAGACCACTGTTCGTGACGCCCATTCCTGTGTTTGAATTATCTGGGGATTGTGAAGAGATTGATCCATAATATAAACCTCCAGTATTTTGGTTATTAATATTTGTATCACCCGTTTCTCCAGTAGGATACATTGTACCACTTGCTGAAGATGTATAGCCGCTATTTGAATTATAGTTATCCAAAATAGACCCTGGTGGATAGGAATTATAGGAATCATAATCTGAATTCGTATTTGTTGGAAAATTTGGAGGTTGTTGAGGAGGATAAGTGGTGCCTTGAGAATCTAGTGAATTTTGTTGAAGCCTATTGGCACTATTATAATTGTTATCATCTTGTCCACCGCTACTTGATGTGATTTGAATGCCTAACGGAGGAGAATCATATGAGTCAAATCCATACATATAGTTTGATTCAGCTTCAGTTGGAGCACTGTTCGTGACACCCATACCTGTGTTTGAATTATCTAGAGACTGTGAAGACATTGATCCATAATATAAAACTCCAGAAGTTTGATAATTTATATTTGTACCAGTTGTTTCTCCAGTAGGATACATTGTACCACTCGTTTCTCCAGTAGGATACATTGTACCACTCGTTTCTCCAGTAGGATACATTGTACTACTTGCTGAAGATGGATAGCCACCATTTGTATTTTCGGCTTCCAAATTAGATCCTGGTGGTTTGGAATTATAAGATTCATAATCTGAATTCGTATTTGTTGGAAAATTCGGAGGTTGTTGAGGATAAGCAGTCACTTGAGAATCTAATGAATTTTTTTGAAATCCATTAGCACTATTATAATTGTTATCACCTTGATCACCGCTGTTTGGTGTGCTTTGAGTGTCCAACGGTAGAGAACTATATGATCCAAATGCATTCATATCGTTTGATCTAGCCCCATTCAGATCATTGCTTATGTAGCCCATACCTGTGTTTGAATTATCTGGGGACTGTGTAGATATTGATCCATAATATGCACCTCCAGTATTTGGATAATTTATGTTTGTATCACTCGTTTCTTCCGTGGGATATCGTGTGTCACTTGCTGAAGATGGATAGCCGCTATTTGTATTATAGTTATCCAAAGTAGACCCTGGTGGATAGGAATTATAGGAATCATAATCTGAATTCGTATTTGTTGAAAAATTCGGAGATTGTTGAGGAGGATAAGTGTTGCCTTGAGAATCTAATGAATTTGGTTGAAGCCCATTGGCACTATTATAACTGTTATCACCTTGTTCACCGATGTTTGATGTGCTTTGAATGCCTAACGGAGGAGAACCATATGAGTCAAATCCATACATATAGTTTGATCCATCTCCATTTAGAGCACTGTTCGTGACACCCATACCTGTGTTTGAATTATCTGGGAACTGTGAAGATATTGACCCATAATATGAACCTCCAGTATTTTGGTTATTGATGTTCGTACCACCGGTTTCTCCAGTAGGATACATTGTACCAATTGTTGAAGATGAAGGTCCTCCATTGGCATTTACTGTATCCGAATTAGATTCTGGTGTTTTAGAACCACTGAAATCATAATTTGAATTTGTATTTGTTGGACTAATATTTGCAGATTTTTGAGAATTATCAGTTCCCTGTCCGCTTAAAGAATTTTGTTGAGGTCCATTGACACTGATATAACTGTTATCACCTTGTCCACCGCTGTTCTGTGTGCTTTGAGTGCCTAATGGTGGAGAACCATTAACCCCAACTCCATTCATGTAATTCGATTCAGAATCTCCGTATAGATCACTGTTTGTTATGCCCGCATCCACGTTTAAATTGTCCACTGTTGACTGGGAAGATATTGATCTATAATATGAACCTCCAACTAAAGAATAATCTGAGTTTGTATCACTTCCTTCTCCCGTAGTATACATTATACCAGTGGAATCTGTTGATCCTCCATTAGAATTTTCATTATTCAAAGTGGGTCCTACTTGATTGAAGCTATTTAAGTCATCATATGAATTTGTATTCAACTGATTTGAATTTTCAGATGGTTGAGAAGATGCAGTTTGCTTTGAGTTCAGTGAATCAACTATAAAACTATTGAAAACATTGTTATCTAACCCATCATTAGTACTACTGCTTGACACACTTTGACTATCCCATGATGGAGATTTATTTATGTCTTGTGAATAATCGTTTATATCTATCAATTGGGATTGTGTATCAGTACTTGATTGCGTTTGTGTATTGATATTTTGCACAGATAAAGATGATGCGTCAGTACTGAGTAACGTGTTCGTATTGTCCGACGACATTGAGACGGATTTATCATAATCTGTTGCACTGATTTGGATAGAATTCTGATATACATATTGATTGGTTTGATCGATTGAATTGGCTGAAGATAAACCATAGCTGTAAGAATTTTGCTGGCTATTTGAACTCTGTAATCAATAAAATAACTTAATTATAGTTTTAAAAATACACTTCAAAAGAATAAACCTAATATATTGCTGACATTTTTTTTTTATTTTATGAATTTTAATAGTATGCAGCTACAATTGTATTGTACTTGAAATATTATAATTTTACTATTGTAAAATCCTTGATATTTAACGATTACAATCGATTTTTAATAAACGAAAAATTAAATAAAATACAAATAACGAAAAAATGACATATAGTTCATTCAGGTCTTAATCGTTGTGTTCCATAATTTATAATTATAACTTATAAGCCAAATAAAAATAATAACACAACATTGTTCTATAATAAAATGTACATGGAAAAATATATAATAAATTATTTAAAAGTAAATTTTTATACATCTGCAGTCTGCATCTATTATTATTTCTTATATTTATTCGAAATCATTATATACTTATTTTTAAAATTGTTGTTATGGTTTATCAATGTTCAGCCAAGATAATCAAATAAAGTACCTCATTTTTTTCATTATACAAACAGTCTATCGAATGTGCATAAAATGAATTTGATCTTATCAAAAATAATAAAAAAACAAATCGGATTACTATAAAACTTAAAAATATATTCAAAAAACAGTATAAACTAGAACTTTTTAGAAGAAATATTATAATACTAAAGCAATAACTATTTCGATTTAAAAAAATTTTACGTTGAAAAAGTGCAGAATCATCGTATATTCGCATTGTATTTTTTATTTATAATGTATTAAGTTCCTTATAATTATACTTCAATCGGTAATTATAAAAGTCGACACTTAATACACCTTAAAATATTTCCTATAGTTTACTATAAAGTGAAAAAATGTATAACCACATCTAGAACAGAGTCCAAAACTGTTTCGACCCTTAAAAATGCTATTTTCGTAAAACTCTTCTCTCATTGGTTATTGAACCTAAGCATAGTAATGAGGTCATTCCTTAAGTATTTAAAATTAATTGGTAAAGTAGTTATAACTGTAGTGGAGTACACCGACCAATGAGCCAGTGAGTGGTAGATAATGATGGAATACAATATAAAACATATTCCATAAGCTTATTTCTAATTTTTAAAAAATATCTTTTCATTTTACATTTTTAACAAATTTCAAAATTATTAAAAATGATCTTCTGAAGAATGTAAATAAAATAAATAGTTTTTAGAAATTGTCCAGAATTCAATAGTTGTTATATATAATAAAAAGTTCCAAAGCATAAAACGATAAATTTAATATATATCCAAGATCCCAAATAAATTAATTTGAAAATAAGTTAAATAATACAATAGTAATTTTGAAATAAGATTTGGTAAAAGATAATGGATAAAAATAAGAGACCAAAAATATTGTTTTAAGATACGTTAATGCTAAAATCAATTAAGCTATAATTACTTACTGTCACTAATAATGCTAGTGCACCAACTATAGGTACGTATGAAAACAATATCATTCTTACGCTGAAAACAAGTATCCAAATTTTTCAATAAAATATATTTTCACCAAAAATGTTTAACTAAAATATCTGTGTATATATAAATATGAATAATTATTTATTTATTATGACTATTTGTTTCCTATCACATTAATTACAATACATTTTTAATAAAAACATAATTATCAACAATGGAACAAAAATTTAATAAGAATTTTATAACTTTTTTCACTTTGAAAACCTATTTAATTTAACAATTCAGTGTAAAAACAATTTTTTTTTTATCAATATTATTTGAATAAGTTTTAATTGACGTCAATAGAGCATATGTTCAAATACATGTAAGATACTTAACAAAACAAGTAATTACACTGATTTTGTATTACTTCTAAACCGTTAACAAAATAAATAAAACTAAAACAACTGTACATGATGGGTGGGCAGGTACATATGAAACAGATGGCTGTTAATGTGTGTAAACAAATTTAATCATTTATAATGTTCTAATGAAAAAAAAAATTTACGACAACGATTTTCTAACAGTTATTGCCAAATAGAGAACGAAAAATATTACGCTCCACTCGTCATGCAGATACACTTTTTGTTTTTTACCAACTCGAGTACTCGCTATAGATGCGTGATTACCATTTAATTTTATCGTTTATCAACGCTTTTCAACAACCGTAAAATTAGAATATTATGTTTCACGATATAATATTTTTGTCCGATTCCGCACAGTTTAATTCAACAGCACTCAATATCGTAAATATTAGGTCGGAATCTATTAGGTGATTTTATAGAATCCTATCATATAAACTATTTAAATACTAAAAACATATTTCAAACCGCATTGCAGTGGAAGGTCTGTCGCAGGATGTATATTTAAAGCCAACGAGTACTTATCTGTAAATCAAATGTGATACAATTAAATAGAACGCGATATTGCTATAAATTTATAATATAAAAGATCAGTATTTTTTTGTAATGATTCTTCAAAAATGTACCACCATTAGTCGTTATACCTCACTAGTCCGCTACAAAACATGATTTACCAAACTCTTGATATGATATTGACAACAACAATATTGTCACAAAGAACTTTTCCACGTTCTTTTTTGGCATACGAAACATACTCGTATTTCCTAGGTTACTAGATACCAGTGATCTGTGATGTCACGTTGTGTCTGACCATTTAAAATAATTGATTTATCATTTCAGTCACGTCTATGTTCCACTTGCATCGATTATTATAAAATATACTGTATTCATGATCGATATCAAAAAATATTGGGCATTTTGTTCATACTGTAACAGAAGTTCGAAGCCGGTAGCTCTGTATTGCTGTGAAAACATTCCAAAACCAATTTTAAGTACTTCATATTTAAAATATGGTGTGAAACCTTTTTTAAATCATGAGCATCAAAAGTATTTATAGTAGTATACACACTCACGTGCGCACACTAAACGCACGCCCCGCCCAAATATACATTAATATACGTATAAATTATATTTACACGTTTAACAATGACAGTTTAACTTAGCGGTGCTGTTTTTCTTTTTTTGATAATGTTTGCCTATAAAATAAATATGAAAATAATTGTAAATGATGCCTGAAACAAAAATAGGTGGCATTTATGACGATAGCATACTATGACAGATACTGATAGATGATCGTATTATTTAATACATAATGTCAGACAATGTTTTATATATGGTTCAAATCGAGTATTGGAAGTAAAATGTAGAATTTAAAAAACCAAGTTTAATTTAATAATAACCAAATACTTATCAATTTGTATAAGCAATTTATTAAAATTATTATATATTCTATATATAATCAATACATATAAAAGTTCATGCGTGGAGTATTATTATTTATACGTGCAAAATTCGTACGACCTGTCTTGTAACATCATTATCATCGTCGGATAAAATATCTAACAACACATATATATTTAAAATATTGAAATATTAAAATGTATCGGCTTTAGAATATAAATATCTATACAAATGAGATATAATTAATGTAATTTATAGGTTTTAAGAGATCGCTAAATAACATTGAAGAGTATGTATCGAATTACCATTAACCAACATTTTTATAGCAATCTATTATAAAATCAAAATATTTAATTATTTTGTATACAACAAAAAATAGTAACATTTGATCTTTAATAACAAGTTCAAGTTTTTATAAATCTGTCATCTTTAGTGGCGATACTAAAGTATTCAAAATATTATTCACACAATTAAAATATTTTAAAATATAGATTATGAAAAAATGATTTTTGAATTTTCAAAAATTTCAATTTATTATATGGTAATTATAAAATTATAGACAGCACAAGAAATAAATAAAAAACATTATATATAAATAAATATGTTGCGTACAAATAAAAAAGGATTTCATGTAATAAAAAATTAAAGAGTAAAAACAATATAATCAAAATACAGTTACGAGCACCACATAATCGTATAACACCACATTGAAATCCAAAATTAATTTTATACAAAAACTAAATAATTTAAAAATCTTAACTTCAAAATCTCGTAACGTTATAAAATAAATAAAATATAAGAGTAAATAAACTTAAAAAAAGTATTTACAAAATTAAAAAAACATATATTAAAAAAAATTTCTATAAAAACTAAAGATTATTTTAAATATATCACAATTATAAATATTTATGTATAAAACATAATAGAAAAAATAAATAAACATCATACTCTTAATCGCAAATGTTTGTTAAATCAAACAAAATAAATTAATGAATGTAATTACGTACATAAATAAATGTACACTTGTCTATGTATAAAATGTGACACAAAGCAATGCAGTCTTACAAACAAATAGTTAGATAAAATTAATATAAACTAATAGAAAAATAATAATTAGTTCTCATATCCCATTAATATTCCATATTTCAATTTTCAATACAAATAACAGAAAAATATCGGAAATGTAAATTATAATAACCGTTACTATTTATTTAGCACTACAGTATAATATGATTATTGTAAAACGAATATTATAAACTAGAATCAACAACACACCAAGGAAATTAAGAACAAGAGTTAGTTAGTAGCTTCAATTGTGATTTGGGAAAGATCGGTGGTTAGAGTTCTACTTTTATCATAACTTGTTATGTTGTTGTTATTGAGTTCATTTGAATTCCACTATAAAAATTGTAAGTAGTTGGTTATGGTACTGCTTCTATGAAACTTATGTGAGAAAAGGAATGGATGATGATGAAGATTTAATTGTGGTTTGAGAAAGATCAGTGGTTGGAGTCTCATCTTCATCAGAATTTGTAGTTATTGAAGTTGTTTGAATTCCACTATACATATTATATGTAGTTGTTTTTGGTACTGATACTTCTGAATCAGGTCCTGAGAATTGTAAATTATCCAATGATTGAGAAAGAGTACTGGAATCAACATTCCCTGTAGGCAATGATGACAATGACGAAGATTTAGTTGTGGTTTGGGAAAATTCAGTGGTTGGAGTTTCATCTTCATCAGAATTTGTAGTTATTGAAGTTGTTTGAATTCCACTATACATGCTATTCGTATTTGATTTTGGTAACAATTCTTCTGAATCAGGTCCTGGGAATTGTAATATATCCACTGGGTGAGTTATCGTTCTTGAATCAACATCCCCTGTAGGCAATGAAGACGATGACGAAGATTTAATTGTGGTTTGGGAATAATCATAGTTTGGTAATTGATCCTCTTCCGAATTTTAATTTATTGAGTTCGTTGTAATTTCACTGAAAGGTATATCAGTGTTTGGTTTCGGCGATGCATCTGTGGAATCTGTATCTTGGAAATGTAAGAAGTCTATTGACTGTGAAAATACACTAGTATCATCACCACTTATTGGCAATTTTGAAATAGAAGATGATTCGGTAGTTGTTAGAGATCTTCCACTAGACGTAGTAGAAGGTGATGGGTATTCATCTGAATTTGTAGAAAGTGATTTCATATTTAAAGCATTCCCAACACTATCAGTATCTGGTTCCGGTACAGAATCATTTGAATCTGAATCTTGGGATTGTATTAAATCAACAGAGTGGGTTATCGTACTTGAATCAATATCCCCTGTGGGCAATGATGATGTTGACGAAGATTTAATTGTAGTTTGGGAAAATTCAGTGGTTGGAGTTTCAACTTCATCAGAACTGGTTGGTTTTGAACTCATTGTGATATGATTTCTATCAATATCACTATATGTGGAATGTTTGACGTCTGGCATATCTCGTTGATTGTTTTTAAGTATATCTAAAATATCAGAATCATCATCTTGTGTTATCGTAGTTGATCCTGTTAATGAATCAATTGTTGTTTGGGCAATATCAGTTGTTGGAGATTCATCTTCGTCAGAATTAGTAGTTATTGAAGTTGTTTGAATTCCACTATACATACTATGAGTAGTTGATTTTGGTATTAATTCTTCTGAATCAGATCCTGGGAATTGTAATATATCCACTGACGGAGTTATCGTACTTGAATCAATATCCCCTGTGGGCAATGATGATGTTGACGAAGATTTAATTGTAGTTTGGGAAAATTCAGTGGTTGGAGTTTCATCTTCATCAGAACTGGTTGGTTTTGAACTCATTGTGATTTTATTTCTATCTATATCACTATATGTAGAATGTTTGACGTCTGGCATATCTCGTTGGTTGTTTTTAAGTATATCTAAAATATCAGAATCATCATCATGTGTTATCGTAGTAGATCCTGTTAATGATTCAATTGTTGTTTGGGCAATATCAGTTGTTGGAGATTTATCTTCTTCAGAATTTGAAGTGATTGAAGTTGTTTGAATTCCACTATACATGTTATAAGTATTTAATTTTGGTAATGAATTATCTGAATCAGGTCCTGGGAATTTTATTTTATCCAGTGATCGAGAAATCGTACTTGAATCAACATCCCCTGTAAGCAATGATGATGTTGACGAAGATTTAATTGTGGTTTGGGAAATGTCCATAGCTGGAGTTTCATCTTCGTCAGAATTAGTAGTTATTGAAGTTGTTTGAATTCCACTATACATACTATGAGTAGTTGATTTTGGTATTAATTCTTCTGAATCAGATCCTGGGAATTGTAATATATCCACTGACGGAGTTATCGTACTGGAATCAACATCCCCTGTGGGCAATGATGATGTTGACGAAGATTTAATTGTAGTTTGGGAAAATTCAGTGGTTGGAGTTTCATCTTCATCAGAACTGGTTGGTTTTGAACTCATTGTGATTTGATTTCTATCTATATCACTATATGTGGAATGTTTGACGTCTGGCATATCTCGTTGATTGTTTTTAAGTATATCTAAAATATCAGAATCATCATCATGTGATATCGTAGTAGATCCTGTTAATGATTCAATTGTTGTTTGGGCAATATCAGTTGTTGGAGATTTATCTTCTTCAGAATTTGTAGTTATTGAAGTTGTTTGAATTCCACTATACATACTATGAGTAGTTGATTTTGGTATTAATTCTTCTGAATCAGATCCTGGGAATTGTAATATATCCACTGACGGAGTTATCGTACTTGAATCAATATCCCCTGTGGGCAATGATGATGTTGACGAAGATTTAATTGTAGTTTGGGAAAATTCAGTGGTTGGAGTTTCATCTTCATCAGAACTGGTTGGTTTTGAACTCATTGTGATTTGATTTCTATCTATATCACTATATGTGGAATGTTTGACGTCTGGCATATCTCGTTCATTGTTTTTAAGTATATCTAAAATATCAGAATCATCATCTTGTGTTATCGTAGTTGATCTTGTTAATGATTCAATTGTTGTTTGGGCAATATCAGTTGTTGGAGATTTATCTTCTTCAGAATTTGTAGTTATTGAAGTTGTTTGAATTCCACTATACATGTTATTAGTATTTGATTTTGGTAATGAATCATCTGAATCAGGTCCTGGGAATTTTATTTTATCCAGTGATCGAGAAATCGTACTTGAATCAACATCCCCTGTAAGCAATGATGGTGTTGACGAAGATTTAATTGTGGTTTGAGAAATGTCCATAGCTGGAGTTTTATCTTCGTCAGAATTAGTAGTTATTGAAGTTGTTTGAATTCCACTATACATTTTATTAGTAGTTGATTTTGGTAATGAATTATCTGAATCAGATCCTGGGAATTTTATTTTATCCAGTGATCGAGAAATCGTACTTGAATCAACATCCCCTGTAAGCAATGATGGTGTTGACGAAGATTTAATTGTGGTTTGGGAAATGTCCATAGCTGGAGTTTCATCTTCGTCAGAATTAGTAGTTATTGAAGTTGTTTGAATTCCACTATACATGCTATTCGTATTTGATTTTGGTACCAATTCTTCTGAATGAGGTCCTGGGAATTGTAATATATCTACTGGGTGAGTTATCGTTCTTGAATCAACATCACCTGTAGGCAATGAAGAAGACGACGAAGATTTAATTGTGGTTTGGGAATAATCATAGTTTGGTAATTGATCCTCTTCCGAATTTGAATTTATTGAGTTCATTGTAATTTCACTAAAAGGTATATCAGTGTTTGGTTTCGGCGATGCATCTGTGGAATCTGTATCTTGGAAATTTAAGAAGTCTATTGACTGTGAAAATAAACTAGTATCATCACCACTTATTGGCAATTTTGAAATAGAAGATGATTCGGTAGTTGTTAGAGATCTTCCACTAGACGTAGTAGAAGGTGATGGGTATTCATCTGAATATGTAGAAAGTGATTTCATATTTAAAGCATTCCCAACACTATCAGTATCTGGTTCCGGTACAGAATCATTTGAATCTGAAACTTGGGATTGTATTAAATCAACAGAGTGGGTTATCGTACTTGAATCAATATCCCCTGTGGGCAATGTTGATGTTGACGAAGATTTAATTGTAGTTTGGGAAAATTCAGTGGTTGGAGTTTCAAATACATCAGAATTTGTAGTTATTGAAGTTGTTTGAATTCCACTATACATATTAATAGTAGTTGGTCTTGGTACTGATACTTCTGAATCAGGTCCTGAGAATTGTAAATTATCCAATGATTGAGAAAGAGTACTGGAATCAGCATCCCCTGTAGGCAATGATGACAATGGCGAAGATTTAATTGTGGTTTGGGAAAATTCGGTGGTTGGAGTTTCATCTTCATCAGAACTGGTTGGTTTTGAACTCATTGTGATTTGATTTCTATCTATATCACTATATGTGGAATGTTTGACGTCTGGCATATCTCGTTGATTGTTTTTAAGTATATCTAAAATATCAGAATCATCATCTTGTGTTATCGTAGTTGATCCTGTTAATGATTCAATTGTTGTTTGGGCAATATCAGTTGTTGGAGATTCATCTTCATCAAAATTTGTAGTTATTGAAGTTGTTTGAATTCCACTATACATATTATTAGAAGTTGGTTTTGGTACTGATACTTCTGAATCAGGTCCTGAGAATTGTAAATTATCCAATGATTGAGAAAGAGTACTGGAATCAACATCCCCTGTGGGCAATGATGATGTTGACGAAGATTTAATTGTAGTTTGGGAAAATTCAGTGGTTGGAGTTTCATCTTCATCAGAACTGGTTGGTTTTGAACTCATTGTGATTTGATTTCTATCTATATCACTATATGTGGAATGTTTGACGTCTGGCATATCTCGTTGATTGTTTTTAAGTATATCTAAAATATCAGAATCATCATCTTGTGTTATCGTAGTTGATCCTGTTAATGATTCAATTGTTGTTTGGGCAATATCAGTTGTTGGAGATTTATCTTCTTCAGAATTTGTAGTGATTAAAGTTGTTTGAATTCCACTATACATGTTATTAGTATTTGATTTTGGTAATGAATCTTCTGAATCAGGTCCTGGGAATTTTATTTTATCCAGTGATCGAGAAATCGTACTTGAATCAGCATCCCCTGTAGGCAATGATGACAATGACGAAGATTTAATTGTTGTTTGGGAAAATTCAGTGGTTGGAGTTTCATCTTCATCAGAACTGGTTGGTTTTGAACTCATTGTGATTTGATTTCTATCTATATCACTATATGTGGAATGTTTGACGTCTGACATATTTCGTTGATTGTTTTTAAGTATATCTAAAATATCAGAATCATCATCTTGTGTTATCGTAGTTGATCCTGTTAATGATTCAATTGTTGTTTGGGCAATATCAGTTGTTGGAGATTTATCTTCTTCTGAATTTGTAGTGATTAAAGTTGTTTGAATTCCACTATACATGTTATTAGTAGTTGATTTTGGTAATGAATTATCTGAATCAGATCCTGGGAATTTTATTTTATCCAGTGATCGAGAAATCGTACTTGAATCAACATCCCCTGTAAGCAATGATGGTGTTGACGAAGATTTAATTGTGGTTTGGGAAATGTCCATAGCTGGAGTTTCATCTTCGTCAGAATTAGTAGTTATTGAAGTTGTTTGAATACCACTATACATACTATTAGTAGTTGATTTTGGTATTAATTCTTCTGAATCAGATCCTGGTAATTGTATTATATCCACTGACGGAGTTATCGTACTTGAATCAACATCCCCTGTAGGCAATGATGATAATGACGAAGATTTAATTGTGGTTTGGGAAAATTCAGTGGTTGGAGTTTCATCTTCATCAGAATTTGTAGTTATTGAAGTTGTTTGAATTCCACTATACATGCTATTCGTATTTGATTTTGGTACCAATTCTTCTGAATGAGGTCCTGAGAATTGTAATATATCTACTGGGTGAGTTATCGTTCTTGAATCAACATCACCTGTAGGCAATGAAGAAGACGACGAAGATTTAATTGTGGTTTGGGAATAATCATAGTTTGGTAATTGATCCTCTTCCGAATTTGAATTTATTGAGTTCGTTGTAATTTCACTAAAAGGTATATCAGTGTTTGGTTTCGGCGATGCATCTGTGGAATCTGTAACTTGGAAATTTAAGAAGTCTATTGACTGTGAAAATAAACTAGTATCATCACCACTTATTGGCAATTTTGAAATAGAAGATGATTCGGTAGTTGTTAGAGATCTTCCACTAGACGTAGTAGAAGGTGATGGGTATTCATCTGAATATGTAGAAAGTGATTTCATATTTAAAGCATTCCCAACACTATCAGTATCTGGTTCCGGTACAGAATCATTTGAATCTGAAACTTGGGATTGTATTAAATCAACAGAGTGGGTTATCGTACTTGAATCAATATCCCCTGTGGGCAATGTTGATGTTGACGAAGATTTAATTGTAGTTTGGGAAAATTCAGTGGTTGGAGTTTCAACTTCATCAGAATTTGTAGTTATTGAAGTTGTTTGAATTCCACTATACATATTAATAGTAGTTGGTCTTGGTACTGATACTTCTGAATCAGGTCCTGAGAATTGTAAATTATCCAATGATTGAGAAAGAGTACTGGAATCAGCATCCCCTGTAGGCAATGATGACAATGGCGAAGATTTAATTGTGGTTTGGGAAAATTCGGTGGTTGGAGTTTCATCTTCATCAGAACTGGTTGGTTTTGAACTCATTGTGATTTGATTTCTATCTATATCACTATATGTGGAATGTTTGACGTCTGGCATATCTCGTTGATTGTTTTTAAGTATATCTAAAATATCAGAATCATCATCTTGTGTTATCGTAGTTGATCCTGTTAATGATTCAATTGTTGTTTGGGCAATATCAGTTGTTGGAGATTCATCTTCATCAAAATTTGTAGTTATTGAAGTTGTTTGAATTCCACTATACATATTATTAGAAGTTGGTTTTGGTACTGATACTTCTGAATCAGGTCCTGAGAATTGTAAATTATCCAATGATTGAGAAAGAGTACTGGAATCAACATCCCCTGTGGGCAATGATGATGTTGACGAAGATTTAATTGTAGTTTGGGAAAATTCAGTGGTTGGAGTTTCATCTTCATCAGAACTGGTTGGTTTTGAACTCATTGTGATTTGATTTCTATCTATATCACTATATGTGGAATGTTTGACGTCTGGCATATCTCGTTGATTGTTTTTAAGTATATCTAAAATATCAGAATCATCATCTTGTGTTATCGTAGTTGATCCTGATAATGATTCAATTGTTGTTTGGGCAATATCAGTTGTTGGAGATTTATCTTCTTCAGAATTTGTAGTGATTAAAGTTGTTTGAATTCCACTATACATGTTATTAGTATTTGATTTTGGTAATGAATCATCTGAATCAGGTCCTGGGAATTTTATTTTATCCAGTGATCGAGAAATCGTACTTGAATCAGCATCCCCTGTAGGCAATGATGACAATGACGAAGATTTAATTGTTGTTTGGGAAAATTCAGTGGTTGGAGTTTCATCTTCATCAGAACTGGTTGGTTTTGAACTCATTGTGATTTGATTTCTATCTATATCACTATATGTGGAATGTTTGACGTCTGACATATTTCGTTGATTGTTTTTAAGTATATCTAAAATATCAGAATCATCATCTTGTGTTATCGTAGTTGATCCTGTTAATGATTCAATTGTTGTTTGGGCAATATCAGTTGTTGGAGATTTATCTTCTTCTGAATTTGTAGTGATTAAAGTTGTTTGAATTCCACTATACATGTTATTAGTATTTGATTTTGGTAATGAATCATCTGAATCAGGTCCTGGGAATTTTATTTTATCCAGTGATCGAGAAATCGTACTTGAATCAACATCCCCTGTAAGCAATGATGGTGTTGACGAAGATTTAATTGTGGTTTGGGAAATGTCCATAGCTGGAGTTTCATCTTCGTCAGAATTAGTAGTTATTGAAGTTGTTTGAATTCCACTATACATTTTATTAGTAGTTGATTTTGGTAATGAATTATCTGAATCAGGTCCTGGGAATTTTATTTTATCCAGTGATCGAGAAATCGTACTTGAATCAACATCCCCTGTAAGCAATGATGGTGTTGACGAAGATTTAATTGTGGTTTGGGAAATGTCCCTAGCTGGAGTTTCATCTTCGTCAGAATTAGTAGTTATTGAAGTTGTTTGAATTCCACTATACATAATATTAGTAGTTGATTTTGGTATTAATTCTTCTGAATCAGATCCGGGGAATTGTATTATATCCACTGACGGAGTTATCGTACTTGAATCAACATCCCCTGTAGGCAATGATGATAATGACGAAGATTTAATTGTGGTTTGGGAAAATTCAGTGGTTGGAGTTTCATCTTCATCAGAATTTGTAGTTATTGAAGTTGTTTGAATTCCACTATACATGCTATTCGTATTTGATTTTGGTACCAATTCTTCTGAATGAGGTCCTGGGAATTGTAATATATCTACTGGGTGAGTTATCGTTCTTGAATCAACATCACCTGTAGGCAATGAAGAAGACGACGAAGATTTAATTGTGGTTTGGGAATAATCATAGTTTGGTAATTGATCCTCTTCCGAATTTGAATTTATTGAGTTCGTTGTAATTTCACTAAAAGGTATATCAGTGTTTGGTTTCGGCGATGCATCTGTGGAATCTGTAACTTGGAAATTTAAGAAGTCTATTGACTGTGAAAATAAACTAGTATCATCACCACTTATTGGCAATTTTGAAATAGAAGATGATTCGGTAGTTGTTAGAGATCTTCCACTAGACGTAGTAGAAGGTGATGGGTATTCATCTGAATATGTAGAAAGTGATTTCATATTTAAAGCATTCCCAACACTATCAGTATCTGGTTCCGGTACAGAATCATTTGAATCTGAAACTTGGGATTGTATTAAATCAACAGAGTGGGTTATCGTACTTGAATCAATATCCCCTGTGGGCAATGTTGATGTTGACGAAGATTTAATTGTAGTTTGGGAAAATTCAGTGGTTGGAGTTTCAACTTCATCAGAATTTGTAGTTATTGAAGTTGTTTGAATTCCACTATACATATTAATAGTAGTTGGTCTTGGTACTGATACTTCTGAATCAGGTCCTGAGAATTGTAAATTATCCAATGATTGAGAAAGAGTACTGGAATCAGCATCCCCTGTAGGCAATGATGACAATGGCGAAGATTTAATTGTGGTTTGGGAAAATTCGGTGGTTGGAGTTTCATCTTCATCAGAACTGGTTGGTTTTGAACTCATTGTGATTTGATTTCTATCTATATCACTATATGTGGAATGTTTGACGTCTGGCATATCTCGTTGATTGTTTTTAAGTATATCTAAAATATCAGAATCATCATCTTGTGTTATCGTAGTTGATCCTGTTAATGATTCAATTGTTGTTTGGGCAATATCAGTTGTTGGAGATTCATCTTCATCAAAATTTGTAGTTATTGAAGTTGTTTGAATTCCACTATACATATTATTAGAAGTTGGTTTTGGTACTGATACTTCTGAATCAGGTCCTGAGAATTGTAAATTATCCAATGATTGAGAAAGAGTACTGGAATCAACATCCCCTGTGGGCAATGATGATGTTGACGAAGATTTAATTGTAGTTTGGGAAAATTCAGTGGTTGGAGTTTCATCTTCATCAGAACTGGTTGGTTTTGAACTCATTGTGATTTGATTTCTATCTATATCACTATATGTGGAATGTTTGACGTCTGGCATATCTCGTTGATTGTTTTTAAGTATATCTAAAATATCAGAATCATCATCTTGTGTTATCGTAGTTGATCCTGATAATGATTCAATTGTTGTTTGGGCAATATCAGTTGTTGGAGATTTATCTTCTTCAGAATTTGTAGTGATTAAAGTTGTTTGAATTCCACTATACATGTTATTAGTATTTGATTTTGGTAATGAATCATCTGAATCAGGTCCTGGGAATTTTATTTTATCCAGTGATCGAGAAATCGTACTTGAATCAGCATCCCCTGTAGGCAATGATGACAATGACGAAGATTTAATTGTTGTTTGGGAAAATTCAGTGGTTGGAGTTTCATCTTCATCAGAACTGGTTGGTTTTGAACTCATTGTGATTTGATTTCTATCTATATCACTATATGTGGAATGTTTGACGTCTGACATATTTCGTTGATTGTTTTTAAGTATATCTAAAATATCAGAATCATCATCTTGTGTTATCGTAGTTGATCCTGTTAATGATTCAATTGTTGTTTGGGCAATATCAGTTGTTGGAGATTTATCTTCTTCTGAATTTGTAGTGATTAAAGTTGTTTGAATTCCACTATACATGTTATTAGTATTTGATTTTGGTAATGAATCATCTGAATCAGGTCCTGGGAATTTTATTTTATCCAGTGATCGAGAAATCGTACTTGAATCAACATCCCCTGTAAGCAATGATGGTGTTGACGAAGATTTAATTGTGGTTTGGGAAATGTCCATAGCTGGAGTTTCATCTTCGTCAGAATTAGTAGTTATTGAAGTTGTTTGAATTCCACTATACATTTTATTAGTAGTTGATTTTGGTAATGAATTATCTGAATCAGGTCCTGGGAATTTTATTTTATCCAGTGATCGAGAAATCGTACTTGAATCAACATCCCCTGTAAGCAATGATGGTGTTGACGAAGATTTAATTGTGGTTTGGGAAATGTCCCTAGCTGGAGTTTCATCTTCGTCAGAATTAGTAGTTATTGAAGTTGTTTGAATTCCACTATACATAATATTAGTAGTTGATTTTGGTATTAATTCTTCTGAATCAGATCCGGGGAATTGTATTATATCCACTGACGGAGTTATCGTACTTGAATCAACATCCCCTGTAGGCAATGAAGAAGACGACGAAGATTTAATTGTGGTTTGGGAATAATCATAGTTTGGTAATTGATCCTCTTCCGAATTTGAATTTATTGAGTTCGTTGTAATTTCACTAAAAGGTATATCAGTGTTTGGTTTCGGCGATGCATCTGTGGAATCTGTATCTTGGGAATGTAAGAAGTCTATTGACTGTGAAAATAAACTAGTATCATCACCACTTATTGGCAAATTTGAAATAGAAGATGATTCGGTAGTTGTTAGAGATCTTCCACTAGACGTAGTAGAAGGTGATGGGTATTCATCTGAATATGTAGAAAGTGATTTCATATTTAAAGCATTCCCAACACTATCAGTATCTGGTTCCGGTACAGAATCATTTGAATCTGAAACTTGGGATTGTATTAAATCAACAGAGTGGGTTATCGTACTTGAATCAATATCCCCTGTGGGCAATGTTGATGTTGACGAAGATTTAATTGTAGTTTGGGAAAATTCAGTGGTTGGAGTTTCATCTTCATCAGAATTTGTAGTTATTGAAGTTGTTTGAATTCCACTATACATATTAATAGTAGTTGGTCTTGGTACTGATACTTCTGAATCAGGTCCTGAGAATTGTAAATTATCCAATGATTGAGAAAGAGTACTGGAATCAGCATCCCCTGTAGGCAATGATGACAATGGCGAAGATTTAATTGTGGTTTGGGAAAATTCAGTGGTTGGAGTTTCATCTTCATCAGAACTGGTTGGTTTTGAACTCATTGTGATTTGATTTCTATCTATATCACTATATGTGGAATGTTTGACGTCTGGCATATCTCGTTGATTGTTTTTAAGTATATCTAAAATATCAGAAACATCATCTTGTGTTATCGTAGTTGATCCTGTTAATGATTCAATTGTTGTTTGGGCAATATCAGTTGTTGGAGATTCATCTTCATCAAAATTTGTAGTTATTGAAGTTGTTTGAATTCCACTATACATATTATTAGAAGTTGGTTTTGGTACTGATACTTCTGAATCAGGTCCTGAGAATTGTAAATTATCCAGTGATCGAGAAATCGTGCTTGAATCAGCATCCCCTGTAGGCAATGATGACAATGACGAAGATTTAATTGTGGTTTGGGAAAATTCAGTGGTTGGAGTTTCATCTTCATCAGAACTGGTTGGTTTTGAACTCATTGTGATTTGATTTCTATCTATATCACTATATGTGGAATGTTTGACGTCTGGCATATCTCGTTGATTGTTTTTAAGTATATCTAAAATATCAGAATCATCATCTTGTGTTATCGTAGTTGATCCTGTTAATGATTCAATTGTTGTTTGGGCAATATCAGTTGTTGGAGATTTATCTTCTTCAGAATTTGTAGTGATTAAAGTTGTTTGAATTCCACTATACATGTTATTAGTATTTGATTTTGGTAATGAATCATCTGAATCAGGTCCTGGGAATTTTATTTTATCCAGTGATCGAGAAATCGTACTTGAATCAGCATCCCCTGTAGGCAATGATGACAATGACGAAGATTTAATTGTTGTTTGGGAAAATTCAGTGGTTGGAGTTTCATCTTCATCAGAACTGGTTGGTTTTGAACTCATTGTGATTTGATTTCTATCTATATCACTATATGTGGAATGTTTGACGTCTGACATATCTCGTTGATTGTTTTTAAGTATATCTAAAATATCAGAATCATCATCTTGTGTTATCGTATTTGATCCTGTTAATGATTCAATTGTTGTTTGGGCAATATCAGTTGTTGGAGATTTATCTTCTTCAGAATTTGTAGTGATTAAAGTTGTTTGAATTCCACTATACATGTTATTAGTATTTGATTTTGGTAATGAATCATCTGAATCAGGTCCTGGGAATTTTATTTTATCCAGTGATCGAGAAATCGTACTTGAATCAGCATCCCCTGTAGGCAATGATGACAATGACGAAGATTTAATTGTTGTTTGGGAAAATTCAGTGGTTGGAGTTTCATCTTCA
Organism: Periphyllus acericola; assembly: GCA_949715065.1. Lineage (NCBI taxonomy): Eukaryota > Metazoa > Arthropoda > Insecta > Hemiptera > Aphididae > Periphyllus > Periphyllus acericola. The sequence continues at coordinate 20,074,233 of OX454265.1, forward strand.
TCAGAACTGGTTGGTTTTGAACTCATTGTGATTTGATTTCTATCTATATCACTATATGTGGAATGTTTGACGTCTGACATATTTCGTTGATTGTTTTTAAGTATATCTAAAATATCAGAATCATCATCTTGTGTTATCGTATTTGATCCTGTTAATGATTCAATTGTTGTTTGGGCAATATCAGTTGTTGGAGATTTATCTTCTTCAGAATTTGTAGTGATTAAAGTTGTTTGAATTCCACTATACATGTTATTAGTATTTGATTTTGGTAATGAATCATCTGAATCAGGTCCTGGGAATTTTATTTTATCCAGTGATCGAGAAATCGTACTTGAATCAACATCCCCTGTAAGCAATGATTGTGTTGACGAAGATTTAATTGTGGTTTGGGAAATGTCCATAGCTGGAGTTTCATCTTCGTCAGAATTAGTAGTTATTGAAGTTGTTTGAATTCCACTATACATACTATTAGTAGTTGATTTTGGTACTAATTCTTCTGAATCAGGTCCTGGGAATTGTAATATATCTACTGGGTGAGTTATCGTTCTTGAATCAACATCCCATGTAGGCAATGAAGACGACGACGAAGATTTAATTGTGGTTTGGGAATAATCATAGTTTGGTAATTGATCCTCTTCCGAATTTGAATTTATTGAGTTCGTTGTAATTTTGCTAATAGGTATATCAGTGTTTGGTTTCGGCGATGCATCTGTGGAATCTGTATCTTGGAAATGTAAGAAGTCTATTGACTGTGAAAATAAACTAGTATCATCACCACTTATTGGCAATTTTGAAATAGAAGATGATTCGGTAGTTGTTAGAGATCTTCCACTAGACGTAGTAGAAGGTGATGGGTATTCATCTGAATATGTAGAAAGTGATTTCATATTTAAAGCATTCCCAACACTATCAGTATCTGGTTCCGGTACTGATACTTCTGAATCAGGTCCTGAGAATTGTAAATTATCCAATGATTGAGAAAGAGTACTGGAATCAACATCCCCTGTAGGCAATGATGACAATGATGAAGATTTAATTGTGGTTTGGGAAAATACAGTGGTTGGATTTTCATCTTCATCAGAACTGGTTGGTTTTGAACTCATTGTGATTTGATTTCTATCTATATCACTATATGTGGAATGTTTGACGTCTGGCATATCTCGTTGATTGTTTTTAAGTATATCTAAAATATCAGAATCATCATCTTGTGTTATCGTAGTTGAACCTGTTAATGATTCAATTGTTGTTTGGGCAATATCAGTTGTTGGAGATTTATCTTCTTCAGAATTTGTAGTGATTAAAGTTGTTTGAATTCCACTATACATGTTATTAGTATTTGATTTTGGTAATGAATCATCTGAATCAGGTCCTGGGAATTTTATTTCATCCAGTGATCGAGAAATCGTACTTGAATCAACATCCCCTGTAAGCAATGATGATGTTGACGAAGATTTAATTTTGGTTTGGGAAATGTCCATAGCTGGAGTTTCATCTTCGTCAGAATTAGTAGTTATTGAAGATGTTTGAATTCCACTATATATATTATTAGTAGTTGATTTTGATATTAATTCTACTGAATCAGGTCCTGGGAATTGTAATATATCCACTGACGGAGTTATCGTACTTGAATCAATATCCCCTGTGGGCAATGATGATGTTGACGAAGATTTAATTGTGGTTTGGAAAATATCAGTGGTTGGAGTTTCATCTTCGTCAGAATTAGTAGTTATTGAAGTTGTTTGAATTCCACTATACATGCTATTAGTAGTTGATTTTGGTACTAATTCTTCTGAATCAGGTCCTGGGAATTGTAATATATCCACTGAGTGAGTTATCGTACTTGAATCAACATCCCCTGTGGGCAATGATGATGTTGACGAAGATTTAGTTGTGGTTTGGGAAATATCAGTGGTGGGAGTTTCATCTTCGTCAGAATTAGTAGTTATTGAAGTTGTTTGAATTCCACTATTCATGCTATTAGTAGTTGATTTTGCTACTAATTCTCCTGAATCAGGTCCTGGGAATTGTAATATATCCACTGAGTGAGTTATCGTACTTGAATCAACATCCCCTGTAGGCAAAGATGACGATGACGAAGATTTAATTGTGTTTTGGGGGTTTATGAGTTCGGATACTTGGATATAATTTAATTTTTTGTTGGTTTTTGTTATATCAATTGGCGATATAGAGTATAAATATCTTGTGTCATATAAAGTCGTTATATCGTTTTTCCGATATTTATATTTATCATACCTTATGAATTCTTCAGTGATTAGTGACACTGCGATATGCAATCTTATTTTTATTTCTTCATAATTGCTATCCAATTTTTTTTTTTCATTCATTTTTGTAATTTTTTTTAAATGAACTGTTATTATATTAAACATTTTTTCCGCATTTTTTATGTTACTTTTTAATACATCATCATATTTATGATTATTTGCTTTAATATTATTTGTTTTTAATAGTTTTCCCGATATTTTCTTTATATGATTCTTATATTGTTTGATTAAGGACAAACTTGTATCTATGTACTCAATTGTTTTAGTCTTGATATTGAAGTACAGGAAAAAAAAATTATTCAAATTGTAAAAAAAAGTTGAATATTCTTGTTTATCAATCGGCATAGTGATATTATAGTATTCACCCTTTTTTAAAGAAGGAATTATTAGTTCTGTATTTAAAAATATTTTCATCTTTATGGTTTTTGACAATTCCTGTAAAGCTCTTTGCTTCAAATCGGAATTCGGCTCTATTTGTGATTCTATGTATTCTAAATTGTTTTGCGTGTACTCTTGTATGACTTCTGATATATCTTTATTCATATGTTTAGATTTCTCTAGATCTTCTAATATATAATACGCTTTATCTTGGGCTTTTTTGTCATCAATTTGATTTTCTTTTATTGCTTTATACATACTTGTTAATGAGGCATCGTACACCATGTTTGTTGCCACATAAGCAAGCTGTAGAATACTCATTATGTAAATTTTGTCACAGATTTCATCATCAGGCCAGTAAGGTAGGTCTGTATTTGTGGGATTGGGATCTAACCAATCCAAAATATTAAATATATTATTTTTATTGTCGGTTACATCATCCCATAGTTCAGGAATTGCGTTTGATCCTTGAAACGTAGTTGGATAAGTGCTGTATTTGTATAACGCATTTAATTTATTGTTTACGTCTCTTAAATGGTTTTTAATGAGTTCTTGTCCGTTCATATTGTCCATGTTATTTCCAGTTACAACACATACTACTATATTATTTAAACTCTTTACTTGAACTATTATCGCGTATATGTACGATTGCATTACATTTCCGTTGTGTTCATCAATCGTCGTTAATTCGACCCAATTCATTAAATTGTCATTGTTACTGATAGATGTATCCTCCATTAAGTACATGTATTTATTTACAATGTCATGAGATTCAACTTTCATATCATTATCATACCAATTTGTCTGAAGCATATTTATTCGATCAATTGAAATGTCATCTAATGTTCTGTCATCATCATCATCGTTACGATCAAATAAACCGCTTTTACTTAGTTTTCCGTTTACGCCGTCAATAAGTTTTTCAAGTGGTACATTCATGAAGTCAATGACGTAATTCATACTTACTGAGACATATACTTGAAACGTTAGTGTTAATTTTGGAAGATTTGTTTTATCGTATTTGTACATATCGTTTATATGTTCTGTTATAGTAATGATGTATGTAAGAAGATTAGATGCCATATAATCAAACATACTTTTGGACGAATTTAAGTCAAACCATAAAATAAAGTCTGTTTGTAGCCAGTTAGTATCATTCGATTTTGAGTTATAAAAAATTGTAATCCCTTCTATATACAATTTATAGACCTCGGTTATTTGCATCCGTGTACAATTACGTAAATCAAGATTGTTCTCGTTCATTAGTACATCATTTATATTTGTCTGTATAAATCAAAATGGTAAACATTCAAAATTAGATTTTTCCATCATAATAATCAATTATTTAAATATTATTATTTTCTAAAATGTTTGAAACAAAATTCTAGCAGGGATTTCAAATAAGTCCCACATTATATCAGATGTATAGGCTTTAATTTTGTTTACATTTTATTCTAAATTAATAAGAGTATCTACATTTGAGCTACTTTTTGAATATGATTCTAGCCTATGAATGAAAAATTTCGCTAAATTAATAACAGAGTAAAATTAATAAAGCAATATTATTGTCTTTAGAGCCGATTAATTTGTCATCGACAAACCAGAAATAACATTTATCTATAACATTTACTTACTTGTTCGAGTTTCATTTGAAAGTCTAGGCAGTACTTTTTAAGTAAATTGAAAGCTCCAGTGTACGACGCGGTACTGGATGACACCGCATTAACCGTTTCGTCGAAAATATCTGTGTATAATTTTTTTATCACCGAGGTATCCACGTTGGATAGGTCTTGTTGTTTAACACCCAATTTGATAAATCCATCGTCTACTTGTCTTGTCAGCGAGGACATTTTGTTCATAAAATCAAACATATCGTCTTGGATTGTATACCACAACGTGTACGCCGTGTCTAAGTCTTCGTATTCTGTGATATTTTGAAACATGTCAACTTTAAAAACGAAATCCTCGATCGTCTGCGAGGCTTCCCTAAACCGCAAGAATTGTAACGGTGGGCTAGAAGTTCCGCTAGAGATCTCGACTGAAGGTGCAAGCACAGACGCTATTTCATAATTCGAATAGGTTGTATCCGATATTAGTAGTCCGGCGTCAACAAACATTTTATACGTCAAATGGTATACGTTACAATACGACATGGTCGTTGTCCATAATAACTCATACGGCGATATCACGTCGATACTGTCTAATTGATCGATGTAATCCGGTGAAATACAATGTCGGGTGGGCACCTATGAAGGAGGTATAACACAATCGTTTAGCCGAATCAATTTAACGTTATACAATAACACACAGCATAAAAAAAAAAAATTTTTAGAATAAGATATAGTTACTTACGTAATAATAAATCAAGACAAATATGACTGAAAACTGTTTCATCATAAGAATGGTTAAACAATATGAAATACAGAAATAGAAAACAATAAAACCAAATATTTTACATAAATTTTTGAACGGTAGCCGTGTATTATATATTTTATTTGTTACGAAAAGTTGAGGAAAACGGCTTAGTAAAATTGACTCGAGCGCGTATAACAAACAATTATGTACGTGGACCTCGAATGAACTAATGTTAACAATCCATAAATTTTAAATGTATAGGTATACACACACCCGTTCTCACGTAAGCACATAATTCCCAGTCATACAAACAAATGTGTCAAACACTAAACAAACCCGTGCTTAACGAATTTCATTACCTACGCAAATGAAAATCATTACGATCGATGGAGATTGCTGACGCTCGATATATTGAAATATACAGGATGGTAATTTATTGAACGTAAAAACCAATATCTCTGCACCAGACTTTGGAGGACTTGAAATTAAAATGACATCCGCATCATTATAATATTGTTTCTGTTCAACTAACAATCGCTTGTGAATTCATTTCGAATTCGTCTCATTACAGCTTCATCAACTGCAGTAAATTGGTGTTTGAATAATAGTTTGAATTTACAATATTATATCGCGTCAAATTCCAACTCAAAGGAACTGACCACCCCTTGATTACATTTCAGAGTTAATAAGGCTAACTTATTCGCGCTACTCCGCATCATTGATTGAACGTATTACCATTGGTTTTAGAATAAACATTAAACACATTGTACACCCATTGTTGAAATCGGTAGCGCGTACGTAGACGTCTCTGAAAACGTTTGAATTACAACTAGATGCAAACAGGTTTTCAGAAACAGAAAACTATGAATAGTCGTAGTTCCTGTTGTTGATCATAATTCATAAGAAACCGCTCTTCGCCGAGGAAAATACTTTAATTTTGAGAACGTAGTTCAGTAATCTCCCTCCTCCGCCTCAAAACCCAACAGCCTCCAATATTACAAATATAAAAATTAAAACGATCACAATGTTATACATTTGTATTACAATTAATACTAAAATATTACTACATAATTGGTTAATAATATACATTATAATATAATATAATTGGTTGCACAGGCAGGTGGTATCTATTGATTATAATATATAATTGATAATACACATATCTGATATTGCGCACAACGTGAACACATTTCAAACGCACCTTGAAAGGTTTAACCTTGAGATTTATTTTTGCTGTCATGTTAAATATTTACATTTCACTTTTATTATTTAGTCAGTATTTACTATTTTACTATTTTAATGTACCTACCTCTTATTCTTCATTTTTATTTTATTCATCTTCAGCAAATTTTTTCAATTTTTCCGCATATTATTGTTAAGGCATTTAAATAACTTGATTTAAATCGTTAGTGTCTTATTCTCCAATACTATAGAAGGTTTTTTAAAAATGTTTCTACTATGTCAATGAGGTGTTTCAAAACTTTATATGTTAAATAATTGTGATGTGTTATTGTTACGGTTTTCACAAAATGGTTTTGGTTTTAGATTTTTTTAAATGGGGTGTGTGGGGAGGGGAGTAATGTTTGATTCTCGTTTTGGCTAAGATTACAGTTTCTCTACGCGTTACGTTTAGAGATGGATTCCTTCAGTCAACATTTTCCATGTTTTAATTGCCTGCTGAGCTTATCGGAGGATGAAGTCCAATTTGTTTGCCACTTTTCTTTGAGTTTTTGATCGACTTCATTCATTACATCCTGGGTACACTATTTATTAACTAATAACTATTTCATTATTTTTCAAGCATGTTTCTAGAAATTTTTTTTTTTCATTTTTTATGAATAACAGTTTATAACGACTGTTTAATTATACCTATACAACCCGGTTATACTTCGGTTTGTACTAATTATTTCGATTTGTTGAAAGTGAATTAACAATCCAATAACAAATGTATTGTTCTACATGTGCAATGTACATGAACATATTCGCAAGCCTAATGCCCATAAACCAGAAGAATTTACAGCTTATTCAACAATGTACATATCGACAATATAATCTATTCATTTAGTTAGATGCTCGATAATTTATATCATTGTCAATTCATTGACAAAAACTATCGGGATTTGGTAAGTTCCTACACTAAACATAGGTTGCATAATAATATGTAAGTTCCGACACGAACAAAAATACTCGTTTACTTATAGGTACGTAAGTTTCTATAAATAGTTAAGAAGGGCGAGACTCCTAGGTCTGGTGCAACTTCACGGTAGGGAGTTTCAGGAATGCGTGAATTATACTGCTGTATTGGTCTTGTAAATTTGAAACCAATGTACCGTTGCTTTTGAAAACACGATTCTGAGTGAAAGCAATTGGAAGGATCAGTTAATAGTGTTAATATTTAATAAAAAGCAAAACGAAAAATTTTTAAACAAGAATCCTTATAAAAAAGGGAATGTCATGATTGTTATTTTATCTATTTTATCTAAATTTCAAACATCTTTAAATAGCATTAAAATTGTTGAAATCTTTTGAAATGTATACCATCTCTAGAAAATGTTCTGAAAAATGTTAAGTACTCTGTAAATTGCTATTATTGGGAAAACTGTAGAGAAATTCAAAAAATTACCTGTTTATTGCAACAACTAGACAACATTTGGAATAGGAAACATAATCTACTATTGAAGATAAGATAACGTTTTCTATGAAAAATCGTGATGGCTGATGACATACACAATCAATAAAATAAAAATTATATTACATATCATGGTAAAACCAGTAAAAAAAAAACTAAACTATACGTATGAAATTTCCTGCGTGGCGATAAAATCAAATGTTCTGAAACTATATAAAAATAGATAATATACACATAGATAATATATTTACTATTATTATCTTCCGTAACGGTAAATATTCAATATATTATCTACCTGCAATGGTATGAGGCCGAGTGAAAATTTGTTCAAGCAATGTTGGGAAATATATAAGTTGATATTCTTGTGTCTTATTTGGATAAATTTATGATCAGCCATTTATAGCATTTATTTTGTTCTAGATTCATGGCTACTTATCTAAATTCTAAACACAAACAATTCTGATAGTTTTAATTTGTAACTGAAATGATAATTTTGAATGTCCAAATATTTTTAATTTTCGATTTTCCGGGATACAATGGTCAATGAGTACCTATATAAAACGGTAAAGACTAATTGGATTTATAAACACAAAATATTTGGAATGTAAAATATGCAAATTATAACACCAGAAATAAACTCCTTTCCTAATACATATACTCGTATATAGATTATTATAGAGTATTTAAAATGTAAAATAAATATAATATTATGTAAACATATTATATGCTATTTTTTTGCATTTTGCATTTTATAGTTTCAATGTAATTTTTCGTAAGCTTTTTGGAAATTGAAATACAAAAATAATAAAATGTATCAGTACATTTATACATTATATTCACAATCCTATTCATACATTTTATTAAATAATAGTAAAATATAAATATTATACCAGATTAAAATTTGTTTTGAACCCATTTTAACTTATTTGAGTGTATTACAGTTTTTGAATGTATACCTATCATCAAATATAATTTGGTCCAACCTCTAACAAATAAAAAAAATCAACTATAAAGTCAAATAAATCAATCATACTTTTCTATACTTAATAATCATGTTATATAATTTATAAAAATAGAATTCAAGACGAATATTTTTTTTTTAGATAATATCGGAAGAAAATGTTAAGTTTAAAGCTTAATAAAAACTTTGATTTTAACTATAAATAAATGTACATTGTATCGTTGCTTTTATGTCAATATTAAATAAACACATAATTAACAATGAAAAAAACAAACATAACAAAATTTATTCGGACAAACTAAGGCTAAGTGCCACTATCTTAGCATAGATATACTATAAATAGTTGTAAACACATATTATATGTTATACTTTGTTGGTACACTTTCTTGTATGGATTATTACAGAACTCATAACATTTATGAGCTCATGAAAAATAATTAAGTATACATTTTAAGTATAAAGTAATTTGAACTCTAATAACTATAAGCTATATTTCTTCAATAAAATCTTCAACTGAAGTTTGATTTTATTAGAAATAATCTTCCTTGACATTTCAACAATAAAATGGAAATAATAGTATTGCTTTAAAAAGAACAATGTCAAATAATATATTGTTATATTAAAGCATGCTCAAACAGATATTTATTTAACTTTATTATTCGATATAAGTACACTCTATAATAATTAAAAATAAAACTAAAAGATATTATATGTATATTGTTTATACTTGCTTCAGAGGAAAGTAACATTTATTGTGTAACGTAATTCAAAATATGAGACAAAATAACTGGTTTCCCAAGAAATTAGATGTAAGCTGAAAAACAAATGATTTTATATGGGTACTTATTGTTATACTTATAATAGTTAAGAAACAGCTTCCACTTCTATGACACTTTCTTGCATTCCACCACTCGGTTGTACCACTTGTTGTTGTTGTTGCTGTTGTTGTTGTACACTGACTGATCCATCTCCATAACTTATCATCGTAGACGATGCACTGTAGCTACTTACAACTTTGGTCTGAGACTCAATGATCTGGAACTCAGATATATAGACACTCACGGTAGATGTGCTCTTTGAAAATTCATTGGCTTTCAAAAGAACACCAGAATAAACAACGAGTATAGTTTCCAACCATTCCGTTATATCTTGATAAAATGCTTCTTGGCTTTTTACAGAACTCTGACTGATAAACTCTTGCGATTGTGTGATTTGAATTTTGATAGAATCGCATGTCTGCTGGAACACTATTTGAGTTTGTTGTAACTTGAATAAAATTAACGTTCTATACGGCGTGTCCTCCGTCGCTGTAACCGATGCAAGTACTGTTTCATACACTCCGGTGAATTTCTCTATGGTGTTCGTAAGGAATAAGTCAGCATTGTTGTCCGTGTTATATACTTCGTTGAAATCGACATCAAACACTATGAACATTTGAATAACGTAGTCCTTGTACGAGATAGTTTGCGGTATGAGTACATATTCCACACTGTCCAATGGATACTCGTTGGCTCTCCTAAACGTTGTTTCAATAAAGGTGGACAAAATTGCCTTCTTTTCTTCCGTGTCCGCGTACACCGCTATTAACCCCTTAAAATAATCGTCGGAGCCATACGTTGTAATTTCATTTATATAAATTATTGTTGCCGAAGCTATACAGTCCAGATAATCGACGTTGATTTGGAATTGTTCTTGATTGGATTGCAACAATATTATGACTATACTCGAGTAACTGCTCTGTGTTTTCGATTGCACTGCGGTAATACTCGTTGAAAACTTGGAGACAACGGACGTTTGGAAGAATAGTATGGATTGCGTTATTTGTGAACCAGAATCAATATTGATATATGCGTTCCTGACACTAGGTCCGTTGCTGTTGGTTCCCGATTGTACACTACCGTAGGCAACCTCGGACCCCGACGGACTACCATTGGTCACCTTAGGGCCGACTACACTTCTCGATTGTGAAGCGTAAATATCCGTTTCAGTATATCCAGGAATAATTCCTTCTTGTCGACCATTAATATCTCCTGACGAAATATCATGTGCTCCTATAGGACCATTTGTATTTCCTGGTTGAGGGGTACTAGGTCCATTGGAACTATAACTATAACTACCACTACCATAACTATAACCACCGCCACCACCATTATTATTATCACCAGTCTTGCCCCCACCATTGTCACTATTACCACTGCCACCTCCATAACCAGTATCTCCACCACTACCATAACCATAACCTCCACCATTCCCACCACCACCACCTCCACCACCTCCACCACCTCCACCACCACCACCACCACCACCACCACCTCCATAACCATAACCACCCCCATTGCCAGTACCTCCACCTTTTTCAGTACCTCCACCATTGCCACCTCCACCACCATAACCTCCACCACCATAACCTCCACCACCATAACCTCCACCACCATAACCTCCACCACCACTATAACCTCCACCATTTCCAGTACCTCCTACATTGCCAGTATCTCCACCCTTGCCACCACCACCACCATAACCACCGCCACCCCCATTTCCAGTACCTCCTACATTGCCAGTATCTCCACCCTTGCCACCACCACCACCATAACCTCCGCCACCACCATTTCCAGTACCTCCTACATTGCCAGTATCTCCACCCTTGCCACCACCACCACCATAACCTCCGCCACCCCCATTTCCAGTACTTCCACTATTGTCACCACCACCACCATAACCTCCACCTCTACTACCATTGTTTCCACCACCTCCACTACCGTAACCATAACCATAACCATAACCATAACCACCCCCATTACCAGTACCTCCACCACCACCACCACCACCACCACCACCACCACCACCACCACCACCACCACCACCACCACCATAACCATAACCATAACCATAACCATAACCATAACCATAACCACCCTTATCACCACTACCACCACCTGTATATTGTGTGAAACCTGGTTTATAAGGTATTGCTGCGGTTTGGTTACTGTTTTGACTTAAATATAGTTCAACTTGACGAAAGACTTCAGTTATTTCAACAGTATGTGTACCCAGTGATCCAATAACATCAATAGTAATTTGTTCCGTTATTTGTGTGATTCCGGTATCTTGAGGTGTATTGGTATTTTTTTTATTCGAGCTTGGGGTTAATAAAATAAATACATATGTGCCAGAATTTATAATATAAATTTTGTTTGATACTGCTGTACATTTCGCATATAAAATTGAATATTCTAATTCCCTAATTGTTACTTGATTATATACCCAAGAATTTAAATCATTTTTATCATTCGATACTGTTTGTGACTTCACCGTTATATAATTTATCTGACAGATAAAGGTTTGTAATACTAATTTATTGGCAACGAATGGGTAAAAATCTTTCGGTAAAATAATATCTGCAGATGGAACTCCACTTTTTTCTTTATCGACAACACGAACATCAAAATCACCTACATTGCCATTATACCATAGTATGTCAGCATAATATTGTTCTATTGTATCCATTCCGTATGAATTAAAATTATTTGGTATCATACTACCATCTAAATTGAACTTGGTCGCTCGCTGATAATGTACTTCGGTGGATTTGACGGCCGTTAAAAGCATTTTGTTAACACTAGCATATAATGATATCATAGCTTGATTGTAGTCATCGGTATCTTTGCCATACGTAGATTCAGCGTCTGCCTGCGCATCTTGTATGGCCATAACAATGTATTGACACATGAAATCAAAATTCGCTCTAACTATATTCACTTGCTCCCATATCAAAATTCTCAAAGCTAAGTGTTGCTCAGAATAACCCATAGAATTTATATAAATCACGGTCAACGATATCTTATATATATCATACATATGAATAACAGTTTTGTTCAATAATGACGGTGCATCATTGTCATTAAGACCAAAAAATACAGACAAGTCAGTAGCTTTGTAAATTTCCTGAAAAAAAACGAAAAATAATAAATATCACAGTAACGAAACAATAATAATTAACTAGCGTATTAATTTACAAACCAGCAATTTTTCATCGGGGCTTGCAGATCCTGTACACAAATCAATTCCCATACCGTAAAGAAATGCGTATTTTATTGATGCGTATACATCCATTTCTTTGGCCAATGCCTTCCGTGCATCGTCGTACTGTTTCACAATATTATTCCATTCTTGTTGGTTCATATATACAGCATCTGTATAGCTTGGTCCACCGGTGTACTTGGACTTGAGTTCTTCGACTTTTTTCATAAAATCAATGTAAGACGATTGACATCTCTGTGCGATAAGAATCGTTTGAGCTGTACTTATATCGCCAACATCGCCAAGTGTTGTTTCTGTCTTCGTAACGACCCCGTCTTTTTTTTTATAATAATTAACCGTCATGTATAACATAGCGTTTAATTTGTCTTGCATTACCTTCGCTTCGTCATCGCTCAAGCCGTTAAACCACGAGGCAATATTTTCAAGACCACTTCCAGTCTTCTGAACCACATCTGTTACAATATCATTTGACTGGCTATCGATTTCATTAAATCCGCTTTGGATATAATAGCCTGAAGACAGCATACATTCAACCGATGTTATGTACGCTGCTTGGACCGATAGCGTGTAAAACGAAATGTACTGGTTAGGACATGGTACAACCAAGTTATTATACTGGGCTGGTAATAATGATTTATTATCGGCTGCATCTTCACACTAGAAAAAAATAAAATAAAATATAAGATAATAAACAAACTATGCATTATAAATTAGTAGGTAGGTATCGATAATGATGAAACATAGCAGTGGCTTAAGTTTTAAGCGGAACGAAGACGGTAATAATTATTGTACAATCGAACTATTTATTCTATTCGTATGGAAACAAATTTCAGAGCAGACCACTCTTTAAAAAATATTTAAGAAATATGAACTGCGGATCAAGATTACACTTTAGAGGGATAAGGTTACAAAGTTCAGTAGATTTCAAAAACACATCCAACTCAGTAAAGTGAAATTATTTACTTTCAATGATATTTTGTCCTTCTTACTAATATGAAGAGCATCAAACTCTTAAGTTATAGACTCAACACGATGAGTGCCAACAACAACAAAAAATGTCAACTTCAATATAAGCTGGAATTTCAGTGATAAATTGGTGTCGGTGAAAGCCAGGCCACGTTATGTCTGTTATGTTGCATATGTGTCTCCGTATCTCAAACTGTATCTCAAAGTGACATTTGTGTTGGACAATATAATAACTTTGACTCGACTGAATATTTCAAGTTCAAAGGGTAGTGCACCTGTCTTATTGAGATTGGAAGGTGTGAATAGAGTGATCATTAGGAGTTTCGCTAGCTCTAGAAGCAGCATTCCTCCAACGATTATTTACTTTTCGAGTCGATCGTTGGACGGGAGCTTCAGTATCATTTGATTTAGCTTGTCCAAGTTTTTAAGATTAAAAACGAGCTTTACGCTGATCGTCAGTTTCAGAGACCTGGTCAGGGCCTTCTTAACCCGATAACGCTATTGCTTACTCTGAATTCCACCAAGACATTTGGTGTCCTGCGAATAGGGTAGACGTTAAGCAAGGCGGACCATGCGGTGAATTGGACTGTTGGGGCCATAATTAGTGGTGCGCATAGGAACAGAAAAAGTGGTGAGAAAAGAAGAGAGTGTAGGCACGTTGTCAAAACCGTCGACGAGGTTTCGTAGGAACATCAAGTTAATATCATCTCTTCTGTCGGCTAGCGTTGATAGGCCAACCTCGTGAAGATTATGAGCTCTATAAAAATGTACAAATCTGGTCATCTATGTGAGACGTAAATTATCTTTTAATATTCATTGTTGCCAACAAGGCTTTAGGAGTGGGTACAGTTATACATTTTTGAGCGATTATAATTCGAACAAAATAAACAACGCTTATATTTGTAACATTACAATAGTATAGGTACAATGCGTATGATGTATTTCATTATCAATGAAAATCAATTAACTTGCTAATAAATACAGATATTGTGTTTATCATTGAACGGGTCTGCTAGACATTTTGGCGGAGACAAATAAAACACCAACGAACATTTAACTAAGCGTGACTTATAAGTTATAACCAAATACAATATAATTGTGAGACTGCTTTACTTATGAAACGCGTAAAAACGTAATTCATGCACAGGTTGCATTTCAGTAAATTAAAACATCGTAGGTATAGGTAAATATTAATTACTTTGTCGTACAAGAAACACATCATATTATAAATACGTGTAATTAAGCCGCGTCCACACGACGTCGGTTGGACGCGATAACTGCCGTGACAATTTAATATAATAGACGGTCTAAAAGGAACGAAAATAAAACGCATTTAAAAATCGTAAACAGCTACGTGCAGGTGTACACTATTGGACGTGCGTATACGTTAGATGATGAGTTAACTTCAAAGAGTCCAAACAAATGTCGAATAGGAAATT
The DNA here is from genome assembly GCA_949715065.1 of Periphyllus acericola. NCBI lineage: Eukaryota > Metazoa > Arthropoda > Insecta > Hemiptera > Aphididae > Periphyllus > Periphyllus acericola. The sequence goes on from OX454265.1 coordinate 20,089,284, forward strand.
AAATATCGATTTACTAGATATTTAATCGTAACGTACGGAAACCGCGTGTATAAGAAAAACAATGATTTTCTCGCACCAACATATGAGTGATTGCAAACTTTTAAATTGCCCCATATTAAAATACATTAAATGATTTTCAATATCACTGTTCGACGTGCGCTAAAACAATGAAAGTAACGTATAACATAATACTCATACGCTGTAAGTTCAGTGTCCAACCGTATGAGTTATAAACTGTGACAATAATTACACCGTCGTGTGCTTGCATAAGATGTTAAAATTGTATTCTGTTCGGTACAAGTTAAATATTCCTATTTTTTTTTAAAAAAATTCGTGTTCGTGCATGAGTATAAACTAAAAATGTTTCGATGTATTTGTCTAGTTCCATTATTTTTTCGCTTCAATCAGTTCAGAAGAATATATTACTGTGATCGTCCCGACATTAAGTATTTCTAGAAACCCGCGGTGTTCCCGCTACATTTGTAAACATCGTATAAAAAAATTTTAATTTGTATGCGAATTTCATGATTTTACAAAATATAACAGTGAATTAAACGCTTGAAAATCCAAGTTGTGCGCGCAAACAATTTCACTGATATACCGATTATTTCTCCGACAGTAAAAACAACGACGTATAATTCATCGTATCCACATAAAGTAACTTATCTTACGAGTAAAACGAATCGAGGATTAACATTTTTTAAAAAACTAAAACATACACGATTTATTCAAACGATCTTGCACGAACAAATAAGATTTAAATCGCCTACAGATTACATTTATTGGAAACGTTATTGTAGTTTTAAGGAAATAATTATCAATGCAATAAAAATATGTTTTCACAACTAATAAGTATTACATTTGTGCAACTTCTGCGATTAAGGATTAATTCGTGAACAGTGACGTGCATTACTATAATAAGTCATTGGATTAATATGAATCTTTAAGAATCGAGATGCGAACATTGATTTGGTAATGATTAATCTCATTGTAATGTTATAACTATCGGCATGATAAACGTATCAGGATCAATATATTGTTATTAGGTTGTAATTATAAAAATGTATTGTACACACTGAATAAAAATAAATAAAATGTCTCACATGAATAACTCCTATAAATAGGAACAGCCAGAGTATCCGCATCTTGCAGAATATTTTTCGTCAAAAAAACTGAATCAAATGAAAAAATATAACATTTTATAATATTACTAAATGTTCATATTATGATGCCGTGATGGATTATTACTTTGGCGATAAATTGAATTTCATACCATGCCGGTACTTAATTAAAAATTATTATTTCGCACTATTCATTATGTTATTAATATGAATCATGTGTCACCTAATCAAACACAAAACTAACTAAAATATTACCCGTTTTAAAAAAACCTAAGTAAATATAAAATTGTACGTAGGTACATAAAGTTACATAAAAATTGCATTAAAATGTTTAATGACGTTCAGATTAGATACCTATGCCTATAACAGTTTAGCATAAACCATATTATTATTGTTAAGCGGACAACATATTAATAGGTGTTGGTTTAATTATAAAATCTAAAATAGTTAGCGAGGAATGTAATATATTGTTATTTTGACATTATAGCAACAATCAATGGCAAGATTTACTTACTTTATTAACTTAATATCCATCGCATGGGACGGCATATTTTAATAAAAAATGTTATTCATTATAAGAATTATAAAAATAAAGTTTTTATTTTAAATTACGATTTCCACGTGTATTTTTGGGACATACTTGATTTACGATTGAAGCGGCAAATTAAATTTAACATATAGAAGTAGTAGTAATATAGGGCTTCTGACCATGGTTTTTCAGTTTTTATTTTTCGAGGTAGTTTTCCCCCGGCAAATAAATGAAATTTAGCTTCTTTTCCAATCGTGTTTTTGGCTTCTCTTTTTATTTCAAATTTTTTATTTGCCGAGGTAGTTTCACTGCGGTAAATTTATGAATTTTAGCCTCTTTTTCAATTATGATTTTGGCTTCTCTTATTTATTTCCTAGGTAGTTTCGCTGCGGTAAATTTACGAAATTTTGCCTCTTTTTCAATCGTGTTTTAGCTTCTTTTTTATTTCAAATTTTTTATTTGCTGAGGTAGTTTCACTGCGATAAATTTATTAACTTTACCTTATTTTTTAAATAATTTAACAATTTTATATTATTTTACTTCTGACGGTAGCTACCTGGATTATACTCTTATACAGCTTTGTAATATTTGTAAAAATAATAAATTTTCAGCAATTTGTTTAATTGGTAGATATTTTTTACTAAAGTAAAATTATTTTTTTGTTAACTAGATGTCGTTTGTAAATAATATAACTTTTTAAATGTATCTATACATTTTTATTTTTTTATAAATATTTATTACTTTAGAATAAGTTCATCAGTCAGTATGCTGTTAATAGTCAACAAATAATTACTTATGGTTTTTTAAATTATATTTTATTTTTTTATAAGTCATGTTTTCTTCTAATACTGTTGTTAGTGTCGATTTTAAAAATATATATGTAAAAAAATTTATATTATTAAAATATAATTTAGAGAACAAAACTGAAACTATTAGGAAGTCTACAAGGATTTCAAAACCACCAATACGTTTTCACGATGAATTTGGTTATTAACATTTTTTAAGTATTTTCTACAATATATTATTAAAAAATAATGAGCTTAACAGTGGTATGTAAATCAATTTTCATTATTCAGCCTTATAATAATAATAAAAAAAATTTCAATTGGATTTTTAGTTGATTATCAAATTACAATTGTTATTCTACTCGAGTGTGAATTAACAAAACAGACTTTGAAATTAGATGAAGAAAAATGGAATCACATAATGGCTGAATCTAATTTTAATATGATTCTTAATAAACTTTATACTCATTCTAAACGAACTGTACTAACCGATGATATTTTTGATATTTTTTATTCAATTAATGCAAATAATGAAACTATTACATTACGAGTCGATAACAACCGTATAACATTATCTCGCTACAATTTATCACGATTAAAACAATTACAATATTGTGTTAATGCATGTATTCTTACAAAACAAAAACAGTTGAATTTGTAACAAACATGTTTCGATTTAGTATTATCATTAATCAAACAAGATATTACAGATTTACCAGTATCGTGTCAAAAGAAAGAATTAGTAAATGCATATGTTCAAAATTATGAATTCAATTTAAGTAATAGGCGCTGTGAAGATAAATATTTTATTCTTGAATTACAACAGTTTCACTGTGAAAAAATTTCAGATATGGTATTAAAAGAAATATACAAATAATATGTTTCGATTGAGTTTTTTCATTATCCAATTGAGACGCTTAACTTTTACCAATAAAACTTTAAAGAAATGAATAATTGTAAAATTCATGCGTTCAAAATTATTAATTTAACCTTAGTTATGATTTACGTTGTGTAAATTAATATTTTATTTTTTAATTGTAATATTTCAATGACGATTATTGTTAGACATGTTTTTTAAAAGATTTACATGTTATATCACTTGTTTTTTATATTATAATTTCGATTTTTCAATAATATTAATTATTATTAATATGTTAAGTATGTTTATTAGTATAGGTATGTTATCAATATAATAAAAAAATAAAATTTTAATAGTACTTTTTTATTTTTCAAACAATTAATTAAAAATATTCTACATCAATCAATCATAATTTATCATTTTTTCGCTTTGTTACTTTTCTGTCCGGGTCAGAAGTGAATCTTCCTGTTATTATTTCAATCAAATTAGTAAATTCATTTGTAATATTCACATCTCTAGAATTGTCATTTGATGTATATACTTTAATTGAACAGTTTGAATGTTTCCACCTAATAATACAAAATTATTATTATAACTGATATTGTTTAATAAAAAAACGTATCATAGGAGTTTAAATAGGAATATGATAATGGAAATGATCACAAAATATTTACAAATATGAAGTCATAATATACAAATTGAATCAGATTAATTTGTTTAGAAATGATTTAACTATATATTTATCACCTGTCATTAGCCGATATATCTTTTATGTCTTTCATTTTATAATGTTGCAATACCCAATAGTCCTTTCCATTATTTACCGGACATTTAAACGTGAAATTATATCCATCTTGTTTTACAGTCATTGAGTTCTCTTTTTCATCAAATACACTCGTATTTTCATTTTCAATGAATTTTTCAATTTTGTCCATATAAGATTTCATCTAAAAAAAGAAAAAATGGATTAGAAAAACATATTTTATTAAAGTTTTTTAAAACGTACCTTCAATGGTTTAATTTTTTTTGCTGGTGATAATGATTTCGATGGTTGTGTTTTTCTTTTTTTTATGACCTTAGATTTACTTTTTGAAGTTTTACTTTTCTCGTCAGTTTCCGTATACTTAAATAATAAAAACAAAATAATAAAAAATTAGTTTTTATATTTTAGGTAGGTATTTATATACTTACATCACTAGAATCATCCTCTGTTACTGCAGTATATTTCTTTATATTTTCCATTTTTTAAATTAATTATTATTTAAACGAATGATTAAAAGTACAAAAATATATAATTTAAAATTAAAATAACACTATTATAGAAATAACACCAAGTATATATAGTATATTCAATACTCTTTTATAGCAATAAATATAGTTATCAAAAGTTTTGACCTTAAATAAGTGGTGTGATTTAAATCAGATATATAAAAGTAAAAATAGTATTTAAACCTTTCGATAGAATTATATAAGCAAAAAAATACAATAATATGTTAATTACGTATTAGTTAAAATATAATGAAGGAAAAAATAGCACTTTTATTATAATTAACGTAAAATATCATATTGCAAATTATTCCTATTAAATGTTATCATCTAATATGATTTGATATAACAAATTAAAATCAATAATCATATTATAATAGTTCAACCTTCACGAATTAGACTAAATTCTAAAAATCGATAAACATGCAAATTGTTATGCGGCTTATGTAATTTGATTACCGAATTTATTATTAATAGTTTTTTATTAAAAGGAAATAATGATAATAATAATATTAATTATTTTTATAATGATTCAGCACAATTTAAAAAAATTAAATTTTATCGCATCTTACGATTTGCAATTCAATATACATTAGACTAAATTAAAAAAAGTTTTCAATAATTGCGTACTATTTCTATACGTCTTTGGTGAACTTTGCACATAGCTCGTTGTTCCACTCGTCTTTTCATTATCAACTTTATCATATTCATTAAATCCCCCCAATATTCCACCGAAAAACGCAATATTACCGAAACTGACGCTTGCCCCGTTGTTCGGCCGAGCGTAAAGGCATAAATATAAATTCATTATCATAAATTAAATTAGTGTTTGAATAGTAATTCAGTATTTTGTTTAGCTGTTTGAAGTTTTTTAAAACAGAAGTTTCAAGCTAATTATTTGAATATATTTTCAAGAAAAGTCACAAATATGTAAGCATAAATATATAAATTTTAAATTATTTTAATTGAGCTCGTATCAAATTTATTTTGTGTCTTGTATACTAACATAATAAGCTTTGTAAGTTTATAAATTAACATTTCTTCAGTTCTAACTTAGTTTATTGTTTCATTATTAGATTATTGTTTTTTAATATAAATATAAATATAAATATAAATTTTAAAATATAAATATATTTTTATTATTTGAAGAATGGTTAATTTTATATGCTATATATATTTTTCAGGGAAAATAGATCACCTAAAATTGTTATAGCAGACTTTGAATTTTTTAACTATAGAAGGAATGATATTATATTAATATCAGGTGCTTTTACAAGTTGCAATGAAATTAATTATATAAATCAAAAAATCTATAAAATACAAGGAAAACCGCTTATAATTACACCAGAAGGTGGAACAATAATAATGAACGATTACATAAAAGAAAAAACAAAATATTTATTACATAATGTATTTAAAAATCAACCTGAACGGCTCGATATTATTTTAAAAGAACTAGAAAATTCTATGAGAAATGATTTAGATTAACCAGTCAATTTTTAAAAAAAATGTTTTAATTATAATACACTAGTTTTATGGAATGGTAGTACAGATAAACGTATATTATTAAGACTAGGTATTAATTGTAATATGTTAAATTTAACTGCTTATGATGAATATAATGATAAAATATTTTATTTAAAGTTAATAGATTATAATAATAATAGTTTAATATTTGTACATAAATTAGGATATGTTAAAAAAAATGGAAGGTTATTAACACTGCTTGAAACTCATAATTTAATTTGTAGTAATAATCATAATATAGTATGTATGCATGAACCTGTTAACGATGTGAAAATAACAAATTTTTTTTTTTAAATTTTTTTTTATCTATTGACAAAAATATTTTTAAAATAAAATAAAATGTTTTATATTTAAACCAAATAGTAGCTCCTTTTATATTTTTCAGATTTATTATGGATCAAAATATGTTGAATAATATAAATAAATCGAAGATTAATCGTTTAAATTTAGTTGGCAATGGCTTAATTGAAATTCAAAGATTTAAAAAAACCTCTAAGACTTTTTTCATAAAAAACGAAGAATAATCTTTTGATTTTAATTTATTTTTTAAATATTGTAAGAAACTAGTTATTAATAAGTTAAAATAAATTGTAGAAAAAAGTACTTTAAAATTTAATATTTATATAGAATGTACATATGAACATTTTTTAACACACGGTATTCAAGACATTGCGTTTAAAACTTCAAATGTTTTTGCACATTCACACTCAAATTTTTCTGTTTTACTAAATAATATGTTTAATAAAATTTTAAAAGAGTCAGAATTCATAGCTAAAGGAAGTGGTTGGAATTTAATTAGGATAGATGGATTACAGTTAAGAATTAATATTGTAAATCCTTTAAGAGGATTAAGTTATATACCTTTACCAAAACATATAGAAAATAAGAAGGCGATTATAAATGTTCAAAATAAAGATGATAAATGTTTTAAATATTCAATTTTGTCCAAATACGACAATCGTCGTGATAAATATATATATTCAACAAAATATTTTAATTTTTTCGAAAAAAAATCTAAATTAAACTTTAACTGTGTTGATTTTCCAACACCTGTTAAACAGGTCAAAATTTTTGAACGAATCAATAATGTTTCAGTTAATATTTTTAGTTTAGACGGCGAAGGCTTTGTTTACCCAATATATTTAATTGAGAGTGAAAAATCAAAACATTTTGATTTGTTTTTATTTGAAGATGGTATTAGATCACATTACTGTTATATTAAAATTTTTTCTAGGCTCGTACGTAGTCAGAGAACACGGTGTAAATCAAAATTAATAATTTGTAAAAGGTGTTTCACAGTTTTTAATAATAAACCATGCAAAAATAAACTATGGGGTGAACATGGATTAAAAGAACATAAAAAAATGTGTGATAAAAATAAAATAGGAAGGTCTGTTATGTTTGAAAATGGTGATCAGGACTTTATCAAGTTTCAAAACTATAAAAGAACACAAAGAATACCTATTGTCATATATGCAGATTTCGAATGTTTGTTAAAGAAAATAACGAATAAAAAACAATCTAAAAATACTAAAACTAAAACCAAAATTACACATATACATAAGCCAATGAGTTATGGATATTATGTTAAAATAGATTATACTATTAAACCAAAATATTTTATAAAAAAGTTTAAAATCTCTAAATCATTAACAATTTATAGAGGTAAAAATTCGGCGAAACATTTTATAAAAACTATGATTGATCTTGGAATTAAAATATGTAGTCTGTATAAAATTAATATACCAATAAAAAAATTAACTAATGAAGAGGAATCGCGATTTCAAAGTGCTCAGTTTTGTGAGTGTTGTTTTAAAGATTTTAAAAAAAATAATTTAATAAAATGTCGCGACCATGATCATTTCACGGGAAATTTTAGATCCGTCTTGTGCATATATTGTAATTTTGAAATGTCCAATGTCTCATTTGTTCCAATATATTTTCATAATTTAACCTACGATAGTCATTTTATTGTTCGTGAGCTCGGGTGCGATGAAAAAAATATTGATGTAATCCCAAATTCAAATGAAAAATATATATCATTTAGTAAATCAATTTAATCAAATTTTTAAATTAAATTTGTGGACACTTACCGTTTTTTTATCAGATTCGTTAGATTCTTTAGCTAAAAATCTAGCTGAGGATCCCACAAGATTTAGAGAAACGTTAAAAGTATTTTTCTCAAATAATTTAGATTTGGTCATACGTAAAGGAGTTTTTCCTTATGAATATATCGATGATTGGTATAAACTAAATGAAACTACTTTACCTCCAAAAAATAAATTTTATAATTCATTAAAAGATGAGCAAATTAGCGACCAAGATTATATTCATGCTCAAAATGTTTGGAAAATTTTTGACTTAAAAACATTAGGTGACTATAGTGATTTATACTTAGCAACCGATGTAAGTATTTTAACTGATGTGTTTGAAAATTTTCGTGATATTTGTTTAAGAACGCTTAAATTAGATGCATCGCATTATTTAACAATCCCCGGTCTAGGTATGGATTGTATGCTTAAACATACAAAAATTGAGTTAGAACGTTTAAAAGATTATGATATGCAACTAATGTTAGAGCGTGGTATTCGAGGAGAAATTTGTCAGTCTGTAAAAAGATATGTTAAGGCAAATATACCTAATGTTGAAGGTCTTAATTATAATAGTACTAAACCTAATACTTGGATAACTTACCTAGACTGCGTGAATCTTTATGGAAAATCCATGCTTAGTGAATTACCTTACCAAAATTTCGAGTGGTATAATGATTTAACATTAGACGTAACTAAAATTGAAAATGATGCTGAGTATGGATATATATATATATTGGAAGTGGATACTGACTATTCTAAATATTTACATACATTTCATAACGATTTTCCATTTTTACCTGAAAATTCTTATCCCCCTAACTCAAAAGTTCGAAAATTATTAACAACGCTAACTCCTAAGACTAATTATGTTGTACATTATAAAAATTTAAAACAGGCAATCGCTAACGGTATAAATGTAATCAAAGTTCATAAAATTATTCGTTTTAAACAATCCACATGGCTAGCACCATACATTGAATTATGTACGGGTATGAGAGTTGGATCTAAATATGAGTTTGAACGACAGTTTTGGAAATTAATGGTTAATAGTGTTTTTGGAAAGTGTATGGAAAATGTAAGAAAGCGTGTATCAATGAAATTAATTTCTAGTGAAAAAAAGCACATAAATACATGATTAAGCCTAATTTTAAAGATAGAACAATATATTCTAAAAACTTAATGGCAGTTCATTTGTTTAATGAAAAAATGAAATTTGATAAACCTCTTTACGTAGGGTTTACTATTTTAGATATTTCAAAAACTTTCATGTATGATTTCCATTATAATATTATGAAAAAAAAATATGAACATAATTTAAATATTGTTTATTCGGATACAGATTCTTTAGTTTATGAAATAAACACAAATAATTTTTTTGACGATCTAAAAAATGAGTTATTACCATACTTCGATACTTCTAATTTTCCTAAAAATCATTTTTGTTTCAATGAAAGTCGAAAAAACCATCCAGGATTTTTTAAAGATGAATTAAAAGGCGAGATTTTGTTAGAATTCATAGCTCTACGTCCTTAATTATACTCTTATCGAGTTGCTAATAAACAAATAAATAAAGCAAAAGGTGTTAAAAAATATATTATTAAAAAACATTTAAAATTCGATGAATACTTAAATGTTTTAAATGCTCATATTGATAATAAAGTAAAAGGAAAATCTGTTTATAGTGATATGAATTTAATTCAATCGCACAACCATTACGTGTATTCAAAAACTATAAACAAAAAGGTTCTAAACGGTGACGATGATAAGAGATATATAATGAGAGATGGAATTAATACATTAGAGTATGGTCATTATAAATTAAGCTCTTAATATATTCAATAAATTATAATTATTATATTATTAAAAAAATAAAAGTAAAATTATCATTTTAATAAATTGCTTTAATCAATATAATTATAAAAAAGTTTAATTCTTTAATTATGTTATTTAAATCATTTTTTATTAGATAAGTACCTAATTTAATGTGCATGTATAGTGTTCGAACTTTAAATAATGATAAATTATTATTTTTAACTATTAATATATATTTTATCATTAAATTGTTTTGTTCAATTATTATTGATTGTTAATAATAATGTTTATATTCATATTTTTGTATATATTTTTTTATCGATAATGTACATTTTTTATTTACAATAGCTTCTATTTATTGTTAATTTATAAGTTTACTTTTTTTAATATATATATATATATATATATAAAAAAAATATTAATGTTTAAATACGTCACATATAGTGCGTATAAGTACTGTGTATTTATTTATGTGAATTATTGTTATTTTTTTTAGTTCAGTATGTTTTCAAGTAACGACATTATTACTATACCCATTATTTTGGATGATTTTGCAAACCATCAACATGCTATTAGTAATTTATTAAAATCTTTATCACCATTTCGAGGAACTGAAATTAATGTTAGTCAAGTTGTGGAGTTTTATCCTCATATAGTAGTTGATTCAGAACTAAACAAAATGAAAGACCCATGCGGAAATTTATTTTGCGTGAGACTGACAATACGGGATGCTCAAACAACTGAATCTGCTGGTTGGTGTTCATATCACTGCTACAAAACTCATTCTGATGATTCCAACAATCGTGGTTATGAATCACACACTGTACATAGATTTGAATCAAGTATAAGGTATCGAAATTGGTTTAAAAAAGATCATTGTTACAATTGCAAACGGTATTTAGCAAGAGGGGTGTACTTATTCAAACCAAAAGATATTTTTCGTATCAATGAAAACGGTGTACAAAGCGTAGAGGAAAATTTTCCTATAGCTAATCGGTATAGGGTTTATTGGTCTAAATGTTTTTTAGAGCGTGTTGCACATTTTTAAAATGAGAATATAAATATATTTTATTTGTATATCTATTTATCATCAATGTTTATAATTAAAAATTATACATGGTGTGTGAACTATTTTAAACACAAATGTTTAGTAAAATATTACTATAAAATGTGTAACCTAAAATAAACTTAACATGTACGTACGTAAAAATAAAAATTAACATGAAATGTTGTCTGTGAGAGTTGGATAGTAATGATATTTTTTATATATTTAAGTTTATAGAGTAACCCTTACCTTTTATATAATCCTATCATATTTAATTTTTTACTACACGCCTCAACCCACTAGACTACATGTTCACGAAATATTACATAAAGTATTTACACATATAATTTGTTTAGTATAATTTAATATTTTATTTTTATATTACATTTTATACAAGAATTACAATGTATTATCCGACAACATCATACGATTTTTCTGATTTACAATTACAAACATGATTATTTTTAACATTCTCTATAAACTGGTTTCCTTTATATAATAATACAAATAAACAATTTGGGTTCGACTTAGAATGTTCAAACCATGTATCACCACTTTCTTGCATCCAGTTTTTTAAAATCAAACCACAAAAGAAGCATTGTACCATATCTTGTGTTCCTGTATACTTAAAACCGCATTCAGCAAGCGAATATTTATCTTTTAATAAATTTGATGGACATGATTCATATGTTTTAAGTCTTGATAAGAAACTAGAATATTCCGGGTATACTGGATATGGATTATTTCGTACTAAATATAGTAATGATGGAAAATCTTTAGAATATTTTAATATGTTCATGTTTATACTCGTAGTAAAAATATTTTTATAAAAATAATAGAATTAATATTTTATGAAAAAAAATAAATAATTGTGACTCTACTCGAAATAAAAAACAACTTCACCGAACAATGATTCGCAAGCAACTGATAATATACATTGAAAATATGAATAAGGTTGATTTTTTTTTTATTATTTTTTATTAGCACTCTACAATCGACTACTATACAATATGTCGGCTGACGATTGTGAACTTTGAGACATTATGATTCATACAAAATGTACATACAAAAATAAAATTGTCTAAGGACTTTATCAATTGATTTTTCATGAATATTAATTTTATCTGTGTGTAAATTATATTGAACACTAAGATCTAATGTTATATCATAGAAATGTGTAATGTAACATAAATAATATCATGTTACACAAAACAGTGTGTTTACACTAAAGGTTTTTTATTCAACACATACAATTTTTACACATTTTATTTATAACATATACAATTTAACATTTATATAAGTTTTTTTACTTCTCTGTTAAGAGGTACATATTCTATAATACGATCATGAATTAAAAGACAATAAGCACTAACACCATCTAGATTTTCCATAGATTCAATTTGTATACTAACGTCAACAGTTGAAGCTGTACCTGAATCATTTTGTTTCGACGTATCTATTACAGCAATTGGTGCTATTGTTTCGAAATCAGCTGGACTCAATACCGGTTTACCATTATCTTTTCCATAATATGATTCTTGAAATGATGTATACATATTATATAACTCTGCATATTTTTTTTTAGTGAAATCTAAATTTAAATTATCATACGGATAAATAACAGAGTTCAAAATAACTTTTATATTAACTAATTTACAATGATCAAAAACACTTGGATCTTTTACAATATTGTTTTTTCGATTCTTTTGCAAACCTATTACAACAAATCGCGGTTTTTCTAATTTTGATGCAGTTTTTAAATTCCAAACTATATTTTTAGATTTACCGAGTTCAGGATATTCATAAGTTTCATACGATCTGAACGGAATAAATAAACTTTTCCCCTTTTCTACAATTTTCAATAATTTTAGTCGTTCAGAATCATCTACACTTATATGTGGAATTTTCCAAATTACTTTATCTAGAGTGACAGTACCTGTAGTTGTAGTTGCGTTATCGATTTTGCTGTGTAAACAAGCTAAATAAGTATTACTTCTTGTTAGTATTAATTCTATTCGAGAATTTACTAAAATTTTTTTTAAATCTTCAAAAAAACCTAGCCAATACTTTAATGGTATACAGACACTAAATTCTCCTGCTTCATTAACAATACTTTTATTGTCTAAATCCCATCCAGCATTCTGATAGCAATGATAATTATTTAACGTACATGTCAAATATCCTTTTAATGAACTTGTTATTCCTAAAACCCGAGTTCCATCAACTTCTACACCGTTAATTTCTAATCTAACCTGATCGAAAAGAAACGATAAACCGTTATTGGACAATTTCACAGTTTTCGGATCTGCTATTTTTCCTTCGATTAAAAGGAAACTTTCATGTAGATAAGGATAAACATCCGTTTGCTGAACTCCAATTCGTATTTCATCATTATTTTTAAACGAGTTAGTATATGGAATATATGAATGATATTCAACTTTATTTATTTTCGAATCTGTAATAAAATCTGATTCAATATCTAAAATACTGCTTTCAGGCATTTTATTTTAATTGAAATCCTAACCGTTTTAAAATTTGTTTGCTTTTACGAGTTAGTTTTATATTTACAGGTTTTCTTTTAGATACTTTTGATTGTGACTCTATTAAATTACTAATCGGTTTAATCGATTGTAACTGCTTTATATTCTTAAATATTAACCCCATATTCAAGTTTTACAACACCTAATGTGTAACACAACTGTTATTCTTTCATTAAAGTTATGAATGGGATTATTTTCTTGATCAACTAAATTAATATTTATAGTATTCAGAACTTCAGTATTGAGTTTATAATATATTAAATTAGCCGGTGACTCAATTATTTTAGCACCAGACCTCGCTCGAGGAAAAAATTCATATATCGAATGAGATTGAAGACCATTATCGAATGAACCATTTGCGACATTACACAACACTTTTATAGAGTTAACAGTGTTTATATCAATATTTTTCGTTGATTTAAAACTTGATAAACCTCCGTTGCCATATTTTTTTTTTTAAATCCTAATAGACTTGCTAGACTGTTTTCGATTGTAAAATCTATCAGATAATTACAACTCATTATACATTTCATTCGGGTAATATCGCGGTATTCATGGTAAAATCTATAGGATCATACGTTTTGTATACGTTTGTTACAATGTTTAAACATTCATTATCTTCATGAATTTGATTGCAAATATATTGTGTAATATCTTCTATTTCGTAACAGCCAAAGGGGAGTTGAATATCTAAATTATGTTCGTTCACAATAATACGAATATTGTTATTTGTCTCATTCACGTTCGGAAACGTATTATATGTATGTAGGCATAATAATGCGATTTCTGAATCATTGTATACATTTATTGCTGGAAAATAAGTCGATGATAAAGATGTCATTTTCCCCGACATGCTTACAGTAATTTATTCATTCATTTCCCTGTTATTTAAAATCTAATAGGTCTAATATGTAATATGACCGTTACTTGAACGTTAGAGTTTTTAATAGAATTATTTTCTTGATCTACTAAATCAATTTTAATATTTTTAATAACTGCTGTGTTAAGTTTATAATATATTAAATTAGCTGGTTTTTCTACTAGTCCTGTTCCTAATCTATGTTGTGAAAAACATTCATAAATCGAATTTGATTGTTTCCCATTATCAAATGAGCCTTTAGCTATATTACACATGGCTTTTATAGAATTAACAGCAATTGGTATATAATCAATTTTATCTGATTCATAGTATCGATTTTTATCTTGTAGGACTTCATATAATTCATTTTTAAATCCTAATGTTTTGGCTATACTGTTTTTACGTTTGAAATCTATTGTACAATTAGATTGCATAAAACATGTCGTACGCGAAGCTGAAAGCGTTAGACTAAAAGTAATGGTATCACTAGTGGTTTTAGAAATGTATTTACTAATATCTTCAATAGTGTAAGTGCCGTGAGGAATTTTTAAACTATCAGTGTAAGTTTTAGTTATAACTTTAAAATCGTCATTTGTTTCATTTACAAGAATTTTTTCAGAATCATTCATAAGAATATTTTCGGATGTTTTTAAACACACAAGAGCAATTTCAGAACCACCGTTTACATTTATTACCGGAGAATAAGTCGATGTTATTGAGGAACCATTCCCTGATATCCTTAATGTGATTGATTCATCCATTGTAAAAAATTAATACATAAATGTCCACAGATATATGTATTGTATTTTTGATAATTTGAATAATTTTACAATATATTCAAACCTTTAAAATAATTTTACAAGTTCAACCGGAGGTGTAAGATCACCAAACGGGTCAAAATATATAACTTTATCTCCAAGTCGGTAATAACTAACCCAGTGTGTACCGTCGCCTAAATACGAATCCAAATTAATTATTGCACATTCGTTATTATGTGGTTTTTTAGGTAAGTTGTCTCGCGAAAAGACGCCACGAAAGTGATTTATTTCCAACTTTTTAACGTACTTTATAATATCCTCACTGGTGAGAGCTCTGTTGGGTAACATTAATTTTTTCTCGTTTTTTTTTTTTCTGTTAATTCCTAGACCTTTTGGATTCAAATACAAACCTTTTCCAATAGGATTGTTTAAGTATAAACCATTACCTTTTTTACGATTTTTTACAGCATTATATATACTTGACGCACCAGAAGCTAAACTTCCTAAAGCTGACAACCCAGCAAATATTGGCATAAGCGGTAATACACCTCCCAACTGGTTCGGAGTTAAAATTATTCTCTTACCATTTTTTCTCGTTTTCTTATTTTTTTTCTTTGCTGCTAACAATATTTTTTTATTATTACCTTTACAACACATACCAATTTTTCTTTTAGCTTTCATAGCGTTCACCACCGCGTACATAACAAGTTTTTCTTTTTTAGAACTATCACTGGCTTTAACTCTTTCCCAAGCCTGTTCTTCTAATAACTTATCAGCTTTATGTCTAATATCTAAATTATTACTGTTCTCATAAGCAATGTCGTGTGTTCGACAAGCAGAATCTAACGGATTTACACCTTTGTCTCCACGTGCTAATCTCTCTTTTAACTTAGTACCAGGACCACAATACTGATATCCTGGTACATGAGCTTCGAATGGAAGCTTATTTATAAGAGTATTTAAGAAGCCTTTACCAGATTTTAACTTACGAGTTGAACGCATTATATATAACTGGATTCATAATTTAAAACTCTTTAGTATTTATATATAAAAAAAATGGAATTAATCGAGCAAAAAGATAAATTAAACATTGAAAATGTTGACACACAAGATATAAAAAATCTATCAAGACACGACCATTATTCCCAGATAGTATTCGTGGAATATTGGTTGGACCTTCAGGATCAGGAAAAACAAATGTTATGTTTAATCTTATAACTAATAGAAATGGATTAAAATTTGAAAATATTTATTTATACCCTAAAACACCTGAGCAAGAAAAATATATACTATTAAAAAATATAATTAATAGTATTAAAGGTGTTCATTTTTACATATTTACAAATGCAGATAAAGTTATAAAACCAAATTTAATTTAAAAAAATTCAATTTTTATATTTGATGATGTAATTTGTGATAATCAGACACCTATTCGCGATTACTTCAGTATGGGTAGACATTCTGGTGCTAATTCTATATTTTATTTAGCACAAACATACTCAAAAATACCAAAACAGCTAGTGAGGGATAACGCAAACTTTTTAATAATATTTAAGCAAGATGATAAGAATCTACGACATATTTTCGATGACCATTGTTCAGCAGATATGGATTTTTCAGAATTTCGTAAAATATGTCATTTATGTTAGAACAAGGAAAAATATAGGTTTATAGTTATAGATAAAACTCGTGAAATGGATCAGGGAAGATATAGATATGAATTTCATACATTTATAAATATGAAATAATTAGTATAAAAGAAAATAATAAGTTTTAGTGATATTCAGTCGGTTGCAAACAAACGAACAATTTATAATTAATGTAAATTATGAGTGGAGAAAAATCATTGTTAAATAATATAATATTATGTAAAAGAAATATTAAACGTAAAGTTATGGATATGAAACGTAATGTTATAGATTCCGATAATTATTTTCGTGAAACATTTAAACCAATACTTGAACCATTAAATACGCTATCAAAGAAAAATACAACGAATATATCACACGATTCTTCAACTGAAAATATTAATGCGGAAGTACGTTACCCTAGTGATGAAGAAGATGATGGTACGTTATTAAACACAACATTTAATAACTTTTTTAACACACGACCGCAATTACGACGTTATGATAAATCATATGGTTTATATTATGATAGAGATATCAACTAAAAATATCGGAATTTCCTGTTTCTTTTAGTCATGGTAACTTACATTTACTCGATAGTTACTATCCTTGGACTATTGGTCTTTGGTCTTTATTATGTGAAAAAGAACCTAAAAATACAACTATAGAAGATATGGAAGCATATTATAATATTTTGAAAACCACTAAAGTTCATTTAAAGCCTGACGGGAAACCAAAGTCTTCAAGATTCTTTAAATGGATGAACGTTGTAAGACCTCTATATGATAGAATGAAAACGGAGGAAAAACAGTTAAGCGCGGAAATTGCAAATATTAATAGTTCTAGAGAAAAAACTAACTTAAATTTAAAACCGTTTGATAACTATTTAGATAGTGTAAATGCTAAACGAAGAAAAATTAATGATAATACAACAATAGCAAATAAATCGTTAGATTTTGATTCTTCAGTAAACAGCCTGAAATTCGAGGAACCTCCAACTGATAAATTATTTAAGTTCAGTTTATCTCCACCAGTTAAAAAGGGTTCAGGTTTATATAAAAACGTGATTCCTAATACACAGTTAGTTTATTATGATGACCCGAATGAATTAGTGACAAGATTAAATCTTTTAATAGCTTCTCAGACAGCTGGGAATACTGGTGCTAATAATGAAATTATTTCTGTATTAGAAGAATTACGTGAAAGAAATCTAATAGTATAATGTCTGTATTAGAAGGTATTGCAAACGAGTTACATCGACCAGCAAGAAAAATTTTCCTCGACGGTTTGTTATAACAAGATTTAAAGATGATCTATGGCAGGCCGACCTAATGGATATGCAATTACACTCTAAAAAAAATAATGGATTTAAATATATTCTTATTGTTATAGATACCTTTACAAAGTATGTGTGGGTGCAAGCTTTAAAAAATAAAAGCGCAAAAGATGTTACATTAGGTATGCGTAAAATATTAAAATTAAATCAGCCTAAGTTATTGCAAACAGATAATGGAACTGAATTTTATAATAAAGAGTTTCAAATTCTTATGAAACAGTTTAATATCAAACACTACTCAACATACACTAGTATAAAGGCTGGAATGGTCAAACGCGTTATAAGGACATTAAAAAATAAAATCTATAAACATTTTACAGCAACAGGTTCTTGGAATTGGTATAATTCAATATCAAAATTGATAGACAGTTATAATAATTCATTTTACACTACAATTAAATGCACACCTCACAAAGCTCGAACAAAATCAATAAAATTTAAATTTAATCACGAAAAACCTAGAAATTCAAAGTTTAAAATAAATGACAATGTTAGGATTTCAAAGTACAAACATGCTTTTGCTAAGGGTTATACACCGAATTGGACTACAGAAGTTTTTCAAATTGCAAATGTATTACCAACAAATCCGATAACATATAGATTAAAAGATTTAGCAAATAATATAATAGTAGGTTGTTTTTATGAACAAGAAATTCAAAAGACCAAATTTCCGAACACGTTTCTCATTGAACGTGTTATAAAAAAAAATAAAAATAAAATCCTGGTTAAATGGTTAGGTTTCGACTCAAGTCATTACTCTTATATTAAATCTAAAGATATTTCAAAATAAAATGTTTATTAATTTGAAATAAAAAAGAAGCTAAAACACGATTGAAAAAGAGGCTAAATTTCGTAAATTTACCGCAGCGAAACTACCTCGGAAATAAATAAGAGAAGCCAAAATCATAATTGAAAAAGAGGCTAAAATTCATAAATTTACCGCAGTGAAACCACCTCGGCAAATAAAAAATTTGAAATAAAAAGAAAAGATAAAAATACGATTGGAAAAGAAGCTAAATTTCGTTAATTTGCCGGGGGAAAACTACCTCGAAAAATAAAAACTGAAAAACCATGGTCAGAAGCCCTATATTACTACTACTTATAGATGTCGGCCCAATTTCGACAATACTCATATAATGTCAACTGTTGGAAAGATTATGTTAAATTATAATATTAATTAAAACATTGATGTTAGTACGACGCACAGAAACGTAAAATTGCAATTAATAATATCAATAATTTAACATTTTTGTACTTTACTGGTAGGTTTGTATTTTTTTTCCGTTTGCGGAGAAATTATATGCACCTCAATTTATTGTATTCATGGCTCTCTAAAATTAAACATTGACCATCGAATAAACATAAAAAGATATTGTAGTTTTTTTGCGTCTTACTATATACTACATGAGTATTTATTTTTTTACTAATAATCTAATTTATTTATCTAATCATGTTGATTGATTAATCGGCTATGTATTTGTATAGAACACCTGGTATATGTCCTTTAATACGTCTGCTTAACGTTATCTCAAAAATATTAACGTAATAATATTAGGTTACAAAACAACCACAAACTATTTAATACAAAATTTCGAAATTTTGTCAACAATACAGTACACGTATTTGTAATAGATACTTGCATTTTGTAACGCAAGATATCCGTGTTTTTTTTTTTCTTTATCCGATAGTAATTAATGTTTTACTCTAGAGAATTATGAATATATATATTAATTGCGCGAACGAAAAAAAAACACATATCAGTAAAATGAATGATAATACTTGTTGTTTATTAATTATAACCAGTTGCAGTACAAAATCAGATCAAATTATCAACTTAGTAGTTTCAGAAACGTATTTTGCGTAAAAAGTAAATATAATTTAAGTATCTCATGAGTAGAGCACGGATTTTTATGCACTAAGAAGTATCGAAATATGCCATATAATTTATGCAATAAAAATCATGAAAATATGCAACAAATATGCAAGAAAATATTTTTATTTATTTAAAATTTACAAATTAAACAACTTACAATAATTAATTACTTAAATACTTAATGAAAAATAATTAGGGAATTTTCTAAACAAATTAATACATTTTTAAAATGTTATTTATTATTAAAATGAATAATCATATGCATTGATGCCACATAGGCTATTTTACGAGACCTTATTGTTAGGTAGAAAACCAAATTTACCTGTTCACCGATGACGAATAGGAACGGAACAATTTAAATACATGGGAGTGCAGGAAGTTGAGGTTAATTATTAGGGGAAGTCTCTATGGCCGAATTGGTATGGTGCAATGACCATAGAGCTCACATAATATCGGACGAATACTTAAAATTAAACACTCAGGCCACACTTACAAACTAACGGCAGACTGGTGAATGATAACTGCAACACCTGGGTAGTGTATGGACTCGGAGAACTGGGCGGCCTCTCACATACTACGCCGAGTGCTGGCGGTCTTACGCAATGACTCGGGCGATGGAAGACCTAGTTGGTTTGTGTTCCGCACGAAGAATAATTCACACACAAATAGGGTATTCGGGTATAATTAATAAAATGGAAACTCACGTGTTGTGTCGTTGACTAAACTTTATTTCAATAATAATAATAATAATAATAATAATTATAAAGTATCATTGCAATAACGATACAATTTTTTGTCACAATGACGATATTAATAATAATGAAAATAATAATAAAAATTCGTCGCACTGACTATACGATTGTTTGTCACAATGACGATCGGAATAATAATAATGAATAATTCGTTGCCGCAATGACGAACGATGATGAAAATAAATACAAATTTTTAAGTTAAAATGATCGCGACGGTGCTTCAACAGCGATCGACGACCAACAACCTACGGGCCGGCGCGATATCGCGACCGACGAACAATTATATATATATAAAATAAAAATAAATACAAATAATCTATTACATAACGTTACGATCCCAATTAAATCGATTTGCATAATTCACGCGCACAACACATAATCAAAATTCACAAATACGCTAAATAATGGACGGGACTGGGAGATAAGATATGACCGTCATCGCTGCAGTTATTATAATAATAATAATAATCTTAAAATACTGACACGGTGCAAACATGCATTTACAGTTTTTCTTCAGCGAAGCTGTGACGTTTGTCGGTTAACATATTTTTAAAGACCGAGAACGATCGTTCGAAGTCAACCGAAGTTGTTGGGGCATATTCGAAGCAACTAATTAAGTATTGTCGGGTCTTGATAAATATCTTTGAGCTGAACGTGTTCGCCTAACAGGAACTGCATTAATTTGTCGCAGAATTGCCAGAAATTTATTTTTATTAGAAAGCTCGTTTAATTGCGTTTTATGTGTTGCCCCTTTCGATCCTGGAATAGAAAAGTTTACATCGTAATCGATTTTTCATCATTTATCTTCATTTCAGTTATTGTTCAATGCCAACAAAATTATTTTTAATATTTCTACATGAAAAAATATTATTTTATAAATTTTTTTTAATATGTTCGCTTCAATGTACAATCCACTTCGAATTTTGTAAAAATATGGAAAAATATGCAATAGCCATTAAATATACAAAATTATGCAAAAAATGTCACCGTTAGATTCAAACTATTATGATTCATGAAGATAGCTGACAAAAGTCCAAAAAAAATTAAAATGAAAAAATATGTGACTGCATAGAAATCCACGCTCTGCTCATGGTCATGAGTCATGACCAACAGTGCCATAGCCAGAGGGGGGGGGGGGCACCGGGGGCACGTGCCCCTCCGAAATTTTTTTTTTCTCAAACCATTGGTTTTATTTATATATTAATAAACAGTGGCGCTTTATGGTTGTTGGTGATGGCCGACTGGAGTGCAACTTTAAATACTGCGGAGGAGTTGCAATAGCAATATAAGTAATAATTGCAGTACTACTGGATTAGAGCTAGGAAAAACAATTATGAATACGTTAGCTACATTGGGATTTGATTTACAGAATATAAGGGGCCAAGGATACGATGGGGCAGCCAACATGAGTGGAGTATTCAGAGGAGTTCAGGCACTTATATTAAAATAATGTCCTAAAGCGATATACACTCATAGTTTTTCCCATTGCTTAAATTTATGTCTGAATGATGCTTCTAAAGTTCTACAAATCAGGATGACTTTAGGAATAATTCAAGATACAAGTTCATTTTTTCGAAAATCAGCTAAAAGATCAAGTATATTAAAAACGAAATTAGAAAAAAAAAACTTTTTCTGGGTTAAAAAAGTATTGCGATACAAGGTGGGTCGAAAGACATGAAAGTATTTCTATATTTGTTGATGGTTTATTAGAAATTGTCGAAGCTCTAGAAGATCTTATTAGATTAGAAAATGACAACGGTGCTAATATGTTACACAAAGCAATATGTAATTTCCAATTTTTAATTTCATGTCTCATAATGGAAAGAGTACTTAGTATAACATATACTATTTCAAAATTATTGCAAATGGAAAACTTAGATATTGTGACAGCTATGATTTCAGTGAAAACAACAATAAACCAATTGAAAAGTTTAAGAAATGAAGCAGAGTTTAAATCAATTTTTGATAATGCCAGTAAAATATGTGCAAAGGTTGGTGTGTTTCCTACTATTCCAAGAATTGTGGGAACTCAAAAACACAGAGCTAATTATAATATTTTTAATGATGATTGTTGCACTTATTATAGGATTTCTATTTTCTATCCATATTTAGATGACTTGCTTTCTTCATTAAATGAAATGTTTACTGCAAATTCTAACATTTTAACTGCACTCTCTTCCTTGTTACCTTCTAAAGTATGCAGTATTAAATTTGACAATGTTCAACCAGCATACAATTTTTATAAAGAAGACTTAAATGAAATTGCATATACATCTATATTAAAAGGAGAATTTGAGTTATGGCAAATGAAATGGAAAACAGAAAAAACAGCACCAAATAACCCACTAGATGCATTAAAATGTTGCCCTGGAGATATTTTTCCAAATGTTAAAATATTATTAAAAATATACTCAATTTTACCTGTGACAACTGCTTCAGTAGAAAGAAGTTTCTCTAGCCTGAAGCGTATAAAAACTTACTTAAGAAATTCTATTAGTGAAAATCGGTTAAATGGTTTAGCCCTTCTCAATATTCATAGGGACATTGAAATTAATATTGAAAACATTATTGATTTGTTTGCCTCTAAAAAAGAAAGACGATTAGATTTTAAAATTTAACTTCATCATTTTTATTATTATCATCTTCATATAATTACTTAAACATTATGTAATTCTGATATGAAATTCATTGACTAACCTACTTCAATATATATACGTATATTTAATTTTTTCAAAAATAAATATGTACCTATTATACCTTTACTTTGTTATTATTTTTAGTGCATTTTTTAATGTTAATTTATTAATACTATGATGATGAATAATATGTCATCATAGAAAAAATAAGAAACTGCTCATTGTGTGTTGTATTGTGTAAAATGTGTGCCCCCCTGAAATAAATTTCTGGCTACGGTACTGATGACCAACTTAATATTGTTTAAAATGTTCAATGCTCTATACCTAGAAAGAGACCTATTGAGACCTCAATATTATTCAAAAATTATAATGTACAGTTAAATTCTTTTAAAATGACCCAAAATTACGTATAATAATAATATGTAGGTATACTTGGACCATTATGCGATATATTTTACCCGATTTGTTCTCGTTTTTAACGTAACTGTTAAGTATTTGTTTGAAAACGCGACAAGTCAACAGAACGTACCTACAGAATACATAATTCTGATTTACCTACTTTTCTTTGTCAAACTTCATTCTGTATCAATACAAAACGTTCTTTTAAATTCAATACCTACCTACGTATGATTATCATAAGCATAACAGTTTTTTTAATAAAAAATAACGTATAATATACATGCCATCAGCCATAACTAAATAGGCAAATAGCCTTACTACCTTGATTTTAAATAACCAACAAATTAACGTCGCAGAACAGTTGATACGTTTCATAAAACAAAAAAATACATAAAATACTCCAATCGAACTTAACTATTTACTTTATTATCATTACCTATCAAATCATTTACCAACGTGCCGAAGATGTATTGGAAACTTAAGAATAAAATCTTGACTTTTTAAACAATAAGTAGTTTAGATAAATTATTAGATGGTAATTTTAATAGTTATAGTAAATGTGATATTATAATAACAAACAATGCACCAAATTCGATAATGATGAAGCATTCCCTGAAATAATTTCATTAGTCTGAAATCTTAACAAAAAAATCACACAAGTCGCAAGTCCCCATTTCTGTTTTCTCTATCAAAACAATATCATCCAATGTTTTCATTATTCAAGTGTATTTAAACATATATTTTTTAACATTGAATTTGGAAAAATGTCACATTTTCCATAAATATACCATTAGCATATTGCACTTGTAGCTTAACGGATAAGGGCATTTTTGGATTTTTTGTCAAATATTTGTACTCTCCATATACATTATATACATTACCTACATGCCATTTATAACATATAGGTGCAATAGGTGCATACAATTGAATACTTAATGGATGATTTAATATTGTTTTCATATGAAAAAATATAGAGAAAATCTAAAAATAAACTTTCTAATATTGTGTTATTTGTGTCCAATTTCCAATCAAAGAGTTGCTGCATCAAACTTTTTTTCGCAGATTTTTTATTACTCGGAGGCTTGATCACAGAAAAAGGTAATTTTAGAATTTTGTTTTCATTGTTATGCTCAGAATCTGAAAATTTGAATTATAATAAGAAATAACTCGTGTTATGTTTGTAATTGTTTCTAATTTTATTATCAGAATAAATATTTAAAATAGATGCCAAAAGTACCTTTTTACATTGTAATTAAATATATTTTATATTGTAACGAATGACACCCAAGCCAACAGTCTTACCCTTTATAATAGTTTAATAATAATATTTTAAGTATCAATACGTGCACAATAATAACTACAGCTACATCAATACAATTAAATGCTATTAAACATTTTATTTAAGGTTAAAGAAACCTAAAAATAATTTTTTGAGATGAAGTTTTTGAAAATGAAAAAGCTGATAAATAGTATAAACTCTTGTATCTTACATATAGTTTGATTCATAAATAAATAGTAATATAAAAATTTTTAGTGTGTGTATTGTATAAAAATGTCATAAACAAACATACCATTCCTAATACAAGAATTTCAACAAACAATAATAATATGATGTTAATAGTCTTTCAATTAAATTATTCTTAACTCAATATACAATATAAAAATACATATTCTCAATCAAAACATAATAAAATAAATATTTATGTTATAACTACAATCAAACTTTACCTAATACAAAGTATAAGTACTTATTTTTTTTACATCGTTTTTTAACTGCCAATAAATAAAACAAGATCAGTAACACAGTACATGACAAAATGTATGAAATCACACAAGTACTAACATCAATTTTCCATTCTTCTTCATCAAATATATCATTGAAGTTATATTCTTCAACAGTTTGTTGACCTGATAGCATATGTTGAGGTCTTCTATCATCAGGAGTCTGTTTAGTACTAATTGAAGAATACATTGTTTTCAAGTACACAAGGACTTCAACTTTATTCCATTCATTTGTAACATTATTGCGGCATTTTCCACAGTGTGCTTTTATTGGAAATAATACTTTTGGAAACATTGGATCTTCAGTGACATCACCAGCGAGCCTTTGATTTACTTGATTATGAACCGACCAAAGCCATAAAACTGCATCATCGAATGATGAAACATTGCTTTTTATAGATGTAGTCATACCCATGAAATGTTCAGAACATTCAGTACACCCAAAGAAATGTTTAACATAACCAGCAATGGCTTCCAAAACCTGGATACTACTAAATGTATTCAAGTTCTTCATAGATGCTTGTACTGTAAGCGTATGAAACAAAGTCCACAGACCACATGGATATTGTCTGAACATAGTGTTGCTACCTTGACATCCAATCCATTTACGTTTAGTCACATATGGGTTTATCATGAATTCATATTTATTTATAAAATCTCCAAGTTTTTCTCCAGATACTGTTTTATTATTGCGCATGTTATCCAACAGTAAATTTATGAATTTTTTACCTCTTATGTTCGTAGGAAAGCATTCATTAAGAAGTTCTAAATAGCTAATTAATGATTT
This sequence comes from Periphyllus acericola, assembly GCA_949715065.1. Classification (NCBI taxonomy): domain Eukaryota; kingdom Metazoa; phylum Arthropoda; class Insecta; order Hemiptera; family Aphididae; genus Periphyllus; species Periphyllus acericola. The sequence goes on from OX454265.1 coordinate 20,115,671, forward strand.
TAATGCCTCACCAGAAATAATACTACGTGATGTAATTTCATGATCCAAAGAATACATCAATGTAGCTTCTAAATCTGACAAATAGACCGTATTAGCATCCAATTGAACTTTCCCACTTGGGAAAATAATATTATATATTTTAGTAGTAATATCAATTAGACTGAATGGAGTTATGTGCTCTGACTCTAGATTTTTATTGATGGCTTCAATATATGAAGATTTATTATTATCACTGGCTAAAAGTTTAAATTGATTGTTACCGTCTACTTTATAAAGGCTTGGATAATATTTTGAATCCAACAGCTTAACTAGTTCTGTGTTAGAGTCTAATGCATATATTATTTTAACTTTTTTGACAGGGCAAAAATCAATAACAAGCTCTTGAGCAAACACATTAGTTGCTGTATTTTCAATTATTATAAATGTTAATAAATAATTCAAATCTGGAAAGATATTGGTCTTATCATATGGCTGTATATCACACAAAGATGATAGATTCCCACTTTTTTGAGTTTCACTAAGCTTTTTAACAAGATAATTTGTCATAATTTGTGGATCATTAGATCTATCAAAGTCAACTCCAATATTAGTTGGATCTGGATGGGGTGGAAAGTATCGTACAGTTGGATACGCCATTATTTCATAGTCTCGACAAGTTTGACTATTTAACTGATTAGCACAATCAATAACACCAACTTTTACATATCTGTTCCAACCTGAAAATTATAAAATTGTACAATCAATATTCATATAACGCATTATTTGGATCCTGACCTATTATATTCAGTATTCAGTAGAATTTACATCAAATAACACACAAAAATGTACTATTTTTCATAAAATTATATGTTTCTACAATAAATCATACATTTAAAAATAAATATTCCTTACTTGTATGAATTAGTTATAACATAATTATAATTATTATTAATAAAATCCCATATTCCACTTGTATAACTATATTAGATAGTATATGTATAACCCCTCTATATTTTAAATGAATCTTTATACATAACACATAATGTTTACTTAAAGTCAACAATAAAAACAAATTACTCAATTAAAAAAAACCTAATTTTAATTCTTAATCAACCCTACCCTTTTTCATTGTTTGGTTTAAAATATTATGGAGAAGTAGTGATCAATAGAACAAGAAAACAAAAAGAAAATTAAAATACATTGATTCAATAAAAAAATTTGAAATTATTATTTTACAAGAACCCAAATACCATTAGTAACAACATTCGAAGAACAAAACAATACCTATCTTTTCAAAAAAAAAATATTGATCCAACAAAAATATGAATATAACCATTAATATTTATCTAAGTAGGTATTTTACATACAATGATGTAAGTTATACAAACTAAGTAGAAAATAATTTGCCCGTACTTAAAATAAATATTTATATAATAAGAATATCAATTAATTAATTAACTTAACCTTGGATATTAAATGAATACTTTTAAACATCAAAGAATCAATGATTAGTATATTCTTAAATACAGTAAATGCAGTATAGTCATACACCTTGTAAAACTGTAAAAGTAATGAAGAAATAAATCAAAGTTATTTACTAAAATCATAAGTTTGAAATGTATTTTGGCAATTATAGCGTAGTAAAAATTGTTTTCAATCATTTTGCACAAGCACTTGGTATTTGAATACTTTACAACACTAGAAGCTTGTAGTGGCAATTTTAATTAAAGGCAATTTAAATACCTAAGAGATAATAATTATGCACAAACAGTATGTTACCGTTTACTTGGAGTCCGAATTCCTTCCATGGGCCAGCAAACCTTATACAATGACCACAATAAGCATTGTAAAACTCGACCAAGTAAGACGTATTTCCTTGCATGACTTTGTCATTGAAATTAGAGCCGTCCAATATTTCCATCAGATCGGTGTCCTCATACAAGCCGATGAGAGTTCCAGACGCAGGCAAGACGCTGAGTGTCACGGCGAACGAAACGATCGTGGCGGCCAATCGGCTTACGGACACCATCATTGTAGCAGTATGTTGTTGACAGACGTTAGTGCTGATCTACATGCACCTTGCTAATGGGATAAGAGAAAAAAAACGATTTTAACATCAGTATGAAGCAATTGTTCGCACAGAAATCCCAGTGTCTCCGATAAGGATAAGCCTGGTGTCGGGGAGGAGGGGCATACGAGACGAAGGGCTCTTCAAACGTAATACTCACGAGACCAATCGGAATCGTCGCACCGCCGTGCCGAGGGACGACGCGAAGTTAAACAAAATTCGGGTTCGAGTATATAATATAGAAAAAAGAAATACAAACACTCTCGAGCGCACGCACGCATGCGCCCACGTACCTGTAGCAGCAGCAGTAGTAGTAGAAGTACTCACGCACGCACGCGAATCACCTGTCACCCGCGCTACGTGCTCACCCGGTTTGTTGATATTACCGTGTCGTTTCGTGATTTATCGGCCGAAAACGGGGGAGAAAATGACGTCGAACCAGCTTACGTCAACGGACCCGGCTCGGTCGCACGGGGAAACGGTTTCCGCGAGCTACCGGCTCCTACGTGGCCGCGAGTCTCTAGGAACGGCACGGGTCGCCGACGGCTCTGGGCGTATGCGAGCGGTGTAGACAGTCGCCGGCCATCGGACCGCGGTTTCCGAGGAGAAACCAAGTTTAACGCGTACCGCGGTAATCGCAGGAGACGGGACGCGCGTCACCGTGTTGCCAATCGGAACGCGATTGGAGCACTGACGGTTGACTGTTGAGTGCCCGAGCAGCCGTTGCCCGTTCGTGGACAATAACAACAACAACAACAACAACAACTACGGAACGTTATCTATTGCCGAACAATCACAATTACGTCGTCTGCGGGACGTTTTCGTAGGGGGGGGAGGTGGTAGCCTTTTCGGTCCACGGTTCCGCGGACGTCTGATACCATTGTCATATTGTGATCGCTTCTTCGCCCCGCCCCCTACGGTTATACCCGTGATAAGGAGTAGATCACAGTGATCGGTGATCACAACAAAGTCCTTCACCGCGCGCGCGGCGGCGTCTGTGCACGATTATAACTATGTATAATTATAACTGTAGGCTTAGGGACTTATAGGTCTAAAAAATACACAAATATACATTAAAAAAAAAAAAATTACCATAATAAACAATAACTAAGAATATTATTAATCAAATATTGGAGATGGCATACTTTGTTAATTAAATAAAACAACTGTTTTATAAAAAAAAATTGTTCTCTGTGTAAAAATTACATCATTAATTCTGCATCATTTTGAGTTTCTTGAAAATTACATTGTACGATTAAATACTTTCTTATGTTTTCGAATGTAAATCTCCAACGGTTACTGGACAATAAGTTTTAGTAAATTGAGAAACTCCATTGTACTTTGTACATATCAAGTGACCGATTTTATTTTTTGTATCTTCAATTATTTTTAACGAATCCGACAGCTTAGTACCTCTTTTTTCTAAAAATGTTATCGCTCGAGGTAAAAATTCAAAATTTGCTGTGATAAATATTAGTTGACATGGAAGATTACTTTTGTTCAAATACTTTTTAGCGGTTTTAATTAATGCTGCATCATCATCGTCAAATGTTTGTGTAACTGAATGCATTTTTGAAATTTTTTTTTTTTGATCGGTTGAAATATGTATGTATATATAGTTATATTAATATGTATCTATAGTTATATTTATATGTATCTATAGTTTTTAATTTGAAATTTGAAAAATTTGTCAAAATATGCAAAATAAGCATAAAATTTTAAAATATGCACTTTCCTGCAAAATCTATCAAATATGCAAAAATAATTTTAGATCTGATATCATGGCACCGAGAAACGAATTTATTTCGCACTCTGCTATATTTACAATAATTAAAAAAAGTATGCAAATGCTACAAGTCCCTTAGCCTAATTATAAGTAATAACTAATAAGTAATAATTATTAACTAATTACTAATATTCGGAAGTCTCAAGGATCACTCGACGGATCTGAGCTCGGTTTTCCCCCTAATGAAACCATATTACATCCGAAAACACAACGTTTTGAAATAAAATTGTTTTCAACACTTCAAGAAGAGTGAAAGTATCAGTCTTGAAGTATTTCTAAGTGAACATTTCACGTAAAATATTTCATTGGTATGCACAATCCTAAATATATCCGTTCCGGGTAATGACAGTTCTTTTGTATCATACATTCTTAGACACATTTACAACGTTACCTCATCTCATTTGTTGCATCATTAATAATTTTTTGAAATACATATTTACTCTCTTGGTTTTGTTATTATACTCGTAGCTTAGTAGCATCATTGACTCACTTAGTAAATAAAACGTATAATATGCTATTTACGACTGCATTATATTATCAGTGGAGTTTCCTGAACTGGAGTACTAGGAGTAAAGTGATAAATTAGGAAAGCTTCCAAATGGAAATAAAAAAAAATACTTGAACCTGCTTATCGACATGTTAAGATCATTAATTTTACATACCTTTAAGTTTCAACAAATGGATCCGTTAGATTCGTTGAATGGCCATTGGCCGTGTATTGCATTAGAATAAATCTTGAACCATCGAGTATTACCGATTATCACGATATGATTATCTGAACTTTTAACTTTTAATTTTTTTCAAAATGTTGTATTGAAAACTAGTCTTGAGACAGATAAAAGATGGATGATAAAGATGGAGAAATTTTCTTATACAATGGTTCCATACATGTTTTAAGTTAGGGCTGACGGCACTAGATTTCGCGAGGTCGACGTAAAGATAGATGTACAGTTCGTTTACACACAGCCACACAGGTATTGATGATTTCGAGATATTGAAGTTTCCGACCAGAGAGTATTTTTATGACTCTGAATATGTTAGCATATGGTTTTCGTACGATGAATTACAAACAATACTGCAATAGCCAATATTGTAATACAAATGTAATACAAACACACAATAAATATAATGTAATGCATTTTTTTTTTTTGGAATTTAAATTTGGTAGTATTTTCTCTTTTAATCATTTTTTAAACCTTATATTTTTAACTATATTCATAAAAATTTTATTACATATTAATTATTTTTTAAATCTTTATAATTTTGATTTTATTCATAACATTTGTATTACAATATATTCGTTATTTTAAGCTGTCGACGCACAATAATAATTGATATTGCCGAAACGGCGTCGCTGAAATGGCGTCCCCGAAATGGCACGCCGAAATGTCCTAGACCCATAGATAGAACATTTCATTATAAATTGTAAAAATTAAATATTATTAGTAAAATAACATCTATCATACCAATTTTACATAATATAAGGGTATTTTTTTTTTTGCTTGTCGATACTTCCAATAGTTCTAACCGTACAACCGCTTACCGCAGGCCTCAATTAATTTTGTTTCCAATACCCGTTTTATTTTTATACACATTGATTTAGTTAGTAGGTCATAAAATCAACGTTGTAACTTTTATGAGTACTGCCCCTCAAGGCTCTAGTACAGGGGTCGGCAATAGGCGGCCCGCGGAGCGGAAATAACTGGACCGCCAAAAATATTTTTCAATGTTATCATTCTCCAAAATGACGTTTTTAAAAAATAAATATCGTTCAACATTAACTGCTCTGTGACTTGAAAACACTCAGCACATTAGTTCTTCATCAAGAGTAGCAAATTTTAAAAAACTGGCTCAAGACAAAAAATGTCATTTTTCTCATTAAACTTTTAATAATAAAATTGTGAAATTATTAGTATTATATTAAATTTGTTATAGCTCCCGAACATTTTTTTTTCAAATTATCTGGACCGCCATAGAAATTAATTGCCGACCCTTGCTCTAGTACATCATCACAGATAATAGGTATACGGGCTACAATTATTAAACACACCCGGAATCCCGTTGACCGGAATACCTCCATCCGTACTTACGACACGCATTGCACGTCATACCATACGTCTCGTGACCAGTGGTACTTATAAGTTATAGTTATAAAACGCGAAAAAAAGTGGTACTGTATATAAAAATACTGTTACGGAACACACGATGGCGGCAGTTATAAACGGTAAACTGAGTGAAGTTTTGCGAAATTCCGTATGGTACCATGGCCTAATAACATAATTACGCGTTGAACGATATAATACGTTTCTGGCTGCACAAAAGTGTAACGCTCGAGAGTCAAGGTTGTCGATCGCACCCAGGCATTTGATAATATTGAAATGGGGGAAAAAAAATTGTTAAAATGTAATCTGTCTGGAAATAGATGCGTGTAAAATCGTCGATAGACATCGAGGTCTTTACTGAGAGCACATCATTTTATGGTCCATGAATTTTTTCTTATTTGTTTTTATTATAAAATAGGACTGTAGTCGTAGCGTCGGCGGAGCACTTGATAATAAACGAGTGATAAATAATAATGAATTGTTTACGTGTCGTCGATTAATTAATACCGAAACAATGTTGAGCAAAACGAACAAACTTTAATTATATCTAATGACGATGGTTTACTTTGCCCCATCGAGGCCTTGATATTTGGACCGAACAAAACAGCAATCTGCTCTTGTACTCTCCACACAACAAATTCATTTGCGAATCGTCTCATACGACGTTCAATGCACAATTTTGAATTTGTTTTTCTCTTTCGAATATTTTAGATTCTGAGTGAAACGAGGAACATATTGGTTTTACCATGATGTGTGATTTTTTTGTGCAAGTCATCACGATTTTTCCTAATAAAACCTATTCTATTATCAATAGTAGTATAGGTTTCCGGTGCACTAGAGATTTCATATTTTGAATTTCTAGTTTTCCCAAAAATTGCGGAAAACTGACGAAAAATTGCGAAAAAAATACGGCAAAATTTACGGAATGCCAATTTTGATTTTTTTTTTACATTGAAATTCAAAAAGTATTGATCGTAGGAACTTGAAATTTTCTCTAAATATTTTTAGGGCAATTTTTCAAAGATTTTGTAAATTTCAAACGGTTTTTGTTTTTTTTGCTAATTAAAGCAATTTAAAATCTGAGAGTTTACTTAGTTTTTTTTCGTTAAATGTAATAAAAATAATAACCACGAAATTTGTCTAATTTTTCTACCTAGGAGGCTCGCCTTTTTTTTAAATTTTAAGTTGTTTACATGCTAAAAAGTGAAACCAACTAACCGATATAGCAGTTACATTACATAGAAATTTTACAATCAGTGTTACACACTTTTTTTTTTATTTAAAAATCGCATTCACGATCAATAATCGCACTAGATATTCTAATGATTGTTGCTACTAATTACTAACTTAATATGTAAACGTTATCAATGTTATCGTACTTGATAAGTCGTAGAAGAAAACATACAATTCAAAAGTATTTGTATTGGTAGAACAATAATCTGATTATATTATAGCTTCGTTATAGGTTATCACATAATTATATCATTTGGAATTCTATGAAAATAATAGGAGTATCTATATGTTCTACGTTCTACCCATTAAAATATTATGCTGATTCTTAGAAACTGAACATGAAATGCGTATAGATGATTTTAATATTTTTTTTATAAGGATCTGAGGACGCCCACACCGTATGCGTTGTCTCCACAACATGTGTGGGATCGTAAACTACCAATATTACTATTGATATTTTATTATAGGATAACTTTTACTATGAAAAATTGAGACGACGTACACAAAAAAAAAAATAAATTCATCATGGTAAAACCAATACATTTCTCATTTCACTCAAAATCTGAAATTGTTTTACGTATAAAATATAATAGGTACAGGCCCGGATTTACGCCTAGGTCGGCAAATTTTTGGGAGCGACAAATTTTGTAAGAAATTAAAAAAAAGAAATCATATAAATATTTTATGCATTTATGTAACTGCGTAAATTAATACTTTATAATATTTAATATGCATATATATTTAAAAAAAATCAATACTACACATCGAATCCGAGATGCTTCATAGTATAAATTATTATGATATAATCGACGATTTCGCATCAAAAAAAGTTGTCGTAAAATGGTATAGATAACATATGAAATTAAAAATACCTTATTGTTTATTAAAATAATTAATCAATTGTTTTGTTTAAAATTACTACTGACCTAACTAGTTCACAATGAAGTTTTTTTTTTTTTTGAAATTTTGTGTTGACAATTAATTTCGACAATTACTCGTATATACAAATGTGCCTATATAAGCAACCCGGAATCGACAAAGAAGGAAATGGTAGCGGTAACGGCAGTGACGGATTGGGAATTAAGTATCTGACGAGAATCGGGTGTGATATTAAGAGAATGAAACAGAGAGAATAATTGAGAACGCTCTGAGGATAGGAAGGGACAGTCAAATAAAATATGGTTTATGTCACAAACCGCTGGGGTATGAGGAAAAATACAGAGAGGCGAGTCGTTTAAGGATAATTTAAAGGAGTGCGAAGGAAGTAAGGTGTGGCCGAAACGGAGACGGGAAAATGAACTTATTACTTTACGGGATAATTTTAAATTGTGAAACCACGGCTTGAGTGGAATGTTGATGTTGATATACCTGTACCAAATGGCATAGTTAGGAGGGAGATTATTGAAAGAATTGAGCCATAATTGGTTGATGCAGGATTTGAGGATAGGACTGAAATCCGACCATGGTACCAGATTACTGGCGGGAAGTCGAATGGACGCGGTTGTTTTGGCCAGGGAATCAGCAGTTTCATTTCCTGAGATACCTGTGTGGCCTGGAACCCAGAGAAATTGGATTTCAAAACCCAAGTTTGAGAGTGTAAGAAGCAGTTTCCTGATTAAGAGAATAAGAGGACTAGGTGCAGAATTGAAGACATTAGAAGATAGAGATTGTAGGCAAGAGAGTGAATCGGTAGCAATGAGAAATTTATTAGACTGTAATGTGGAAATAAGATTGAGCGCCTCGATAATAGCAAAGCATGCCATAATGAAGTTAATTTATTAGTAATAAATACTACATTTTTTTTCTTGGGTAGGGGCGGCATATTTAAAAGGGCCTAGGGTGGCACCTGTTCTAAACCCGGTACTGTATAGGTAATCTTGTTGTAAAATAATACGTATTAATCCAAGTGACTCTAGTTCATATTATTTAATATAAAATATAATAATATAACGAATACCAGTGTAATAATTATTTATTATTTATTTTAATAAACATTAATATCCGTATTTTTTTCGAGCCATAGTTATTTGAAAACTGAACTCTTCAAACGTAATTATTATTATTACAAAGCAAACTATATGCATAATGAATATAATTAATATGACAATTATAATATTACGACGTCTATTTAAGTTCATAATAGTTATTAAATTATAGTATTAGTTATGGAACAATAATTAACAATCATAGGCGATAGTTAAAGAACAATTACAGCTTAAAATGTTGTATCCTAAACACGTTATATTTTGGAAACGTATATTGTTATGACTATAGCACAATCCAATCATTAATCCGATACTATTCGCCCTTTCTGCAGATATTACAGTCAAACACATGTTTTTACGTCATTTCATAGTATAATAAATATTAGACGAATTTTATACGTGTTTTCAAGTATCCGCCTGTATGCGGTGCTGTCGCGAATATTATTTTAATATATATTTTATTTGCTTGTAACGTTTTAACACGACCTACCTACGTTAATAGTGACAAATACCAATACAACAGCAAATTGAAACAATTAACAATAGAAACATTCGTGTACTATGCCTGTACCGATTACCGAAATTTTTTCATTGCAAGTGGAAATAATGAATAATCCCACAATAAGTGAAACTGTAAGAGTATTATACTACAAGTCGTATTCATACGTATCGAAATACATCCCATGTCTTACGCACTCACATATTATCCGCAATCGTTGATCGTATCACAATATTAAGCTATGGGATACAGAAATGAAAAATCGCACACACGAAGTGCATTAATTATTATTCATTTTGACGAACACGTGTTTTTACAATTTATATGCCTTATTGTGTGCTGCAAACGCACGTACAGACATTTATTTTTAAAATACGATTTTAATGCAACATAAATTAGTTTTTTTATTTTTTTTATTGAACATATAAAGTTACTACACCACAAACACCTAACCTACTCGGGCTATTCCCTCTACTTTATTCGATAACGGAAAACGTTTTATTGAACACAATAACGATAACACTTCTCAACGGATTGCAGTTTAATAAGAAGTTATTCAAACAAATCAATTATAACATTATTTCCCTTATGCGAAATCTACTATTGATTTGTATGTACATGGTACACTTGGTTTTATGCATTGCATATAGACAGTATAATAGTAACCATTTCAAAGAGTATAAAATTTGCATTTTGATATGTGTGATTCTTAACACATAACCTTTTCACTCGAACTTTAAATATTTCAGTGTAATAATAAGTTTAAAGCCAGCAATGTAAAAATAATTAATATTAATGATGTTGTTATTAAATATTTATACATAATTACAGAATTTAAAATGATTAATCACGAAAATCATGAATAATGGATCATTGTTTCAGATTCAATGGCTGATCATTGGTTCGGGTATTGGGTTTAATTGAAACAGGCGTAGTTTATATATTATATATATCTTATTAAAATATCATCTCGTGTTTAAAAAATATTGTGGATAAATTAATTTTGATTTTTTACTAAACTATAGTCTATAACTTTTTCTTAGTTTAAATATTATAGTATTATATTATATTAATATTAATAAACAATTTAATTTCTATAGGTATACGAGTACCTATCCTTAATATTAGAAAAACTAATTTATGACGATTTAAAACTGATTTATAAATAAATTAAACGTTAAAAGCTTACTTAAATGTGTTTTGGTTCTTTTTATATTTTTGAACTAGAAATTATTTTTTACAATTAAAAGAATTTCTTAAAAATTTCAATTTTTGTTATCTTTTATGTTTTAATAGTTTTCAGTCGTAATTATCATCCAATTAAATCGTCGAGTTTTATAAATTATTCATGAGGAGTACACATAATAACGTTCAGGCATACTTAAATCTCGAGTATCCTGAGCGATATATATCTGTGAGTGTGGATTGACAAACGAAACGGGATCACGGATGATACCGATTTTGAATAAAATAAAGGTAAATAAAAGTCCACTAACAGTGAACATAGTTTGGTAGATATTATGAAGTTATGCCATCTAATACTAAACTTTTCATTCCGTCGTGCTTTTTTCATCAATTATACACTACTCCTTGAATATACAAGTTAAATATTTTAAAAACAAACAAGAATAAATACATACATTAAATAAATATATTTATTTTTGGGCTGGTACAATTCGTTTAAGTTCCTTCACGATATTTATTTATTTATTTATTATGTTTTACTGAAAGATTGTCCAATTTCAAATACAGAAATATTAATAACAATAAAATTGTCAAAAAGTAACTGTTAGATAATAGACACACTAAAAGTAGCTTAGTAAATCGTTTAACAATATATAAAAACAACTTAAATTGAAGAAGAGATAATGAGAATAAAATATTACAATTGATTACAGATATATGTTTATACTCGTATATACATATACATTAAGTAAATTAATTGGAAAGTCAGTCGCCATAATTCATGATTCAATGCGAAGTGAAGTTTTTTTAATGTAATATAATATTAGTAATGGCCCTTCTTTTATAAGAGGATTTTCAAAAAAATAATTTCAAAATTCCAAAACAAAAATTTTTTTTTAAATTTTCAAAATAGTCATTTTATAAAGTTGCTTGAACAATGATGTTTAAAAAAAAATGATAGTACTTTCAATATATGAAAGCAATTCATAGTCATGAGTCAATGATCCCCGGTACATTATTCTCGGAATGCTAGGGATTGGATAAACAATCATTTCTCTCTAGAAGGGGCCAATAAATTGGCCGGACCGATCGCCAGACTTAACACCGATGGAATTTTTTATGGGGATACTTAAAAAATAAGGTTTTTCCTTCTAAAACATTAATAGTAACAATCATTACCTTCGTGAGGCCATAGTTAAAAATATAGGAAATAATCCAAAGGACATGTTAACTTCGGTACAAAGATCCTAGAATGATTAATTTGAATCATGTATTGCAGCTTAAGGTGGAACTTTGAACATTTGTAAAAATAAATAAAAATATTACATAAAATAATAACGAGTAGGGTTCGTTATTGAATTTGCATTAAAAGTGCGAAAAACATAAAATTTTTAAATTTGTTGTATCTTTAACAATTAATTGCTCCCATTCATTGAAAATACAGTCAATATCATTTTTTTAAACATTATTATTAAGTAACTCTATAAAATCACTAATTTGAAAATTTAAAAAAAAATTTATGAAAAATTTAAAAAAAAAAATGGATTTTTAAATTTTTTTTTTAATCAATGTATAAAAGCCATTCCTAATTAATTACTTTAAAAAAGTTTCACTCAAATATTCGCATTGGATCATGAGTGATGGCGACTGACTTTCTAATTAATGAATATACTGTATACTATATAGGATAATAATATTAACAATGGAATACAAATTTAATTCAAATTTTAAAAAAAATGAAAGTAATTTACTTAAACAGGTTATGAACATCGAAATTATTGTCATGAGACATTAAAATATTAATAGGGTGATTTGACACAGATTAGATTGCTATTGGAAAACTGATGAGTATAAATGAATTAATGATTATTGCGAATTTTGAGGTTAGTAACCTTAAAGTTGATTAGACTTAATATATAATAGTCATTAATTTCATTATTTAATAATTTAAAGAGAAATAGTTATAATCAGTTATTCCACGAGTTTGCAAAGAGTTTAAGAATCCATTTTTAAGATTCCTAGTACCTATGTCATCATAACCGGTGTGGGGAGATCTAGTTATATTACGTTTGTGACGAGTAAAGCGAAGGATTTTATCTTGAAAAATATGACATACAATAGAATGTCGCGCATTCCCGAGAAAATCCGAAAAGAACTGTGTGAGAAAATTACATAATAATTGTTGAACGGCGGGACAACGGGAGGGGGTAGCAATTTAATTATTTAAAGGCGTCCCCGGTAGAAAATTAAGTTCAACGCGTCTTCAAACGCATTGTAAATTGTAATGTGTATTGTATATTACACAAACACAATAACATCGATCAATCGTTCGGTATGACATTTTCTGTAGTTTCACTGTCCAAATGAAAACAATTATATAAGTACTGCATTGTTTTGATAAAGAATACAGTGGTATTTCAAAAAGCGTTGTATTGTTAGTGGTAATAAAATACAATTATATTATATTTGACATTTGAATAATTAACTTGTTTTTCGTTTTTTTAAGTGACAAAATCTCGGTGGCATTGATAAAAAATACATGTGTTCGAACACAACACACATGTTAAACAACAAACATCATTTTTCAATATGATTTACAAATGGCAATTTTTTAATCGGTTTTTTTTTTTTTGTTGCGCATTTGATTAGTTGATTTTGACGCACTTGTGAAAATATCAACGACAGTACAACAATTAATGCTAAATCAATATTTACCGCGAAAAAATTACTAATCTTTTGTTCGTCTATTTAAACTAAATTTACTGCACATCAGTTTAAATATTGTACATAGTTTTTATTAAAAGCAACACGTGTTCAAATACTCGTAAACGCGCACATCGTTTTATTTATTAGCTTATAAACTTGATTTATTATATATTTTTTTAATATCGGGTGTTCTTAACGTTGAGAACATATTTTTATTTTTCGTGTTGTCGTGTTCAAAGAATTCGACTAATTATTACGTGAACCATTGTCTTCACGATCTTAAAATATATTATTTATTCACTAGTCCTCGAGTAAAAACGACTGTTTTCGTTTTAAATTTATCTAAACAATCTTCGTAATGAATGAAATTTCGTATAAACTTATAATAATATCTTAGACGATCAGCAATATTTTCAGGGGCAAATATTAGTCGAAAAAATAATAACAATAATAAAAATAAAATATAGAAATATAACTAAAAACGAATTGCCTTAAGGTTTTGAGAAGCATAATTGGAATCGCGGTAAACCGTCTCAGATGTTTAGTGTTAAGTTTCAATTTGGATTATTTTGGTGGATGTTTTCAAGTATACGCGTATAACAATCAGTGAATTGTTTTAAAGCGTTTATAAATTTTAAATTGCAAAATATGTCCTGTATTAGGGTATGCAATGTATTGACGCACCGGAATGTTTACTAGCAAACATCCTAAACCGTTACGGCGTTACTGATGTTTAAAAACAAACCGATAATAATAATTAATTAATAATAAATGCGAAAAGAGTAGGTCGTCAACAAAATGGGAGTATTATGTAGGCAACTTATCGAGCATATTCATTTTTTTCTTGTTTGCGCGTGAAAAGCGAGTTACGTTTCCTCACAATATTATGCGTCGCGTTAACACAACACAACGCGTTATGACTTTTCACTATTTATTCAAACGTTTGAGTAAACGATCAATAAAATGTTTTTGAACCCTGAGTTATGAGGTTTTATGACTATGTTTTTGCTCGCGAAACTTGGCTTTAGAATAGTCCGACATAAGGTCAGAAATAGAAGTTTGTCCTTAGATATTTTTAATAAAAATTGTACAACATTGCAACAAAACGATAAGAAAAGTAATTAAATTTAATAATATTGTTATTCTCGATTAGGATATTTATGTTTAATTTACATCATACATCATACAGCAACTTCAATATTTACGCTCGAGAACAAGATTTTCATAGGTACCACTATACCAGATTTGATGAAAATGCGTATTAAAATGTTTAATATAATAACTAGGGAACGGGATTGAATGCAAATTGCATTTTTTTCTGAATGTCCGAAAACATTGGTTTCCAAGCAAAAAGTTCATTTCATACATCAAGGAATTAAAAAATGTAACTTTTATTTTGCATTTTTTGCATTTTTTTGCATTTTTAAGACTTTATTACATTTTTAGAGAATTTTTTGACATTATTAGTGCATTTTTATGGTTTTTAAGTCATTTTTTCAACATCTTTTCAACATTCATACTAAAAAAAATAAAAATACCTAAATATGTTTTATGTTACGAAATTATGAAAATATTGTTGACACGTGTAGACACAAAATATATACATACAAGTTACAACAGATTATTACCCGCATTAAGGTAAAGATAAGATAAGCTATTTATCTAAATTGTACAGAAGATAATTGAGAGTTAATTAATTAAAGTTTTATTGTATTTAAATATTTTTTATCAGATTTTTCATAGTAATGTCTTTTTTTTATAAGTTTTAAATTCAAAATTGTGTTTTTATTGAATATAAATACATTTTTAAAGTTTTTTAGGGCATTTTTTTAGTGCATTTTTTTGATGTTAAAGCATTTTTTTAAAGCATTAAATCATATTTTTTTAAGGCACTTTTCTTGTTTTTTAGAGCATTTAAATCCGTTCCCTAATAATAACGTTTTGGATATTATATTTTTATAGTTTCACCTGGTGCTGCTGTTTTGCTTTGATTGTACATAAATAATTAACCAACCAACAATGCTACCATAAAGGTTTCGTTATTTTTATTAAGTTGAAAAAGCATTTGCAATTATAAATTAACTTGGGGAGGGGGAAGGGAGAGCTAATACTTCTGTTCAATTTTAGTATATGGGAATGGAATAATGGAAGAAATCTCTGAGCTTACCTCATACTCAGTATAAAGAATGAAAACCAACCTAAACGTATTTATAATTTGTGTAAAATATGTGATTGAACAGTGTTTGTAATATGTATTGTTAAATTAGTGGTTTTGCAAGGGGTTTTCATTTTTCAAACTTCACGTTGATAACAGATGATAAAATTATAATAGTGCGATTTTTATACAATTTCGTTTAGGTATTAGCAGTATTTTTTTCTAGTCATAAATTCGTGAGAGTTGAACAATTATGATTAAAATAAAGGTAATAACCTTTTTTTTATAAACAAAGGTAATTGGGTAAATTTTTGTAAGGATAATATTTAGGTGGTAGTGGTTAAAACATTACAATACATCGAGATGCAGCGTAGAGAGAAAAGTGAGTACACTGTTATACAGCTTTTCAATTTTCTAATTAGATATAAAGACAATTTCAGTTGATTCGTTTTTGGTAATCTGAATCAAATAAATAAGTCAAAAATGCATAATTTGTGTTGAATTTAATATAATATTTCAATAATTAACAATATAATAAATTTAGTTAGTACATATTTATAAGGTCCGATAATTATTGGTACATGAGTGTATTTATTAAGTACAAAGTGGATTGTGTAAACCAAAATATAATTCAATACTATTTAGTTTTTATTTTACTCTTACTTGATAATGAGAAAATCAAATTTTTACAAATCTTACCATTAAATAACATAAGTTATACATTCAATTATAGATCCTTATGAAGTTATATTTATTATTAATATCCATCAAAATTAGTATTTTAATTATCTTTATGGGAAAATTTGTCGATAAATAAAACTAAAAAAATATATTGTCATACAAGAAGGCAGGTTTTCTTGTGACCAAATATAAAATAGAAGAATGAATTACCTAATAAATTATTTTACTCAAATTATTGAACATAATATAATATTAGCACCTACGATTGTTTAAGAATTCAGCAATAATAATATTTTCCCATTGAAAATGATTCAGTCGAAGCAATAGATAATCAATTATATTTGACTACTAGTAGGTACAATGAACGATGAAGAAAGTTCTCAATGTAGGTACTTATGCTTTTGGGGCAAAAATATGAACTTTACAATGATATGAAACTTGATTTTATAACTCAATGTGATTATCAATTACATTTTAATCCTCACTCACAAATGCAAAAAGAAGAGAAAACAATTTTGATTTACAAAATAAATAAAATCAGTTGTAAGTGTTATCACAATTTCTTTAAAAATAAATTTAATATTATTAGCGTGGTATATTTGATGTTGTAATATTACTTTTTTTTTAATAAGTCTGTATTGAATTTTTATTTTCTGTATACTTAATGTGAATTTTCCTTTAAGTGCCATTTCGAATCGTCTATGAAATTATTAAGTAATACCTAAAATGACTGTAAAAATATGATTTAATCCATAGGTTCAATATTGATTTATTCTGTAACATTATGATTAATATGTATGTATATTTATTGTGTGAAAAAATATCTGACAATTCCAACTACATAGACCTCAACTACCACATATCTAAAAATTAATGGCTTATACAAAAATAAATAATACTTATAGGTACCGTGAGGTTAAACAAGTAAAATTTAAATAATATGCATTTCAAGTATAGCATACATTAATATAATAATTTATAATTATACAAATTTAACATTTTAATAGTAATAGTGGAGACGGAATATAAATATTAGGCAATACACATTGTATATTGATTCCCAAATAACAGATAAAATGTTACACGTAATATTAATATTACATCTTTTGATTAGTTTTATAATATACATTTTCTATAAGATAAAACTACTAAAAAAAATAATGGATATTGATAATAATATAATAGTATCCATTTTCCCATTTAAATTTACAAAACTATAATTTTAAAACAAAAATATTTCCTAAAAACTTTCAACAATCCAGCTATACATAAAATATAACACATATCTCGATTATTTGACCTGCAAATGTTTTACTTCAGTCTAAAAATATTATAAATGAAATAAAAATACAGACAATTATTGAAACTCAATACATAGGTGTCTGCAAAATTATATATATATTACAAAGTGTATCACAAGGAATTAATAGTTTAAAGAGGAGGCATTATTGAAATTTTCATTAACCCAATCACTTTAAAAAGTAAACCCTCTTGGAACATCTTGTACATTCATATATATATATATATATATATATATATATATATATATATATATATATATATATATATATATATATGTAGATATACATATATACTTATATATATATTTATATGCATATAATATTTTACATACAATACAATTAATAATACAATGCAACAGTTCTATAACATATTCAAATGAGTACATTTCTTACAATAATTTTACTTAAAACTCCAACAACACATTGTATAAACAACATAATAATAGCTTATATATAATGCACCAGAAATACAAAAATAATAGGACTCTAGCAACAATATGATTATACAACATTTCAGATCTATGAGCTATCTGCCTATTGTACTGGTATTACAGTGAATAATATTATTATAAGTTAGCAATAAAATGTATTATATTGATAAACATATTTATTGATATATGTAATTATATCGTTAATAACTTACAGCTGGAATGTATGGGAAATATAATTTTGGCAACATAATGAGCAAAACTATTGACTTGAGCAATAGGTAGGGGAGATAGAAAGCATATAATAATTAGTTCTGCTACAGCGAGTTAACATATATTTATAATAAACCTATTTTTAGATTAGGTTAATACAAATTGGAAATTGGAAACGGTCAATACAATTTTATTCTGAGAAAAAAAAATTATATACCACGAAAATGTTGAAAAGATCTATCTTAGATTGATATTGATGAAATTGATTACTTTTTTTAGCTATTAGGCAAAGTCAACATTTATTGATAGTCAATTTCTATCTATTAGGCATGTATATATAAGACAATTTGTAGTAATAAATTATAATTAGTATTAAAATCATAAGGTCATAGTTAGGGTCATGGTATATCACTACAGTCTCACCAATATTGTTGACTCGGTACCTGAGTTTAGCATCAACCGTGGCGACAAGTTTTAGGATGGTGTACCATCTGAATATTTCCCAGTGACTCATACCTCCAGGCTGAATCCAAAAGGTGTCTACTCAAAATCCTGCCAAATAGGCAACTGAACTTATATGCTTACATCTACTACCAGTCAAATATGTCAAACGAAAAATAAAATAAAATAATTAGATATGATTTATCATAATATACACGTAACTCACATTTATTTTAATTGTAACTGAACAAAAAGCAAATATGTACTAGGTTCTCATTTTCCAAGCCACATCAAGTCAAATGTTAATTAATTGCTTCCAATTGAAATAATCATATGTTGAAAAATTAAAAATAATAAATACAAAATTGTATTGAAGAATCAACAAGTTGTTAGCCTGGTAGTCGAGATTCAGCATAAAAGTCAGGTTCGTCTTCATCATTACTTATATTTGTTGGCTCATTACTGTCCAGCTATAGTTAAAAAAAAACAATGTATAAGGGTCAAACGTACAAATTACAATCAAATAAGATTGTACTTACCGCTCGTAACTCTTTTGCAGTAAATATTTTATCACACAGCTGAGATCGCACAGGAATCATCATGATTAAGAAAAATGGAAACAGCAAAGAAATTGATGACGACTTAATGCTCCATAAACCGCATAAGCATATGAGTTGAATTCCAGTAAATAGATGCATTTTATACGTTTGAACCTAAATAACGATATAACATTACATAGAACTCAATTAATTTGTATATTTAATCAATACCAAAATATGTCAATATCGTTTTTATTGTTACCTATTTTAACTTTTTCAAACATTTTTTACAAGTTGTTATAATTATTTATCAGATGTGAAATGTTTATTATGAAGTACACTATAATTTAACATTTGGAAAACGTTCGATCACAACAAGAGCAGTCCCGTGCAATTAATCAGTTTTTGTTGAGCCATGCTCGAGACTAAACTGTTCCTCCCCCAAGTTGAACATTTCTGCCAGATTGTATGATGCCCACCCGATTTCTTCTCCTTGTAAATGGAGCATATAACATCATGAATTTTACAGAAATTTCAAAAGTTAATTTTATTTAATAATCCTTAGAAAGGGAGAAAAAACTAAGACAATCGCACAAGTTGTAGATATATTTCGGAAGTAATAATTAGATAGTATTTGTAGAGGTATTTTCAGGTTGCTGGTTATAGTCTCTAAAATTACTACTGGCCACTGGGTATTTTCAGAAAAAAGTGTGCAATTTGGATTTGTTAATTAAGGGCTGATAACTATACATTTAATGAGCTTCATGTATAAAATATTTTTAGGAAATATTACCATAATAATAGTTTAATAATATAATAATTATATTAATAATAAACTAATAATTTAAAATATAATTAGTTATTACTTTACAATGAAATGTTATTGTTAAAATATTATTTTTACAAGTTAACAACAGTATTAACTTAGTTCAAATGGTCAAATTGTAATGGTGATTCGTCAAAATACCACAATATATTCATCAACTAAAATTCACGAATGATTGGACAAAAATTACACTTACATGACGAACGTATGGAGCTTCCGAGTGATGTTTCGCAGGCATAAAAATTAACTTCAAGCGTTCGAAAAACTGTATGCCGTCAATAGACGATATTCCCATGTAGAGAAAGACGCCGAAAAGAACAGCCATCGGTACTAACCGCAATAAAGGGGACATCACCACTGAACAACCAACCATTATGGATACTAATAGAGAACTGACTCTTTGCTCTGAAAAAAGTTACAATATTAAAAAAAAAAGTTAACTAACTAAAAAACGTTTGACACGGACCTTTTACTTCAATAATGTGAGGTTTTTGACCAGGAGCGTGAGTTCTGCTCATCACTGTCAATGACGATACATGGGCAACAGATCTGACAGTCGCTGCGCTCATCCACGGAGCTCCGATTATGCCACAAATAAAATTAATGAAATTAACTAGCACGATGTCCAAATGAAAACCACTGCCTTTCTGCAGTTTACGCTCTTTCTTGGCAATTATCAATCTATAAAACGTTTGAATGTAAAAATAAAAGCACGTATTTTTTGCGTGGTAAGATTTTGAGCGATATATATACGAGTACATACTCGCTGATGTGCGTTTCCATAAACACGAGAATGTAGATAAGTACAGCGGGTACAAGAGCAATGAAAGGTACCCAAGGATCGATGGGAGCCTTTAATCCACTGGGTGATATAAACCATCCACGGGCTTCAGGATCTGAGGGGGTTAGTCCTTCGGGAACTTTCAGTTTTTCGGTGTACGTAGTGGGATTAAAATAGTCGGCTGCTACCATTGATATGATGGCTATAGGAACGCCGAAATCACCTAAAGCTCGACGAATCTAAAAGAATCATAGATATTGAGTATCAGTTAAAATATTTCTATTCGTACGCATAAATCGCATATTGTTTGGGAAGTTTAATTTAAATAATTGCTGTGATCGTCTATATATTAATTCGATTTTTAAAAATATGTTTCAACATAAATCAAAAATATATGCAATAATGTATACGTAAATAGTAAATGTATAATAATATTAAAAATTAATCTTACATTTCTTCCAAGAAATTTGCTGTTTCTAAAATGCCGAAGATAATAGGCAATGAAAAATGTCCCCAGTGCTAAAATAGTACACAATAATGCTGTATTTGGCTGTTTTGTTATCACTGTTTGCTGGTCGACTGGGCTAAACATGTCTGTTCCGCTATAAAAAAAAAAAAAAACATAAACTTTATATATTTTCATTAAAATTGACATAGAATTTACAATAATAAAATTTCTATGGACAAAATGTATTAATTTATTATTTCAATGATATGAAAATAAAAATAATAATGAAACAGTAAGTTCTCACTTTGATGTAGAATTATAACTAGTAGCGTTTGGGTTGAAAAGGGAATTTTCAATGCGTATCAAAGCATCTTCTTCGCAATATTGTTTCAGCGGTAACAGCGGATGTTTAGTAAATACCTATTAGTTATGAAAAATATTAAATACATTATAAATAAAAAAATGTTTAGCTAGGTTTAAAAAATACGCACGTTAAGGCACTTTGATAAACTTTCCCATATGTAAATCAACGAAATAAGGGAAGCGAAAATTTCCTCGGTAAATCTTGTAAATACTTTAACCATCACACTGCCTTCGACGCAGCTTACTAGTAAAGCGATGATGAATAACCACATCCCAATGTAAACTCTCATTGGTAAGAATTCAATGTCATTGCTGCGGCAAAACTAAAAACAAATATTTCAACTAGTTTTGGAGGACACCAAAAGAAAAATATTACAATCCATCTGTACTAAAATAAACTAACACTGAATAGAGCATCATCAAAAAGCAACAAAGGTCCTGTGTTTCCGACGATCAACAATGGTTGTCCCGAGAACAGCGAGAAAATGACACCGGCTACAGAGGTAGCGATCAACGTTTCGGATATTCCAATGAAATTTTTAGTTTTATCGGCTGAAACATAGAATTAAACATTCAAATTTAAAAAAACACTAATTTACCTAACACACGATTAAAATGACGCACATTATTCTTCAGTTTTACTAACCCATGAGACCGCCGAAAGTGATTGCCGCCGACAAAGCGGCGAAATATATGAATATTGCAGACGCAATACACTGTAAATTTAATCCTTGGGAAAAATCAGAAGCGTAATACGGTAGCCTGCGCTTTATGTCCTTGACCAATCCACCCCATGGTTTTTTGGTACGCCTCAAAGGGTCATCTTTATTATCATCGCCTTTTTCGCTCGAAGTCAAAGTTAAGTTTGCGACTAAAACACAACAAAAATGTCAAATTTTTTTCTTTACCTCCTGATTAAAAATCAACCTTTACAGAACGCTAATGATAAGCAGCACATAGAAGTATAAAATTAATGTGTAAAAAATATACACCTTTTTGAGCGGCAGCATGTATTTTTCGCCTCTTGATTTGTTCGCTTTTTTCTTTAAGCTCTCGCAATGACAACAACTCTTCTCTTTCCCAATCACAAGGTGGCAACACAATACTACTGTCGAGAAATTCGTTCAGTAAACTGATCAGCTCTTTACGCTCTGTAGACTTGTAAGCTTTACAGTGAAATTCCTAAAATTTATAAAATAGAAATCGTTTATTTTACTTTATAAAAATTAAATAAAAATGTTTTAATAGACTTTTGGTTACTTATATTTTACAATGCACTTTATTAAAAACAAAATATCGCAAAATTACAACTTACAGAATTTGACATTAAAGTTGACATTGATCTTCCTACTTCGTGATAATCAATATCTTTTGGATCCGGAGGACCCAAAAGTATGAACATGAATCGCACTGGTATTGATACTTCAGTCAATGATGGAATCATGATACCTTCAGCCAAACGTACAAAAGCTGCTGTTCTTTTCTCCAAGAAATCTACAGAACCAACTAACACCGTAGTTGCTTCAGCGCCTATTGGTATTCGTTTAAGTATGCTTTCTTTCTGTGCTTTTTTCACCATATCTTCAGTTGATGAGGTATAAGTCTCCTCCTTCATGTCAATATGAATATTATTTTTGTCCAAATCCAAAAAAGAACGATTGTTATTATTGTTGCCAACACCGATTTTGGGGCTTGAATGCATATCGTGACTCGATAAAGTACTTTTCATATTTGATTTTCTGTCATCGTTTAGATTCTGAAAATCAAGACCAGTAAAAGTAAGTAATTTATAAAACATATCTAAATAATTGTGTAGTTATTCTATAGGTTTATTTATATCTACTTAGTATTATTGATTAAAATATTTTGGGATCTAAAAAAGACAAGTGAACTACATAATTAGAGCATGACATTTTGTTTAGGTGGGATTTATCATGTATTTTTATTAAGTATTAACAGTAACAAGCATATCATGAGTATGTTATTATGAATCATTGGCCTATTGCCTAATCCTAAAATATGTTAAGATAAAAAATAAGCGATTCAGATAGTTCTAGCAGGTGAACAATTATCAATCAAAGGGTTTTAACTAAAAATAGTCTATTCTACGACAAAACAAACAATAAAAATTCCTAAATGTTAATGAAAAATGCATATTATTGTTAGAAATAAAATTATATTCAACCAAGAAACTTAGTTTACATTGTGTGTAAGTGATGCCGACCGCTTAGCCAGAAATTCTGCCTCAAATTGCTGTCAGAAAAACAATATTTAAACAAAATTACATAGGTACCTATAAATTAGATCTATTCCATAAGAAACGTGGCTTTCAAAATAAAATAGAAATTTGTCAAATAATATGAATTTAACAGAAAAATACGTTGATTATTATATTTTGAAATTATTGAATTCATATTATGATAATACAAAAGAATAATCTCAAAACAAAAACTATATTCTGAAGCCATTAGAAAATAAAGAGTACCACCAATAGATACTGAAATGATACTAATATGGTAGTATTAAAAATAATTACCGTAAGACTCGTGTAGCTGGACGTATTTCGTCTAATAAACCTACTAAATTTGTCACTGTCCTGTTGGACGTGTTTGTGTCGGAGTAACAACAATCTCATAACTGCAGCTTTATCATCTTGGTTGATAAGTTCTTCAACAGCCATCTGTTCAACTACCCGGTATATTACCCCGGGTAGGTCTTTTTCCTCCAAATCCAATAAAATCACACCTGTAAAATTATGTTTTTAATTATTTTCACTTCGCAACTTTTAAACAGTATTGCTAAATCATACCTGACTCCAAAGACCTTCTCACGTTTAACAATGAATGGAAACTCAACGAAGCCACGTGTGGTCTCCCCCATCTGTCTGTACCTTCCTGTACATCTTCCTCGTACTTGATCCACCGAGCAGTTTCTTTCCATTCTCGTTCGTTCCCAGTTCCTTTTAACTCGTCCAGTTGAACAAACACCTGTAAAAATAATTTGTTTTTATAAAAATGTAATATGAATCATGTTCATTATGTCGATGATATATTATTATGGTATATTATCTATACAGAAGCTAATTAATGAAGCATATGAACTCTCTGTAAAATGTAATTATGTGAGCAAGTAACGTAATTAATTGAAATAACAATATTAAACTTACTGCATGAGGACTATGATCTACGTATTTCTTGATCACTTTTATTGGCAAGCCGATTAAAGTTCCATCTATGTCTCCAGCATACGGCAACAATAAGGTTTTATTTTTTCCACTAAATCTTCGCTTTTCTTTGTTACAGTCGTATCTATGACCTAAATTGTATTAAAAAATATGTGCAGTTAATAAATGTTATTTATTTTTTTTTTTAAATTTTTTTAAATTTTTTTAAATTTGCATTATGCTTTGTCTTATAATATAAATGTTAAGCCACACATTTTTAAATAAATAAACAAAAAATGTATAAAATATAAACGATGTAACTGAAAATTAAATTCTATAATTATTGTTTATTGCTAATAATGAGTTTAAAATATATTTTATGAATGTACTGTAACAGGTGTATAAAGGTATGTCAGACATTATTATAAAAAAGGGGAAACTTCAAAAATAAAAACTTCTGATTGATTTTCAACGAATTAAAAATATTACAACAAAAAATAAAAACAAGGTGTTGAATCACACATATTAAAAGATGCGTTATACAAGTAGCCGAAACAAATTTAAGAACCTCAATACCACTATTCTATGTTTATGAAAGTTACAAAAACGAAAATATATTAAAAATATTTTTAAGCATGTGTTTATTTTTACAATAAAACCAATGTTACATTTAAGATGAATCTGTTTATCATATGTCTTCATGTAATTTGTTCTATCGTTGGTTCGTTAATATAACTTTTATGACATTTTATAATACTTAAACCATGCCAAATACAATACACCATGCAATAATAATATATAGTACGTGAAAAACAAGTATAAATAATTTAAAAATAATATCATGAATAAAAATTTTTTAATTAGTATTTAATGAAACGATATATAGTAATGAATTAATTAACTTATTTAATTTAAATAGGTAATACCATTTTACCCATATAACTTATGAATTATGATAAATTGTAGACTAAGCACTTAAATTCAATAATTTATAGTTACACATTATTATTACATAATGTTTAAATAATATAGCATTACAATGAATTTAAATGGGTTCTTTATTATAGCACACCTATAAATAACAAAACTGTGAGCTAAAATTCTGATTATATAGATTATAGGTCTTATACTAAATAAATTAACATTCGAAAGTAATAAGTAAATTACTTTTATTTCAAATTGTTTCTGGTTATTAACTATCGACATATAATGGTCAGTCTTAAAATTATCTTACTTGTTAAATCGTCTTGAAGAAACTCATCTAAATTCTCATCAAGCTGTAAATCATCATTCGGTATAACAATTTCTCGTTCATTATGCTTATGACGACTATGATGACGATGGTGATGCCTTTAAAAATTGCAAGTGCATGTATTAATGTAAAATCTTTATACATACTCAAAAGCGTTCTGTTTTATAATAGATATAAGTTGTTTTCAATAAATATACACATCTGTAAGTATATAATTTATAAGTAAATAATTACTTTAATTATTTTTGTAAAATTGTGTAGAGATGCTGAATAAAACTACTTTTGTACATGTTTTGAAACCGAAGAACATTTCTCTATGTAGGTATGTGTTCACGTGAGAATGAGAGTTGTTGAAAGTTGGACATAATATATTTAAATTGGTTCGTACATTTCTCAGAATTTCGTAAATTAAATACTGGGATCAATCATAATAAGAGAAAATTATGGATTCAAACACATAATCGGAGTCATAAAACTTTAATATCCAACGATAAACTAAATTGATTTTTATTTTGGTATTGAATTACGTCTAAAATTTGCCTGTCTAAAATCTAACGGTGAATAATAAACTTAATTCTCAAGCTTAAATTATAGAACTGAATTAGATGGCCATTAGAAATTATTTATTATAGGTACCTGTGTTTTCGCTTTTTTTTCTTGACTTCTTGGAGGAGTCCTTGTTGAGTTGTATCGAGTTCTCTGTGCTGATTATAAGCAGCTTCTTCGTTCGTCTCGTCTGAAAGTCAAAACAAAACCGAATTATTTAAATGACGATAAAGCGTGTCTTTTCCAATCTTATTCGTACACTATAAACGCAGTTTCAATGGAATAAACTCAATACGATTAACACAGTAGAGAAATATCCAAGGCAGAGACACTTATAATATGCCTATCGGAGATTAATCGTAAACACATACATTCAAGTAAGAATACCGGTCGCTCCATGGCAAATCGATTTAGTCGCAACAACGTATGTATATTATGCCAAGATAAACGTGAATTTTCGATTTGGATGGAAAGATAAAAACAGCAAGCTAACAGGTTATACAAAAACGACAAGCCCAGGCTCCTACCGCAGTAAATCTGTTTTCGAAGTACTTAATATAATATCGTGCAGCGGGATAGATCTGATGTATACATTGTCATTATTATTGTACTGCGTAAATCGATCCAAGGCTAAATCGATGATATATCTTGGGCGATGCGGGTCTTGCTAAAACGGAACCTTTTTTAGCCATTTTTTATCCCTTTTCTAAAACATACCGTTCTAATGCATTCGTTCGAAAACACACGCATGCACATAGGTACACGTTTCGACCAGAGAAGAAAATGTTCCGATTCGTAAACAACACGTGTATTCCTTGTTGTGTGGGGAACAAAATAGTTTGTATAAGTTTTGTCAAGAAACATATTATTATTGTTCTGAGAACTAATGCATCTACGCCGTAACCCAGTGATCGGTCGGACACGTGAGAAACATTTTTATCCTCCGTCGAAGGGATACCGGTTTGCCAAACCGATTTCACTTGAAATATCTCCAGTGTAATCGTCCGTGGGTGAATAACAACCACCGAAATTCCTCAGCGTTTACTTTTGGTGTTTGTAGTTTTAACGACTCCTTTAGGTAAATACGAGTGCCGGATTAGAGGTGCAGCAACAATGAGTTAGCGGTATACGAGAGGGGAAAGGTCGGTGAAAATGCGGCAGCGATGCCGACAGTATGACGCACGACCGTTGGAATGAGTCCTTTGGGACCTCATTAATAAAATACACACCAAATAGTCCATCGACATAGGAATTTTAAAGAAATGGAAAAAATGTACACCCATTTATTACATTTATTCATGGTTGATATTTTAATGTGCGCAGTGATATTTTAACGAGTCATGTTACGGACACATTTCTAGTCTCTACTCATATATTATTTATAGGTATAATACATATGCAGAATAGAAACATATGTTTAGTATGTATACTCGTATTGTATAGGTACTGCATTGATTATGTATATAAATCATGATATATAATGTTATACAGATATAATACACACTACACAGATATCCGAGTTTGAGGAGTGACACAGAATAAGAATGTGAAAATTAAATTATTGTTTAAATGGCTGAATCGTAGTTAAACGTAAGGAAATTTAAAAATCGGGATATACGATTAATGAAAAAATATTTTAGAGCCAGCGGTACAGTATTTCAAAGTGTACGAACAATGTCATACATTTCATAACATCATTATTCATTGACATGTTATTTTATAATATATTTTATATATTTTTATTTTTACATAAAGAAAGAAGTGAAACAGAAAAAAATGCTTAGTAAATAGTGTCAAAAATGTAATTTGAATAAAATTCCTGCGATAGTATAATTACATTAACGTAAAAAAACAAAAAATTCGTTTTTAATTTTATATTCTTATAATTTATATTCTTATAATTATAAGAATGTAATAGACTATGCAAAAACATTTATTACCGCCTTTCCGTTTATAAATTCATGATATTAAAATTAAAATTCAAGATTATTCATTCATAATGTGAATTCTATCCATATTTTTTAATGACTACTAAAACTAAAACATTAGAAATATAATCAACATTCAACAATAATATTTCCAATATAATATCAATTAATATTTTTACGAAATTTTCCTTAGAAAAATATTATAAAATTAACTACGAGTAATCAAACGTTTTATTCCATTCACTATATATAAGAAAAAATACTAATTTATCAATTTACTATCTAATCATTTAACATATATCCAAATACTAATTACAATTACTAATACAATCCAATACTAATTTATGCCTACTCAATTAAAACATAATAAATAATAATTAATATTATATATTTGTTATTATTAAGTAACTAAAACAAATTAATTAGGTAGTAATTGTATCTTCCATGGTATCAACTGCTCAAGTATTTTAATCAAAACGTTGTGATCACAATTAAAAAAAAAACGTCAGTAAATCATTCATTAAAATCGAGCACATACTTCAATTAATTTAATGATGAACGTATACTCTGGAGTTATAGATAATACTAGAATCAGTGATTTAATTGCTAAGTTAAAGTATGGTACAATAAATATGTGTAAAGAAAAATTTGGAAATAATGTCTTAACGATTTTTAAAATAAAATAAAAAAATAAAGATCTAGGTCTGTTCATCGCGGTAAAATACATCGTGTCAAATTCATCGCGAACAAATTCATTGAGGCGGTAAAATATTATCTTTATTATTTTAGACATATGAGTTGCAAAAGTCATTGTTAAACAGGGATGTTCTTAAAAAAAATAAAATGTAACCAACTCGATTTTAACACGGGAGATATCGCTCAGTGTAAATCCCGGTGGGACACCCTGTATTTATCTATTTATATAAGAAAAATTATATTTTGTTATATCAAGTGTTTATTAAGATTTTAAAAAAATGGATTGCTAGGTACTTATTTAAATTAACTTTCCAATAATATATATTTCATTGAAAGCAAAAATAGTTTTTTTTTGGATAATTTACTCAATAAAATATTTTAAATCATAAAAGATTCACGCGCTTTTTAAACGGATGCAGCCATTCGGTAACCAATAAAACGCATAGTGTGAAAAAATAAGTTTGAAAAACAGTCAGCCTTCGGAAAAATATTAAGTAGTTTGCAAACGGGTTAGGTTAAACAGGTTAACCCCTTCGCAAAGAACCTAGTTTTTATTTTACAAAAAGACCGATTTTCCATATGGCCAACGGCATTTATAAAATAATATATTGTATTATAGTCATTGAGAATTGATTTAATGTCAAAACATATGACTAATGTTATGTATTACATTAGCATAAGCAGTGTTTAATGTATATTACAAATTACAATGTAAGCGCAATGTCGCTTCATTTGTTTCATTGAGCTCATCGACTTACTTATGTTAAACTGTACGTGTTTATCTTCGGAATCTTCTCTGAAATAATGACCGAATTGGGGTTTTTCGTACATAGGAGTATCGCATTCACTACTTAAAAGTCCATCTTCAACCCTTGAACCGTCCGATTCTATGTCCACAAAACTTGGATCGATGCCAGTAGCAGTTGCGGAATGAACAGCAGCGCTATTGCTAAACGATAATGAATATTTACATAAGAATTAGTGTTCGTTCCATACATATTAATTATAATAATTAATATTAATTATTAGGCATTTAACTTATATTTAATACGAAATCAGCTGGATGGGCTTATTTGATTACTTTTTTGTATATTCTGAATCAGTAAAGTGATTTATATTTAAACGATTTTTTTAAATTTCTTTAGGTATTTTTATTTTTTTGTAATCACACCTGACTTTAAAATAACATTTAAATTCCTAGTGGTAAGCTCCAGAAAAACCGAAAAATCTTCAAAGAGAAAAAAAACTTACAATAAACCATCTAAATATAATAGCTAAAAAACAAATAGATAATGTGTACAAAAATAGTATGAACAATATATAATAAATCCTATTTGAATTCATCGCACTGAATTTCACTATTATTACAGAACTTTCAAAATGGTATAAGACACATTTGAAATTATTAATAGTTCAAGACGATAAAAATTTTTCCAATTTTAATTCTAAAATTAAAAATAAATAGCTGAAAAATGAAATAATAAATATTAAATTAAGTAATGTGATTCAGAATATTAACAACAGAAAATAATACAATACATTGGAACATATTGAACTTAATAAATGTAATAAATTAAAAAATTTGTTGATTAAAATTAACTCAAATGACAGCATTAAAAATTTTCTCGGAATATTAATGAATGATATAGTACCATGGCTTATGAATCAAACAATTTAATACCAACAATTCATTATGGTGAATACAGAGAGGACATATTTTCCAGAGTTTCGTAACTAGTAAACTAGTATGGACAAATTAACTGGTAGTGGTAAGCTAAAAATTAATAATTTATTTTCATTTCAAACAAGACTTAAGTCTCAAGTCCTAAAACATTCAAATGTATTGTGGGAGACAATAATTCTAATTATTAAAGATCAATGAAATATAAATATCGTAGTGATTCGAAAGTAAGTTTGGAACAATTATAAGACGTTGATCAATGTTCAAAGATAAACATTTTATGAAATCCAATTTGATTTTATGTCTAAAATTTGTTTTAACTATATTTTTAGATATTTGAACGTTTTTAAATGTGATTTATTTTATTTTATAGTAACCTACATTTTCATAACTTTTAAATTAAGTAAAATATCTTTCCATAAATAGCAAGGGAAAGTTTAAGTTTCCAATGTAAATTCTGTAGCAAACATGTTTCTTAGAATTTCTTATAAATCGACAAAACTGATTAAAAACGTTAATTTAGTGCTATTTAGAAATAATAAGCATTAGTTTATTTATTAAATAATAAAAAAATTAACTGTGTAGGAAATCTTGGTTCTGAATTATTGCACTCGTATATCCATATAGGAGTGTCTAGGGTTTGACCTCGAGTCACAAATCACAGTAAAAGTTTGAAGGACCTCGGAAATCAAGCAAGTTTTTAAAATATACCTCCTCCAAGACTAATTGGTGATCTTTATTTCAAGGTTTCTACCAAACAATTATTTTATAAATATGGCTATCGACTTCTTATACTTATTATATATGTATTATGTATTATAACTATTTAATATATTGAAGTTACGTTTTGTTAGCGACCCATGGTGTTAAATTCTGAATTTTTTTGTAGAAAATTAGATAACTGTAAGATATTTTGTGCATTTTATAAAGTAAAAATAATAAATATAGTTCAAAATTATAATGAATACGAAATACTATAACATTTTAATCCAATAATAACTAATGAATTACTTAAGAATTTATAATCTAAAATACATAGTACATAATAATAGTATAATAGAAAATGTGATTTTGTGTAATATTTAAAATTTAAAATTTGGCATAAATAACAAACTTATTGTTGTATGTTCAATTTTTACTGAAAAACGTTCAACAAAAAATGTATCTCATGTTTAAATGACGAAATCATTATCACCAAAATCTAAAAAAAAAGTATCTTCAACGTACGGAGAAGTGGGTAAAGTAAGTTGTCCAGTATTGGAATAGTTTATTTTGTGCTTATTTGCCCATATTCATTCCTAATAAGAATACAAGATATAGTTCAATAATTATAAGGTCGTTGAATGAATTTAAAACTATAATATGTTTATTTATTTTAACTATAACAATCCTAAAATATCAATAGAAACCAATATAGAAAAATAAGGTACAAACAAAGTAACGGACAACATTATACGAAATACACAATCTGTGCGCTGAGCATTATTTTTACATTAATAATCTTGACATAAACTAGATAATTACCAATTTTCTTAATACACTTGAAATTAATGTAAATAGATTTTAAACCTAGTTTTGATTTTCATAGTGTCTTTTCATTCATTAATTTCATTAAAAATCCGTTATTATTTTAAATAATTAACTATATTGGAATATAATTTGAGTATGTATACGAGTATATCTGTTAAGATATTCGATGTTTGTATTATCAATGAAGTTTAATCTGAATAAACTGATTGCCACGTGTCGTTTTACAATAAAAAAAAAAAAATACGAATTACTTGTATTTGTATTCTTAAGAGGTAAAAATTACATTTCGCTATTTTCGCTATGTCAAATGTAACACGTCATTGAACAAATATTTATTGGCGTCGAAATTCGAAACACAATAAATCAAACTAGATAAAGGGTATTATCTTTTAATGAAATTGATAACATTCGTATTTCGTGAAAAATGTTCAATTGTAAATTTAGTTATTTAGATTTCAGCTGGAACTAAAAGTCGTGGTTACTAGAAATTAATTTTAAATATTAATAGATATTAAATCTAATTATTATTAGAGTTATGAAAATACAAAAATTGTCTGGATTTAAAAGTAAATTTTTCAACAGTTCTAAGACATAATTGGAAGTTATTAATTTTAAAAAATATCTTATGTTAAGACTGTAAATACTTTATGTACCTAATGCTTTTGTTTACAATAAGAAAAACCAATTAAAGGGTATATTTATAGGTATTAAATATTATGCTTTGTAATAAATGTCTAGGACAGATGAAATAAATCAGTATTATATACCTGTCATTTTTTCTTACATATTATATAACAATCGATTTACAAGTAGAATAGATATGTGTCGAGTTTTGAAACGTAAATTTAATTATATCTCGACGAAAATGTAATTAATTGTATTGTTTTACGTCATTATTTGATGAGTGAGTAGTTAAAATGTTTACAAATTAAGACAATGTTATCCACTACTTTGTCCATACAATTCCGCATGTTTGCGTACTTAATTTGGTATATTGTAATGTGTTACACATTGTTGATTATAGTAACGTGTTTTCGAGCTCGTAATTCATCAACAGACTAAACAAAATACTAAACCTAAAGCTAATGTAAAGAACTCGGTTTAAAATTTAAGATACGTTTATATAAAGAATACATTTGCCGGTAAATTGTGACTCTAAGAACTATCAGTACAAACAGTTGCAAATTCGAAGTTTTTTGATTGAAGAGAATTCGGTCTCACTTAAAATCTATATGATTTAATTTTTTGTAATAATTGTATGAATTAAAAATATTTTACCACTTATCTAAAGCTTTTATATATTATGATGTCATCAAATAAATTGGTTAGATTTCCAAATGAGTTTTAATTTAAGAATTGAGCCATTAACAAATACTGGGATGATAATAATTATGATTATGAATATGAGACTGGTTTATTTATATATTATTTATAGTAAATATAATTTTTAACAATGTAAATACAAACAACTTTTAAGGTGACATTTTAATAGTATTAAAATAATTATAGTTTTAAGACATAGTATTAGAAAATGTAATATCAATTTTCATTCATAATAATGATCATTTGAAATAAATCGATTTTAATTTAATAGATTTGCAATCTTTCTTATACATATAACTCACTTATGAATGTTCTTACACAATTTATAAAACTTGTACCTTTCTATTTTAGAAAATTATAAGTTACATTTTTGTCGGTATAAAAAATTTGAAAACTATTTAATATTAGAAAAAAATATTTACCTAGATGTTTGTTGACTGGTAGTTGGTGGGCTCATTGCACTGTCAGAATCAGTTACATCCCTATGATCATCCGTCCTCTTAAATTCCTTAATAATTAATTATAATAACAATAATATGAAATTTGTTTTTGTTCGAAAGTTTGTAGATAAAAAATAACAATTTTAAATTAAATACCGTCTCCAGATCTCTAGACCTTATCGATGTCGTAGATTGTTTTCTTATTGATTTTGGAATGGACTTGAGTGGTATGTGGACCAGCGATCGACTGTTATTTCGATGAACTGCAAACAATAAATGCGAAGATTTGTATAAATGAATTGCCTATTAAATTGGTTTAAAATACGATCATCGAGGTTAAATCTTAATCAAGACTTAATGAATAGCAAACTGTTACGATCCTTGTAGATGTACACCCAAGATCAATAAACCAGGACGGTCGTTATATTATGATATTGTTGCAAATTCATAGTGTTTCTTACTGAGTTGACCGAATTCGGAAATTTTTAACCTTGTAATAGATATTTTTAATAATGTCATTTTTCCCCATTAATTTCACTGAATACATTGTTTGAGTTTCTTTTAATACCGTCTGATTGTCCGTATTATAATTACAAATAATTATCATACTGTTAAACAATTACGCTGATTAAAAACAAGTTTATTTTCTCTCTCTCTCTCTCTTTCTCTCCCTCCCTTCAATTAACATTAAGAAATACATCCAGCCTGCATATAGAAATAAACTCAATTGTAATTTAAACTAATTTTGTTCGTCTAATTCAACGTATTCCACGTATTGAAATTCATGTGTTTCAACGTGAAATAGCATTTTAACAATTTATAGTATTTTACGAAAACTTAGTACTTACCAGTATAATCATCTTCGCTAAATCGTCTATCGCCTGGTTTAGGCGACCGATCGCTAGTGAATCTGGATCGGTTGGAATCGGCTTCGCTAGAAACACCGGCGAACACGCGTTCCATTTCTTCGTCCAGATCGTGAGTGTCTCGAGATGCTTCATTGGCGATTTTATATCCTTCAGCCTGCAAAAACGTACGTATATAAAGTTATAAATAATAACATCAACAAAAATCATAATAAAATACAAGATATTATATTTGTATAATTATACGGATAGAATGCCGGCATCACGGACGTTTATGAACAGGAAGTAGTAATATCAACTGTACGATTCTGTCAGGGATTTTCGAAATCACAATATTTTTAAAACACGCTACAAAAAATCTACAGCCGACTGATAGCAGTAGCCAGAAGATATTTATAGAAATCCGAGACGATGGGTATCAGAGTAATAGGTATTATCAATGGACTACAGGCGTTGCGTTTGATTATATGATAATGTGAGGATTGTACTTTTTACACAAAAACGGAGTTTTCTTTTTTATTTTCTGCAAGAGTAAACACTATAAGCTTAGTAGTTTATTATAAAATGTATTCCGTCAACTTTCATGTTTAATTATTTACTTTTCAAGGAATAAAAAGTTATTTATACATACGGTTGTTCTATCAAAGTTTGATAGCAGT
Source organism: Periphyllus acericola (assembly GCA_949715065.1). Taxonomy (NCBI): domain Eukaryota; kingdom Metazoa; phylum Arthropoda; class Insecta; order Hemiptera; family Aphididae; genus Periphyllus; species Periphyllus acericola. Next base: position 20,151,474 of record OX454265.1, read on the forward strand.
GTAACGTATTTTAATAAGTTAAGTATTTTTGTTTATTTGCCAATACTATATAGTATGTAAAGAAACAACGAAATGTGCTTTAATAGTTTAAAGTCAGCAGCGAGTCATTAGTTATCGTCGTGAAAGTGAAATACACAAACATCGAATTAACCGGGAGCACACCCTTTTTACAGTTATTGATCGATTGTCTACTTACACCTCTGCGATAAGAACAATTGTTACTAGTTTATGGTGCGTGGTTGCTTCATGATACATACAACCGAAAACATATTTTATAAATTGCGTCATAAAAATACGATTGTGATTTATATATGCGGCATTCGAATAGCTTAAATTTGTACGGGTTGAGAGATAAAATTCAGTTACGAATTAAATGTGCATCATTAACACAAAATATTATTTATATAAACTTTTGTTTTTAAACTGAATATGAATTATCATGATAAAATAAAAATTACAACTTCAAAACACATTAATTCGTGGTACAAAAGTTGTCAAACAAAGTCTTTTGTCAATAAAAATAATACATTTTTAATAAATACTTAAGTATTTGCATAACTATTATTTTAATTTATCGGACGAATGTGATCTATATATTGTTATTATATATTTACTCTTTTTATTTATTATTTTAAAAGTATTGAACACTTTGTAAAATATAAATAATACTAATTTTTTAAAAAATTATACCAGTACATTTATACAGAGCGAGTATGAATGTAATTATTTAATATTTGACTGTATAAATAATAAGTTAAGTACAAGTTAGTAAATATATAATCTCGTTTTCTCATCATAGACGTCCTATGAAAATATAAACAGTACGTCATGATTATATAAAATTTTTTATTCGGTGATTGGTTAATAGACGGAGAACTAAGAAAAATACAGTTTACAAAGTTTAGATCAAATTAAGAAACACATACAAGTAACAATGTTATTTTATTAAGAAATTATTGAACAAACAATTGATAGCTGTATGGTAACTTATAGAAATATATATTAATTTAATATGGTGTTAATTTTATTTTCACTTTTTATAAACTCGTATTTGTACAACTGTTATTATACGTTAATTAACGAATTAGTTTTTAAATTATTCTAATACACGTATAATTTCAACTTCGGTCTTGGGTACGATTTTATGTACCTATAATACCTAATATTACATTCATTCTTTCGATAGCATGTCAATTTAACTTTTTTTAATTGTATATTAATTAATTATTGTATATAAGGCGTAACATCTGTAATTAATGATCACAATAAGTATCATTGCAGAATATAATTGATAACTTGATACACATGAATAAAAGCAGCCACCCAATGGCGACACTATAAATTGATAAGTTTAAATTTTATTTTTTTTTTGTTTATACTTTTTTCCTCAATTTAACTAAATAAAATTATTTGCATTTTGCTCGACTTAATGTAATGAGTATATTTAACGTTTGACATGTTTTTATTGAAATAACTGACATATTTCAACTTGATTGACATACATGTTGTAAATACTGCAAACATTTTTCGTACACAGAACTGATAAAAAAAAAAAGAAACTAAACAATGTAACAATGATATAACTTACACAAACGCACAGGTGAATTATATAATATAAAACATTAAAACTCTCACAAAATAAAAAACAAATTATGTCACTATATAAATAGTCCTCATAAGCTAAGAAAAATATGCAGACACCGGGATAAATACATAAGTTATGACAGTTTAACACTTCTATAAATAATTTGATTAGTATTATCATTTTAATGTTTCAATAGCCCAAATAAATAAAATTAAAAAAAGATGTTCTTGATTTTTGAGCACGATGAAAAATATATATCATGACAATGCTATATATGCAATATGATAAATTAAAATTAAAATGTAGACGACTCTACATTAAAAACGTAAACACACTTCAATTATCGAGTACAGTAATACAGTAAGTGCGCGCCATTAGTAATTTAATCGATTTATTCCTAAGGCTTATAAATTACTATGGCTTTTAAAAGGTGATTTTATAAACACTATAAATAGACTGACGAACATTTTGACCATTATTAACTCGTAAAATTGTTAGGTCAGATTGTCGGAAGTAAGAATCTATTAGATATATTTATTTTAATACTCAGCAAATTAATTACTTATAAATTATAATCATAAACTATAATAAAATATTATGTTTCGCTTGTTGTTTTAACAGAAAGCATAATCGTGTCCTTTTATCTTATTTGTTTAACTTTACTATTGTTACATAAAGGACATATACTCGAAAATAAATTAACGTTTAAATTCAAATTTAAAATGTTTCAAATTTTAAACTTTTAATGTTTTAACGATTATAGAAACAGTTGTTGAGATATTTTGGTATACTCGTAATTATTTAATGAAATACTGCCGAAAACTAATCTTGAAAGCTTAATAAGTGTGAAATTTTAGTTTGATGCAAAAATATTTATACATTAAGTTTATTTTATTGTTATTAACATGTTCTTAAATTTATCAAAGTTAATTAAAATCAAACTTTGTTGTAATGAATTTTGTTTTAAGGATATCAAACAATAACTTTCAACGTAAAATATCCTTATTCCTTCTAAATTGTAAACAATAACAAACAATAACTTTCAACGTAAAATATCCTTAATACTTATAAATTGTAATGAATGCGTTTACATTTTAATTATTACTAAATAAAATATAAACGACGATTTTAAAGTAATATAAATTGTAAAATTTAAAATTGTATGAATAACTTAATTGATGATATAATAAAAAAAAATTACAATATTCTAATTTAATATTTTTCAACAGAAGAATTTTTTTATAAATTTATTTTTGGAATAAATCGCATATTATTATTTATAAGTTATTAAATATCTATCTGCGTTTGAAAAGTCATAAAAACCAATTATTCATATAAAACCGATTTTCAAGTAATACAGCTAATTTATTACCTACTATAAGGGCCGTACCGGGGCTGTACCGACTGTACCACATGAGCGATATTTCATCGAATGACTTATATAATGAATATGATTAAATATTCCTCGTATGAAATAAAAATATATAATTCATAGTACAAATAGGTTTCTAGATAAATTTGCTAACTTTTATTTTTGAAAATTCAAACACTAAACATTGTGCTTATAAGCGTCATATCATTGTAAGAGACATCTTCAAAATAAGATATTATTTCTTATATGTATAGGCTAATTGTCGAGATTAAATTAAAGCAACCCATTTAAAACACTCGAATCGTAATATAAATCTAGTGTTCAAGGATTAAACGTATCGATTATTTGTAAATATTTGAACAAATGAAGTACGCGTTGGGGAAGTACTCAAAAGAGATCATAAATAATTATATGAAATATCGGATTATGCGAAATACAAATTCAAGAGGATGGCAAAAAGCCGATTTGGAACTCAGGAGATTCGAGAACGACCGATGGGATATCGTACGAAACGTGCGAGCAAGATAGATATATAAAAAATGATTAAGCAAATGAAATACATGATTTATAGAAGTACTAATAAATACGTATAGACAATAAGACGGACAACAATAAATGCGGTATAGGTCAAGGGCACGGCGGCGGTTCGAATTCACGGGCCCTACCACCGCCGCTAAAAAGTCTATTATTTAGTAGTACCGCGGCCGCATTATGCCGCGGTGCGGCGGCCGGGTGCACAGCGACGAACGTCGACAAGGAGTTCAAGGTAAAGGACTTTGATTTTTCTTTCAAGACCAAGGTTGTCGTGCGCGATACACAACTCGCAGCAGAACATGCGTGATGCTATCCCGAAGACCGGTTTTCGAGGAAATCGGTAGACAAAAGTCGTGTGCGACGTGTAATTTTTAGCCACCGCCGCCGGGTGGCCGCCCAACCTAGGTGCAGCATATAATACTTATGTAATCGTACACGGTACATTATAATTCTGTACATGCAAAAATGTATAATAGCAACCGTCCTCCGGGTCCAATTAAAACATTCCACGTGACTCGCCCCGCAAATATACGTTTCGTGTGTTCTACTACATATTACTCGTATAATCGTTATTGTCCCCCCGAGCTCTGTTATTGAATTTCGTTCGAATGTATTGTATTCCGATCGTGTACTGCAGATCCGTACACGGCGTTTTGGTGCACGAATCGTGTCTACCGCGGAAACAGCTCGAATAAAATTATTAATAAAGCGTGTTTTCCTGGTTTTCGTGCGCGTTCGCGCTGAAACGGCAATAATAAGCGTTGATAAACCTACGCAATAAACTTGTCGAAAGCTTTCCACAATGTCACATGAAATACTCGTATTATCGAAAACGCCGAACGGTCTCGTGTGCATCGGACATTCATAAATATTGTTTTCACGGTGTACACAAAAACGTGTCCATCAGCTGTTTACACGCGCTTTCATAATCAATCATCTCCATTCAGTACAACAACACGGGTTTCTGCGGGATTACGCAAACGAATATTTTTTTCGTTTTAATTTCTGCACGTGTACAACTATACGGTTGCTACAATGTGTTATACGATTTTAATAAAACATCACCAGTGAAATAATAAAAGTATTTCAGTATAATAAATTATGTTATTTTTTTTATTTTTTTTTTATTGAATATTAACACACGAATATTATAAATAAAACAATTGGTTATTTAAAAAAGATAAAGGAACGAGAAAATATTTGATATCTAAGCAAATGATAGATTGCGTGTTCTGCGTTTTTAAGTCCGTCACTACATTAACTTATTTCGTTCGTGGGAATATTTCTAAAACGACAAATTTTTAGATCGAAATCCGCGCATATGTAGTATAAATGTATAATAGTACCTTCAAGAGGGTGTTTTCGCTTTGTAAAATATATGAACAATTAATTATGAAAACGCTATAAAATGTGCGGATACAATTCTGGTACGATTATTGATTTTTGTTATATAGTTCTAATTGCAAAGGACGCAAAGTCAAACTGCCAAGACTATACCGTTTTAATAATTATCTTCCCATTCATACATAATTTAAGAAGCACGAGTAAGCAATTAAAATATAAACTCAACATTTTTAAGTGGTAACACAAGCCCTTATAAACAAATTATGTTTAAAAAAAAATAATGAAATATTGTTTTTACTTAGAAAAACAAACAAATGTAATTTATTCTTGATTATTCATGTTCAGGAAAAAAAACTACAGTCTACACCTTATTGTAAATATTACAATTGACCTACAATAATACCGGCTGTACGTATAATTATGATATCAGATAAGTTTGAAAGAAACCATGGCAACCTATTCTGACCTTTTGGATTATAAATTTAAGATCTTGATTTTCTTCAAGACTCGACAAAAAAACTTCTTTACATTTTTATTACGGATCACGTAGAACTATGACTGAATATAATGTTATCATGCAATTGTTAAAGAACTTGAATAAATTAGTTTATTGGAATGACATTATAATGCAAACTCATAATAAACTAGGCCTTGACCTGGTATATGAATTCGTAGGTAAAACTATAGAAATCAATTACTATTAGTTATTAGTTATTACTATTTGTAACTATAAATTATATAAATGATAGCCAAATACTAAACAATTGAGTGCGTAAAGATCTACAATAAGGTAATTTACAGAATTTGACCAAAAAAATTAAATAATACAAAATAAATGGATTAAATAAATAATTTAGTTATTTCTAAGTATTTAATTAATAACTACAAATTTTAGAAAAGTTAAATTTAAGATTCAATTAGATTTAGCGGAGATTCGAAAAGCATTGGTAGGAAATTTTTATATTTTCATATTTCATTAACTGTACTCTTACTCTAACAGTTTAGTTGAACATAAGTTATAAAATTTTAGCTTGGATATAAAATGCCTTAATGTTTTAAGAAATCATGATACAATACATATTTTATATACGCATAAATAAAAATAATTAATATGCGAATTAAATTATATTATATAAGTTTTTTTTTTATTAGCCTTTAGTATAAACTATGAGGCTCGAAAATTACAAATAAATTATTATCAATTCCTAAATATTTTTAAAAAAAATATTAGACTACTTTAAGTTACATAAAATATTTATTTTTTTTTAATTAACGAACGGTTTTATTTTTTATGTGTTATTATAGACGAATAATAAGAAAAATACGGTATAAGAAGTTAGCCGATTAAAAATAAATATATACGAGTATACTTAAACTCCACGATGATTTCTATACTTATTAGTTATTAGTTATTATAGTACAACGGTACATAATATAAAAGGATATCTAAAATTACAATACCAACGTAATTTTTTACTTTAATGCAAAGAAAAAAAATCTAATGCAACTATTAAATTCTATGCCAAGATAAAGGTGTTTTCAGTTTATTTTTAAAAACAATAACATAATATTATACTGTTGCAACACATTGATTTTCTGACAATATCGAGCACAATACAATTTCAGTATAATAGATGGGCACTACACTACTACATAAAAATATACATTCAAGCATTTCAACCATTACTAATCTATAGATTAATTTAATCATGAAATAAAATATAAGTTGAGAAACCATAAACAATATACAGTAAGCAGAGCCTATCGCCTATTCAGATTTTGAGGACAAATTTAACTGTCAACCGAATTAATAATAATGTTTACTCGGAGTAAGTACTTGCGACGATCAACTTCTGTCTTCAGCATAACATTTTTTTACTATACAAATCGAGTATATACCTACGTAGTATGCAGTAGAACCAAGAATCAAAAGCGTAATTTTATTAAGAAAAAAATAAAATAAAAACCTCCGTACAGTCGTGTTTACGGATTAGCAATGGTCAAAATAAAAGAAACGCGTAATTTGACCAATGTACAAACATTTTGATCGACACCGGTGGTGTGGTCGAAAAACCGCGCGGAATGCGTTCACAATATTATCGTATACGTGTATTTTGCAGAACACAAAAAACGTGTCGTCTATTCATAATAACAATATTTTACTAACACTACAGGTATAACTACACGTCTACTTACTTTTCGCATGATCGGTTTATTACTACGACTATTTTTTATTTATTTTTTTATTTTTCGTTATTAGGTTAATGACGTACGCGATGCGCGCGAGCGCGTTACAGGTTGCAGAGACGGTGGCTTTGGTGGTCGTGCGGTGGTGACGTGTCTCGGCGATTTTCATGTCCGCCCGCGGGCAGTAGCGGTTTCGGTTAAATTTTCGAAAAAAAAAAAAAAGAAATCGGCGAAACGGACGAAACCGCGGTAGGCACCGATTGCCGAGGTGCGCTTAGCGACAGTGGCCGGTACGGAACTTGCGGGCGGCGGCGAAGGGACACTCCTGCGCCGTTGGCACGCGGCCCTGAAGCAGCTGGTCCCGGGAAATACGCGCGAACAGCAGCTGTGCGCGCGCCATCACCGCGGCCGCCGTGCGTCACGTCTACTACCACCGACACCGCCGCCGCCGACCTTACCCTATCGCAAACGCGGTGGCGCGCTTCTCAAGGTCAGCGGCGCAAGCTCGAGGACGCGCGCTCGATAACCGCCGACGCGTCTCATTAGACCGCGCCCAGTTGCACCAACGTGACGACACGATTGCCGCCGTCACGCGGTGGTGCACTCGGTGGTGCTCGCCGTAGGTTAGATCTCTCGCCCGGCGTCGTCGCGTCGGTCCGGACGGTTGTCCGCGGTGTCACGTCAAGCGTTTTCATCTCGTTTTCGTTTGCAGCGCGTGGTAGAATTTTTTTTTTTTTTCATTCCTTTCGTCCAATTATTATTCATAATATCCCACCGCACCTATGTGTGTACTACAAACACACGACAGGTTACTCTAATCATTTACATCATACGTCGTTGTTCACATAATAACGATATGATATCACTCGGGCAACGTTACCATACTTAATTGTCAGATCGTTTTATTCGTTCAACACGCGAGTGTGGTCGAAATTAATTATTAGTATCGTGTCCGGCACGTCATGCTTACTAGAACGACGTACCCCACGTAACATTTCGTAAGTGTTCGCGCATCATAAATGAAATACGCCGCCATGTGTTTAATTTCCAATTAATTGCACACATGCGTGTTTCGGAATATTACGGACCATCAGCCCTTTTATAAGTTTAGGCACCTTGCATAATACGTCATGTATTTCGATAGACGACCAGTAATAACAATATCGCAAATAGTGGCTTTGTTCTCTTGCTTTTTTTACGATAGCAATCGAAAAACTGGTTTGTCTACCTACTGAATTGGAAAGTTAATACATCGATTTGAATTGCCAATTTCAGGTATCTGTACGGCATTATTAAGAATAAGTATATCAAATATTTTTTTATACTCATCAGGTAATACAGTCAACAGTTCATTAGTTCGTCGTTGTATTACAGAATAGTAAAATTACTATATGTACCTATGTCAACGAAAATAAAAGCTACTATTTTCATAACATATTTCTTGAAGTACAGCCAAAATTTACACGCATAAATATGAATAATTTTAACAACTTTTTATTATCAAAGTGGTAATGTTATAAAAATAAAATAAACTACAGCCCAGCATACAAGAAGAATCCAATAAATTTAATAAAATTAATGTAAAAACGTGCCTTTAAAAAAGGATTAATTTACATGTGTCAAGTCTATACTAAATAGATTTAACAGAATTAATGTTTTCAAATGTAAATCCATAAAAAATCTTTTAAACAACGTGTATCTATAACTCGTTTACACCACAAATCTGTCGGCATACAACTATCGCGCGTATACAATTGCACAATGGCTCGTAGTAAATCAATATTTATGTAATATGAAAGTGAATAAAATAACTGTTGGATTAGCTTATTCATTTTAATGCCCAATGTGATACATAAATATATTATCCTTTATTATTTTACGTTCTAACATATAATTCATTTAGCCATTTAGGTAGGTATACTAATAATTTTACAACCATTTAACTTTAACATATTTAACTCTTTTGGAACAAATTGTTTTTCAGTTTTAATGAGCACAATGCAATTTTATAATGAGGTTTTATTTATTTTACTTCATTTTGAACATTTTAAGTCACAGGTACCAAAAAAATATATACCTAACTAGATGCAATTCAGTGTAACTCAAATAAAATGAAAAGAGACAATATTCAAGTTAAACTATATTAGGCGAAACCATAGATATATACTAATACTAGATAGCCGTCTTCGAATACACCACTACAAAATGAGCTGAAACACGACGCCATATGCAAAGAAGACACTCGGTAAACAAACGTTATCAATATTAGACTATTATCAATATAATACATTTATTTTTATTATATTATTATTATATAAAAATGAGAATTCTCCGTCTTATAATTAAGTAATAAGTTTTATATCAATCAAATATAAGGTTCAAGCCTAAATAATAATTTAATTTACCAGCGATAATTTAAAATATTTTATTTGAACAATATTTCATATTGTCGGTGTCCAATAGGTGATAGTTTAGTCCATGTATCTGATAACGTTTGTTTATCGAGTGTCTTCTTTGCATATGGCGACGTGTTTCACTGATAACGAGAAGACGGTTATCTAGTATTAGTATATATCTATGGGCGAAACCGAAAATATAAACTTGACAATGGTAGTTTTATTGTTAGCTGCTATTCCTAGTAGATTATATCTTCTTATCAGATGGGCATGAGTAAAACTGTAAAAGATCAAAAGCTGGTGTTCCACATATATTAGTTTCCTATACTATTATAATGAAATACTTATTATACTAATTTTATAAAATGTTTATTTAGTCGTTGACATTCTATGCAAAGTTAAATAGTGAAATAGTGAGTCTACAGCGTGTACTGGCTATTAAGTACTTCTACCGATCAATCAATATCACACTTAACATTAGTTTGTTTCCAAATGTGTTAGAATTTAAAATAAGTGTTTATAACTAGATAGAATATAGATGTTCATATTTCGAATGAAGTACTGAGTATAACTATACAAATCTGCATATATATATATATATGTACCAATATTGTATAAATATAAAGCCGAATTTATGATGTTCATATTCTTGATTGTTTGTCGAATATATTGGCGACATTAAAGAATTATATTAAGAACTTTTTACAAATCATACGGTAATAATTGCAATAGATTATTAGCTACAAAATATGTAGTTAAAATTAAATGTTAATCGAATCTCATGAAGTGAAACCACGATTTTTTAGTATTCTCAGGGTATATTTTGTACATAATATTTTAATAATATAGTTACAAATTACGTTAATTTTGATCGTTCAATCAGCTTTCATTAATGACTGCCGATATAATATTTGATAAATATACATAGACTAATTACAACGACATTAGTAATATACTAGACTAACTAGACATCAGCAGTTTTACCAAAACCAGAATATTTAATAATTTTTTTTCGTATAGCAGAGTAGCTCAAACGGTTTTAAGAAAATTAATATATTTATACAATATGTATATAAATATATATTAATGTAATATGGTAGTATGTTTTAGAAAAAAAATATATTTTGTAATCAATAATTAATATTTGTAAGCTAATTTATGCTGGTTGGAATACAGAGATTAGGTAAGTGTTTATATGTTGGCCAACCGTATCACAGCCATAGCACTTGATAATATAAAAAATAATATTACATAAATTAAAAATAATTAAATAAATTCGATATTAAGCAACATATATTCGTAGACATACAAAATTCATTGTTTCTAAGTTGAACTCAAGGTACTTAAGTACAAGGTTCGCCATTTTTCAAATTTAAAATAATCGTAGGTATATAAATACTTTGCACAAGGTTTTTGCTCGGGTTTTTGGAAAAGTTTAAGATATCTTAGAAACACATAATATATATAACATTTAAATACATTTCATGTACATGAAATAGTTACAAGTTTCCTCAAGATGAGTATTTAAAAATTACTATTTTCAGCAGTTAGGTGAGCCATAATACAGTTGCATTGTTCAACTTTTGCAAACATTAATAAATCAGACACGAGATTCGAAGTACCCAAGATTCTGAATGCATCTCAGCTAACTAATTAAAGTTGACAAGTCTTAATAAGTAGTTGCAAAACTAATATTAATTAATACTTCCGATGAAATTTAAAAATAGTTTGATTATAGTTCAATTAATTTTATAATAAACAAAATCTTTTATTATAAAAACAACCGATTATATTAAAAGAAAATTAAAATGTTTACCATAAATAAAATAAAAACTTATTTTCACAGAATTCAATTGATCAATATTCATTATATAGTATATTCATAGTACCATTGATTATAGAATAATATTTTATATTCATTGATAGTATTTACATTATAAATATTTATGATAAACAGATTCCAATATTATTAATTCAAATCTTAATGAACATAAAAATATAGATATTTTATCATATGTTTATTAATATTATTATAAATAATAATAATATATAGGTGACTAATAATTAAAATAAAATTAATCATACATAGTTAACCATTATTAGTGAAAACAATTAATTATCAATATATCAAATTTAAATGCTCAAAAATAATTGTGTCAAACAATAATCTCAATGTTTCGATAAGAATTAGAATAAACCGAATATAATAATATAATATTTATATAATAACACATTGGTATTCAATCAAACTGATTATGCTCACAATGCACAATACTAGCATTTTACTCCTATTATAATGTATAAATAATATGTAAATAATGTAAATAATTAAAATAAGTGTAAAGTAGGAATTATATACATTTTATATTGTAGGCATTATATAAAATAATAAGTCTTACATTTTATCATTCCAAATTGCGTTTTTAATTTAGATAAATTATAACATTTATAATCTCTCAACTTTATATAAAATTCTTGTCTTTAGTCTTTAAGTATCGTGTTACATTATGTTGCCTTGGTTTAAACTACAAATTGTAAACAATATACATATTTCCATAATTTGTAACACGAGATCAACCTAAATAAAAGTTTGGATTTATTTGTTTTAAAATATAATCGTATAATATCAATTATAGTAGTGAATTATGACCAAAATCTATATAAAACTATAGCAAAAATATCATACTATTGTGCGTGTTTTAAAAAAATGTATACAATATGTGTTTGAATAAAACAGTTGGCTAAAGTTAAATTATTCTTCGTTTATTTGTCATTCTGTTTACGGTAGAACGATTTAAATAATTTTTCTATTATACCTAACGATATTATTATTCTATATAAATACATATCAAACAGTTATATTCATAATTATAATATTTTTTTATCCCTAAAAATATCAATCGTGAATAAACTCAATACCATTTATACTATATACACGTAGACAAATATAGAATACAGAATAAATTAATTTTAAATAGTTATAATTCATTGCGTATTCAATGTATTTTGTATATAAAACATAACCTACAAAAAAGGCAGTAAAAATGATGCAATTTAAAGTTTTATGTAATAGTTAAAAATACCTACTATAATTGATGGAATGGAAAATTATATTGGATATTTTTTCCTGTAAATTTATCACTTATCTAACTACCTTATCCTTATTTTAGTAAACTAACACAAATTTCGAATAAAAACCAAAATATGTCACTTTACAACGCAAATAATTACTGCATTTTGTGCATATCACAACAATATTAAAAATAATATACGAGATATTCTTACTCTTGGTTGGTTATATTGTAGATTTACTGCAGTTTAACTATGAATTTTACGAGTTCTTTAAATAGTGTAATCACGTTCAAAAGTAAGAAAATCTATCTAAGTTAAAATAAGTTAAAATTTAAATTATCGATTAACAAATAGATAGCAATGATAACTTTTAATTAGGGGTAGCGTTAATTCATAAAACATACATTAAAGTTAAAATTAATTAAAATAATTTATAAAATTCAAGTAGTCACAGAATGTTATTTTTTTATTAGAATATGCCGTGGCTACTTGGCCGTTGGTTGACAATATGTTATAAAGATATTTAGATATGTACTAAAATAATAATGGTAAATTTGTTTACAGGATATAATTTACAGGTAAAATATACATTTTTACATTATATTGTCTATACCGATCTCTTTTAAGACTTTTAAAACTTGTTTGTTTTCTGTCTCCTATTGTCTTAGGGATTGGTATAGGAACTTAGGAACTTTTTATTTGATTTTGGTATCTTCTGACTATCTGCATTCAGTGAGGAGGTGTTTGACTGTTAGTTAAGTTATGGAAAGTAAAGAGAATACATTATAGTATTGATTAAAATACAATGTAATTATATTAATTATGGTATTATGTAGTACATCGTAAATTATTATTATTATTTTACGCATTTTTAATACCTATTAATAATGTGAATGTAAAACTATTTCAAGAAGGTACGTTGCCGTACATTTCAAAAACAAACAATTATTTGCTAGATACTACCTGTAGATTAAAACCGATTGATTAGTCTGGTATATCATAAAACATAGATATATTAGCATTAATTTAGAATTAATATTATTTTTAGTTTATAATAATTATACTTTTTAAATTAAATAGTTTAAAAAAGGCAATGGTTAATTGGTAATATAAGTTAGCTGGACATATATTCATCTAAGTTTGATTAGATTATAAAGGTTAAACTTCTCTCATTTTTATTAGCTAAAAAATAACTGACATTGAAGGTGAAAATACTGCAAAAGAACTATTCTAATATTAGCGTACACAAAAATACACATTTATTATGTTTTTGGCATGCAACAACAAAACAAATTAAATTGACAACCCGTCAGTTTACATACATTCAAATATTTACTCATCAGTATTCAGCACCACAATAGTTGCACGCAATTTCGAAGGTCTAGCGTTTAATTTTCATATCAGAAAGCGTCAATCTCGTAGAAATAACATTTTATTTCATGATGAAATTTAAAACTATACACCGATGTTTATACGTATAACTATTTATTTTTGATGTAAGTTTATGAATTATACATAAGATATTTACAGAATTTAGAACATATAGAATTTTTGTTATCATAATTTTTAAACTAATAACAGTATTATTATTATACAATTCATAATAAAAATTTTTAAACTAATTATAAGTATGCTATAAGTTGTAAAATGTAATTTAAAAAAAATAAAAATAGTGAAATTTTTAAAAAAATTAACAATATTATGATATGTTATTTATACTTATTGTAAGTTATAACAACATTTAACCAATTACTAAACGTGTGACCTACCTAGTAATCAATAAACGTAATGCAATGCTTTAAATAACTAAAAATTAATATACCTTAATTATTTAAACTATTGTCTTTTAAATAGAATAGTTAATAATTTCGGAGTCAATTGGGAATATAACTGTAAAATATACAGAGTAACAAAGAACAGAAAAAAAATGATTTTCTTAAAATATGACTTATGAGTATCTAAGGTTTTTATAACTGGATTTTAATTTATATTATTATTTAGTTAGTAATTACTAAGCTAAGAACTAAGAATAACTCACAAATGCCAAAATTAATTTTCGATTTTTATAAAAGCAAATATAGTATGTTTAATGTTTATGTTTGTTTATATACATATATATTACATGAATTATGAATTGCTATAGGTAGTTAGTTATGTTTACATAAATCGTTAGCCACACTCCAATAGCATCTGTACACGGTTATATAAATTAATAATATGATAAACTCAAAATCTAAAAAAATATTAAGTAACAGTATAAAAATTATGTAAGAAAATGTTTAATTTTTCTTTTATATTTATTTTAAAAGGCTAATATGAAACATCAAACAAATATTATCTCAAGTCATGATATATAATTATAATATTTTATGATATACGAACCAAAATAATATTTAATGCACATTGTATAATATATATTTATGTTATATATTTCAAGAAGATACTTAAAAATGCAATATAAATGCAAATAAATAAATAAATGCAAATATTAGTTATAACTTTATAAGTATTTAAAACTTAAAACACAGAAAATAAAATTTACACTCCAAAATAATGTGTTTGTTGCCGCCCGATAACGGCAACAAGGACTACGTCGCCGCGGTCGCTTGAACTGTTTCTCGGTCACCGGCTAATTCCGGTGCACCACAGGCCGCCCAATTAATGCACACAAACACACGTTACAAACAAACAGATTAGGTTAATATTAAGATTTTAAATTATTCAATATATGTTATCGTGAGTTATTATATAACCGAAAACCCAGTGTGTGTGTATTATTGTAATTATTCGTGTGTGATTTATATTTTTTCTTTTGTCGTGCGTCCATCTTCAATGTGTGTAGAACGTCGTCCGCAAAGTTTTGTTTTATTCTGCGCCAATCGCCTTTATAATATATTTCATTATTTTTATTGTTTAAAATTATTTGTTACGCGCAAATCACCATGATTGTTATATTGTTGTAATTAAATCAGGTTCAGTGAATTTTTTTATATTGTTCTTACGGGCGCTAATCGCCATAAATAGTAAAGTTGTGCGTTAATCGCCGACTGTTTATTACGTGGAAATTATTATTCCGCGTGCGCAAATCGCCGCAAATTGTATTTATTGTATTTTTATTTTATTTATTTTTGTATTTATTATTGTTTGTATTTATTATAGTTTGTGTGCGCAAGTCGCCGCAACAGTTTTTTATTATTTTTATTATTTACGTGCGCTAATCGCCGTAAAACCAATCTTTATTATTTATATATTGTGTGTGCGCTAATCGCCACAGTGAATTTTATTTGTGTATTAATTTAGGTACAGGTAGCGACTGGCCAGTCTACGCTCCACCAATTTGTGAGTTTTTTCTGTTTTATCATTTATATTGTTAATTTATTATTCTGTTGGGCCAGAAGGGCCATTTATTATTACATCATTTATATCATATTCTTACCATTGTTTTTTTTGTATTAACTATTAGTTCCTATTTTATATCATAGTTTTAAGTACACATAAAACACAAAAACATTTGTACACACCTAACACACTCACACCACCACATAGCTCACTAGTAATTGCGCGACAACCCCAACCATTGGTGAGATATATACAACACTACACAACACAATAACACAAATTTGGTAGGTCGGTGGAACCGACCGCACGCATTAAGTCGGTGCCCGAGAACAGTGCAATAATATTTTGCGCACTCGGCCCAAACAGTGTTTACGTATTGATAAATATGGTTCACTGAATATAAAATCAATACCAAATAGTTGTTCCTACAATCATATCCGTTGTTTTAGCATTCTTGAAAATGGATTACATCATTTAATATGATAATTGATAGTTGATACCCTATATAATTTGTCTATTTATGGAACAGTTTTTCGATTTGTCGATTTTATACATTGAAAAAGATTTCTTTTAAAATTTATAAAAATGAAGTTATTTCTGTTTTTTCAGCACAATGTGATAGAATAATTTTATTATTTCAAAAATATTATGAAGTATTTCTTTTCCGTCATTTAAAAATTCATAAATGTTCGATGAAAATAAAAGGTATAATTCCACATAACATTTTTCTCTGTATATTAACAGCTGTGTTTTTAAAGCAAAATTCATTATCATATATTGAGCGCTGGTAGAGTAAATGTTTTAATTATTTTAATCTAGCTGAATTACCTAGCTTCACTCGTGCATAGTTATGAACTAAATTGTAGCAATATAGTGAAAGTATATATACAAGTTGTGATTACTAACGATGAATTACTTGATTTTACAATTTTAATTTTTTTTATATCTATAATTAAACCTATGTAAACCAGTATTTTTCGGGGGGGGGGGGGCTTTAGCGTTTAGCACCTCAGATATTTCATCAAAATTGAGCCCCGGATTTTCATTTTAGAAAACTCATTATGTTTTCAGTACAAATTTAAAAACGAACAAAAATACAAAATTATGTTATTTTTAAAAAGTGATAGTATTACATTTTTAAACATCTATACAAAGTATACATTTAAAAATAAAATCAACAAAAAAAAACATATCATCTTTCCAACTCATCAAACTAGTATTTAAATTAATTTAAAGTTTTAATTTATCATTGTTTTATTTAAACTACTTTATTTTATACAAATATAGGTTAACTCAACACCTGCATAAATATAAATTATACAATTAAAATTATTATGCTTCGCAAGGCTGTTCAAAACCAGAAAATATAACAAATTTGGTGAACGGTTTAAAAAAATAGGGGATTGGATATTGCAATTTGTTGTCTCCTTAAGTCACAACAGCAACGCAGTTATTTTAACTTATTTTGTCGATCTAATAATTAGATAAGGATTTTAAGTAATCATTATTCTAGTTCACTGTAAAGTTTACTTAAGATATACTGATTTAAATTAAAATTTTCATATCTCTAAATCCCACATAATATTATATTATATTATATTATAATAATCCCTTAGCTACTATTATTACCGCCGTTAATTTCTTTGTGTTACAATAAATAATACTTTTAATCAAAAGATGTATTTATTATACATTGAAAATATACCAAAAATAAACGTATTTTACAATATTGTTTTTATGGGAACTTATACAGTAAATAATAATTATAAAACAATATAATTTACCTGACTCAGAGTAATAATTAGATTGAGACTATCAGCTATAGTCTGCATTTAAACAAAAAAAAACACCTGAACTCACCCAGCTACTGAACTAATCAAGATAATAAATACACATTAATTGATTATTGATCATAGAGCAAATTATTCATAAATTATTTTTCAGTTTTAAACTGACATGGTTTTACTGTTTTTATATGATGGATAAACGTATAAAAATTCAAATTCTTCCTATAGATAATAAGATAATAAATATCTTTATATATAGTTTTTTAATACTGGCCTATGAGTACTATTGTACATACGTTTATAACTTCAGTAACAACTTCTTCTTTTTAATGTACACCATAATAAACTCAAAAGTCCAGACAAATGAATTATCATTAAATAAAAGGATCGAATTTTAATTATTCATAATTTATCATAGCAATTTAGTACACACCATTTATTATTACCTACATGTAAGTAGTTATATGGATATGCAGTATGCATCATTTATCATTTATACATTACACAACAGTTCTTATGATTAAATATAATGTTAATATTATATTTATATATAAAGAAACAATAAATTATTGTTAACATAATATTACTTAATTGAATCGCTATTAAGTATGAATGGGTTAAAAATATAATATACATAATACTCGTATATTCGATTCAATTATTTTAACACAAAAAAAAAGCTAAAAATGATTTATATACAGTTATTTAAGTTGAAATACTGTCTACTTATAACTTTATTGTTTTACTTATAACTTATAAGAGAAGGAGATTAATAGATATTTATTTACTAATCCGATAATTATCGGTTATTGTTTTATCATTAATATTTCATTCATTAATTAAGAACGCGGGAGATATATTTCTAATAAATCTACATTTAAATTTAAGTATTTTTTCGACGGCTTTTTTATTTTATTTTTATTTTATTATCTACTGTATATCGTTATTTTTATTAAATTGTTTTGATGACAACTATTTTAATAATATTAGTGTTAAATAATACATTTGTGTAAAACAAATACCAACCTACACATTTACGTAGACATAGCTTATTATGAGTGCTAATTGTGTACCGCTCTTATCTTCGATCATTTGACAATAACATTCTATTTTCTACGAAAAACTCTTTTAATTAATAAATACTTACATGAAACCCAATTAGAATTAATTTAGAACTTGGTTGTTAAATTAAAGAAGTAGAACTATAATTGTTTCAATAATCTTGCTCTTGTTTTAATTTGGATACTTAAGACAATATTCGCTTGCTTATAATTTAATGTTATTAAACTCATTAGAAAAAGTAAAAAAACTAACGTTTTTTGTTTAATAATACGAAGATATTTACTATATATAAACAATACTTCATTTTAACACCGTAGCATTGAATAATAGAAGTATTATATCATCATTTAAGCTGATTAGTCATTAAAATATGAACAATCAATGTCAATTTATCGAAATACCTACTTTTGTAATTTTATATAATACAGTCATTATAGTCCATATTCTGCAACTTCATCAATAATTTAAAAGATACAATTATTTATGAAACTACATTGTGAATGTTTAGTCAATACAAATTAATAATACATACGCATATTGTATATAATTTTCAACAAATTATGCATTTAATTCAGACGTCGATTTAATTTTAACTGAAAAGAGACCTCAGTAGGTACACACTAAATAAATATGTTACTTTTTATTTTTTATTAATGTGATAAAGACGTTAGACTGTTAGAGTCATTTTTAGGTCTCCGACGCGTCCACGTCAAATTTAACATTAATAATTCTGATTCCGTAACACATAATGAAATAAAATAACTTAATTTAAATTTATAATAAATATAAATAATACAACAAATACTTACAGCGCTATTTGAATAATCTGCTGACGTACTGGATTGCATCTTATTTTTCTTTTCATTTGAATTCATGTTGGAGTCTTTGTGCGAAATTTTTATGAAGCAAATAGTATCTATATTATACTACAATTCAACGATATAATATGTGAATGAAATAGTACGTTATGGTATCTTTTTTCGTGGTGCTCGTCCTATCCTCGCTGGTCGACAGGTCGAACTCATGGATCGCTGTACCGGCGTCCCTTCCGGTCGTTTTGATACTACAGATGCCGTCCTGATGAAATTATGCACCTCACTGTAGAATAAATACAAATAAAAGTATTAAAATTAATAGTTTCAATTTATAATAATGAACATTTTTTATTTTAATTTTACGAAGTTCCACACAACAATAATATGGGTACCTCAATAAGACAACTTAGAACATCTACCTAACTTTAAGAATGGGAATAACTACTACCAACAACCATTTTGTAGTACACTTTACGCGAAAATTCTGAATTTCGGAAATTATTTTCAATCCATCCTGATTTTGAAACTACGGTTTAAGTAAGTATAATTACATGTATTGTTGAAGACAATAATCCAAGCGTAGATTAAATCAAATTAAGTATCACTAGTTTCGTACTTATATGGTGAGGTAGTCTAAAAAAATGTATACTTCCAAATCTTTATTCGAACAATATCAAAAAAATTATTTTTTTATGTACATTGTAATACAATTGTACATGTATGAGGCGTATATCTACGCATAACCTCCAGTACATCCCTGCTCCAACATTATACAAATGTTTTAATTTCACTTTAGAAAATAATTTATGTAACAATTATACGACGGATGCTTGTTAATGTTTACTTTACTCTTATTATTTTAAACAAGAATTTAAATAAATTTCACCAAATGATTGTGCTTCTGTGAAAGTAAAATATTGAAACCTAGTTTTATAGATAACTCAATGGACTCATAGCAATTTCAGAAATTAAAATAAGAGTATTATGTTATACTTAATGCCTTAGCATATCTAATTCATAATATATTGAGTAGATGTAATAATATAGTATAAAATATTTATCAGAAATAATTTTTAAGGTTTTTAACGCTAAGTGCAGGGAGTTTTTGAATGCATTTTGTGCCCATATACTCGTATGATAACCATAAACCTTATAATAACAGGTTATGGTTGGTAACCCGTTAATTATCAATAATAGCTGTGGTAATTTTAGTTTCACTCATTCGATTCATAAAACATCATGCTAATATATTTTAGACGAGATTACAATAAAGATTATAGTAATTACTACAAGTTAAAATATTTTATTGTCTTAAGTTATAACGAAGTTATGAATCAAAAATACTCAAGAAACCACATTAATATTACAATTATAGTGAAACATTTCTTAACTATTCAAATAATAATGAAACAGGTGGATAGGTTAGTAATGGTAAAACCAAATAAAACTTCTTTTGATTATATTAATATTATTCGACCAGTCGTAGTTTTAAATTTAAATAACATATCAGTATTTACATATATGTTTTATAGAGGGACAACGCACTTCAAGAAGTATAATTTCATAAATAAATACATTTAAAACTCGTTCCAAAAAACATGTATACATAAAAATATAAATCTCAAATCAGATATATTATTTACTATGTCCAAATATTTTTAAGTTAAAACCCAGGTTTTAAAGACTAATTTTTCAAAGATCTCTAGGTATCACATACTAATATTAATTTAGTAAAAGTATTGATAATAATAAATTTATACATATGTAGTTGACTATGCAACAAAATTCCAATAAATATATTTTTGGCATGACCTTTCGAATTAAATATATCCAATTATTTGTTTCAAAAAATATAGTTTTAAAGGTCGTTGAAAAATAATATTTTGCATATTATCTGAACTAAATAATTTTAATTTTTCCTTTATTTTACCAAGATTTTCAAAAAATTAATACATATTTAAGTAATTTTTAAGCAACTTTCGATATTTGCAATGAAAAAACCTATATTTTAAATAGGGTTTTAATTTTTATTTAGAAAACTAAATAATTTTAATGCTGCAATTAAATTAAAAAATAGGTACTTTATAACTATAGGTAACTCAATAAATTGTATTATTGATTTAGTATTTTATGAAAACAACACACGAAATAAACCTATTAGCAGGATTTTAATATCTATTTTAATATTTTTAATATCACTATTTTGCATTAAATATTATTTAACTTATTTCAAACTATTTGGAATATACAGTAATTTATGATAAATTTGTATAAAATATAAATGTAATGTTAGTCAAACATGAAACACAATACAATTATACCTCCTTACCAAGCTTCCTACCATCTCCATTAATTACAAGGATAAATGAAAGAAATATAGAAGTTGTAAACACGTATTTTATACAATATTAAACGTTGGTATCCATTTCATTTACACAATGTGTAATGCATAATTAATGAACATAATATATCAGTTATAAAAGTTTTGGAAATAAAATTATAGATTTTCAATTCAAAACATTAAGTCAAAACATTAGAATAACCGTATTTTTAAAACATCAATAATATTAGAATAAAAAGGGCTGAACTCCTGGTCGAGTGAGTTATAGGGGTGGGTGAAGTATACTGCTGGATTGGTAATTTGAATTTTAATTTGCTTTCGAAAAAACGATTCTATGTGAAACAGGTCGAAAGGATCAGTTTATATTTATATTAATTAAAAAGCAAAAAGACAACTTTTTAAACAGGAATACCAATAAAAAAAGTGATTGCCTTGACTGTCATTTTTTCTATTTTATCTACGTTTCAAATACCTATAAATAGCATAAAAAATGTTGAATTCTTTATAAATTTACACCATCTATAAAAAATGTTTATATTAGTGTTTTGTAAAAATTACAAGTTGCTCCGATCATTATATTTTGAGTTTCAATAATTAGTAGTTTAATCGATATCGTGAAAACAACCGATTTCATCAAAATATATTTTTAACATTTATAAAACTTTTTTTCGCTTACCCGGTAAATTTATTTTTGGTTCTCTGGAAAAACCAATTTCTTTAGTACACTTCACTCCATTTTCAAGTCTTAAGTATTGACATTGAAATGTTTATACATTTTAACTACGAAAAATGAGGCAGATTTTTATCAAATTTCAAATTCAAACGCCATGACACTATGACTACAGATTTTTTTAAACGAGTAAGAACAATGTACGAGAAACATTGTATTTAAATTTTAAAATATAAAAATCTACCAACAATTTCTTATTGATATTTTACGACAAAAAAAACTAAGGAACCTCTCAAATTTCAAATGGCTACAAATGGCAGTTTCCTGAAATTTTTGTAAAACCTGTCTATGCAACAACTAGACAACGTTTGGAGTCGGAAACCTATACTACTATAAATGATAGGATAAGTTTTATTAGGAAAAATCATGATGACATACACAAAAAAAAAACACAACAAGGTGAAACCAATACATACCTCGTTTCACTCAGAATCTAAATTGATAATTTGAAATAAGAATGAAATTTAGATGTGAATTTATTGATAAAATCAACACTTACTAACAATTCAATTAAACAAAAATATTAATGTATAGGTACCGATCGACCAACCATTGTTGGTTTTTTCAATCAAAGTTCAATTATTATTTAAAAGTTGTCGGGATGGTGGAAAAATTATTAATATCGTAAATGTTTTGAGATTCTAGAAATGAAGAAAACAATTAATTAATGGATTGGTTATTTAATGAATAACTTTTTAGTACAATAGTTATAAACTCCATTTAAACTATTTCAGTTATGATTACGGATACATATGAAATTGGTGTTCATCTTGGTATTAAGAAGTATAATAATCTTTTATTTATAAAAATAAATTATGATACTATTTCAGGACTTGTTTCATACAAAACAATAATATAGTACAACCATGAATTAAGATATGTTAAATGCAAAGATATTTTAATTTGCTACTATACGAATGATATTGTGTAACATAATATTTCAATAATCCAACCTTTTTTGGTAAGTTTTCTTTGTAAGTACGCAGTTATAAGATTAACAAGTAGGAAGGGCGGTAGATAAGGGATAAGCTCCTTAGAGTCGATCAAAGCTTTTCCAAAATTTACTAGATTAACGGAACTACCCAAGATCCAAATAGCTAAACTTCGAAACTAATTTGCAAAACTATATATAATGTCTATAATTTTAAATCTAATATCACTATTTTATTTTTCCCCTACAACGAAGTAAATAGATCAATCAATCTGGTTGGTAAATAACCAATATAATTTTAATAATGAATTATGACAAAGACTTCATTGTTCGTGAACCATGACCATGATAACCGTCACCTTGACTACAGTCTCCTTGACAATGAATCCAAGAAAAACAGGTCTGTTGAAAGATATGTTATTGGTGATCGGTGGTAGGGGGTGGATTGAGCATAATCAACGTTGGTATAAAATCCCTTATGAATCATTCTCAATATAGTTTAAATTCATTTTTAAAAAATCTAATACTGATCTTCATCGCCTTCCAAGAGTCACCCTCGAAATGTATTTGGTTATGTTATAGGAAATTTATATTGAAATATTTGTGTAAACATATTCACGATAAAAATTAAAATTAATTTGACATACTAAACATCAATAATAACTTACATTTTAGAACATAGCCACTTGTGGTTGCAATTAGCAAACATTAAAATATTTGTGCTTCAAAACCAAACTTATTTATTTTACGATTCCGTGTCTGGATTAGATCAAAAATCGTTATCATTCAGTAGGAAGTACATTAAAATAGGAAGAATGGTATCAGGTTTAATTTTATAATTATTATAATGCAATCGTTTATTTTATATTTACAGAGCTTTAAAACTATAATAGTAAAACCAATTTGAAATACTGAAATGTATATCTAACGGTATCATAAGATTTTATTCCTTTTATAGTGTTAGCGGTTAACCACATAAGCGTATTTTGGAATGATCGTAAGCTCGATCGTGAGGTTTGATCTAATTTTATGGGTAACATTTTTTTTATGTGCATATATTATTGTACTTTGATCGAAATTTTGAATATTTTAATACAATATTAATAATCTAAATTATAAGACACGATTTTGATTATATATGTCGTTATACTATCTTATTTCATCTAATGGACAATATAATATTATTCCCTAATACAAAATCAAAATTGTGATTTATTAATTTATACAACACTAACTACATTTAAAGAGAATCATTTTTGCGACGGATTGTAATACTATTTTGCAAAGAATTTACAATACTAATTGAGTAAGTATTAAGATAATATAACAAAACGTAAAAATTATAACTTCTTGGTAAAATAATATTTTAAAAAATCATATGACCTGAGATCACAAAAATATTCTCCTCGATAAATTACATAATACTCTTTAAGCTAAAATGTGAATCTAAATGTCATCATTTTGTTTTAATGTTTCAGAATTTTTCTAAATTGGCATTTACGGAGACTACACAGTGTAAGTATACTATATACACTATACATTATGTACAGGTATCACCAACTTTTAAATTATGTTATTTGTTTACTAATATTGTTGTGTAAAGTATATTATATAGTATTATGATATTACCTATGTCCTATACGGCTATACTGAAACTATTAAAGACTAATCCTGCATACAGGATAAGCTGTTGTTTATAACGGATTTCAACATTTTTTTCGTATATTTTCATAGTATATATTAGAATACTGAAAGGTCAAATAATGAAACGAGGAATTCACCTTTTTAAATAAGAATTTAGGAAGTCAATATTACGAACGATTAATGAAATAGCGAAAGAAAAAATCATGGTAAATTGATTTTGTAAATATAAATTAGCTGGCTGGTTATTAATTTTGTAATTTTTAAATTATTAGAAAAACTGATAACAATTAATGTATTTTTCCTTATCTATTCTAACGCCAAGCATATTAATGTATCACGTAGATGCAAAATATTATATACGTTGAACAAATACGAACATGAACTAATACTCTGTTACAATGTTACATGAACAAAATATCATGAACCAATATCATAAAGCACATTATTATTGCAAAATAATTTTTTACTAGAGCGATCTCTAATTTTGCCTAAGTTTAAACATATTTATGCTCTTATACCTAAAGTTAAATAATTTTCGATAATTATAGCGGCAGGCACTTGAATTTGTCTTAAAATAATTTAAAACAACATTTAAAAAATGTATGAAAGGTACTCAAAAATAAATATTCACTTGGTTCGTTCTAATGTACGAATGTCAGATAATAATACATGTTTCATTATACATTATACATTTGATACCAATGGTCATAACTCATAATGATAACGTTATTAAAATAACATATTAAAATTGACTTTGAGTCGAGTTGACCGCATTTGACTTAAACAACTGCGAATCTTCTGAACTAGCTTTAATTTATTTCAACAATTATAACATAAATGCAATAGTCAAAATAGACAAAAAAAAACGTTAACTTCGGAAAAATTCGCATAGAGCTGAAAATTGGTATACACCTTAGGTACATTATTACAAATGAAATGTCAAAAGTCCCAATCGATCCCACCGTTGCTAAAAATTTAATTCGAGGTCAAAGGTCACAAAAATAGGTTTTTCACAAATATAATAATCTCTATGATAAGTGTACCAATTTTCAGCTCTATGCGAATTTTTCCGAAGTTGAATGTTTATTTTGACTGGACTATATTGCAATAATAACTGTGAACCAAAATGTCGGGTGATTTTAAAAATTGGTTCGGAAATATTGTATAACGTTGGACAATTATATTAACTTCAAAACCACTATGAACTGATTTAATATGCAGCTGTAATAGGTTCTTACCAAATTTTAGATAAGGTATACTTTCATTAAAAATCTGGGAACAGTTGAATCTTAACTTATGTGATTCTTTCGAAGATATATTTTCATTAGAATCCAGTGATAAAATGGTAAATAAAAACTACGATTTTGCTTTGACATAATTTTGTATTTTTAAAAATAAAATATATATATGTAAGAAATGTAAATGACTAATTTATTGTTTGTGGCCGTTGATACAAATAATAATTTGTCATTTGTTAAATTCTTATCAGAAATAATGAACAGGTTATTGATTAAACACCTGAGTACGAAACTACTGATAAGTAAATATAGGTATTATATAGCTTACTAATAGCATTGATTAAATATACTTATTACTTATATATAATGTATATTTAATCAATAATAGCTAATAGGTACTTGCTCTGGCATTCACTTAACAATCAAATGGTAGGTAAACCCCTGCAAGAAAAAAAAATCCTAGGTTGGGTGAGATACAATAGGATGAGTCTTTTAAACTTGAAACCGATTTACCATTGCTCTCGAACCTCAGTGGAAGAAGTTGAGTGGATCAGTTTATATTTCTAAAGATGATCAATAGTAGAAAAACCAAATTTTTTAATAAGGTAGCTTAAACTTTTAATGTACTAACTTATGCGAAAAAAAAAATGATTGAAAACTATGAAATATACTAAACGGACAACGGTGCAGGGTTCAATTCTCCATCTCGATTGAAGTTTTTCGCAATTATTAGGAAAACTGTTGTGAAATTAAAAAAATGACAAAAAAAGTCCAAATAAACGATAAAATTACGGGAAAAAAACGATATATTCGGCGAGTCATTTAAAAAATAGGTATACATATACTAGATATATAGTAGTGGTCGAGGTTGTTAAAGGGTATTAGAATACACGGGAAAAAAATATACTCAAGCCCGTGTATTTATTTATCACTACCCGTGTATGTTGTATATTAATTCAGAATTCAAATATATGTACTTTAAATATAAATATTTATAATAATATAATGTTAAATTCCAATAATTATTAATAAGTTATTAGTAACTCTCAATGGTATTTAGATACTCAGGTATTACGATAACCAGGTATTAAGATACACGGGTGTACACGCCACACGGGTATTTTTATTACACGGCTCTTAACCCCATCATAGGCAAAACACGGGTACCCGTGTAGTTCATTAAACGTGAAATCGCGACCTCCAATATATGATACATAAGAGTATGGATACCTAATGTTTATTAAGATCGATAAGGTACTTCACAATAGTACAATACGTATTCAGATTCGTGAATACCTATTTGTTAATTAAGCATTAACTGTCTGCGTATTTTTCGTTCAATCAAGTACAGCTAGAATTCATAAATCAGTAATTATACGAAAAGAAAAACATTTCTTAACAATAGAGAATCATATTTGAGCTAGCTTGAGAAAATATTTTCTAAATTCGTGCTTTAGACATAGTTAGTTTTCAAATAGGTATTACACCTCGGGACATGCAAATATAATAATAATATTGAATGTATTATAATAATAATTAGACGAATGCAATAATTGTTTGTTGTTTTTTTTAACGTTTACATATATATTTGAATTATATTATACCGATATAAAAAATTAAAAATATGTATACCACGAAGAATTTACATACAGTTCAAAAAATATACAGAATAAAAAATGAAGAAACGAAATGCACTTTCATTTTTTTCATAATTCACTAACGAACTACTCAACTACTCAATTTATTTTTCTAACAATTAGAACGTCACGAGTGTAACTAGAACGACGTTCGGATATCGACTGCTACAGTGGTATTATCTCGGCCCACAGCGGCGCATTATAAATTATGAATTATAGTCGAACTATGCACAAATATTATTACGAAGAATACGCAGACTAGGAGTAAAATATATCCAATTAGAGTTTCTCTAGCTGACGCATTATATAATAGTATGAAATAGTCTATCAAAAATAACGTCGGAAGGACTTTGCGAAACGAAACGAGACGGAAAACTGCACGCAAAATGCCTCGAATTAAATTGGGAAAAGCGTAAGCCGCGGTGTTGTTTCGTGATCGGTTAGGGGCGTGTCGTTACTCGGTTATGATAAGAACGGATAAGAGAAAAAAAAACAATACAAAACATTCAAGAAAAACGTACTGAACGTACACACACACACACACACACAGACATTGCAGTTGCTAAAAAAAAAAATAAAATATTTCAATTTATTTCTTCCTCCTAGTTATCTCTCGGTCCGCAGGTTAGATTTCATTACTTCGTCGGTTATTTGAATACTACCGTACAATGGGTATTAACTCATATCGTCGTATAATAATAGTTGTACGTACCCCGAAACGAAATTTGCCGTCGGCTGCCGGTGTTACGACGGACTTTGCGGGCGGACGCGTCGTACACGCCGTGTGCTTCACGCGGGGCGGCAACTGGAACGGCACGGCACGATAGCCGTTCACGCGACTTCGAGGGTGGAGCGGGAGAAAAAACGGCAAAAAAAAAAAACCAAAATCGAACGCGGCTCTTGCTGAGCGTGCAACGAACACGCGACCGTACGGGCGCGCGGCGACGAGTGACGTACGTGACTACCGGGCGACGGACCGACGACGACTGGAGCGGTGATCACGAGTCGTTGCAGCCGCTACGACCGTCGGCCGTTGTCGCCGCGTCGCGCTTACTCGTCGTCGGCGGTGGCGGTGGCGGCGGCGTCCGTACGAAACCCGCCGCAGAAAATAACAGTCGGACAACGCGGCAGTGTTCGCGCAACCGAAACTCCGATAACCCGGACGGATGGCAACAAAAGACAGCTCGGACCACCGCCGCCGCCCGTCGTAAATCAGCGAGAGCGCGCGCGCGAAGAGAAAACGCGACCCGGCGGCACGGCCGAATGATCCGGCCGGGGTGAAAGCGAACGTGGCGGGGTCTCGGTATCCGTGGGGGTTTTGCAGGAGGCGGCCGCGCGCGCCGTAGACCTCGCGACGTCTCGGCCCCGGTCGGCCGTTCCGGAATGCCGCGAAAAAGGGGTTCCCGGCAACTGTCCACTAGATGTCGCGGCAGTTCCGAACCGACTGGCAGGGTTCACGCGATTGTTCGTCGTGCACCGTTGTTCGTGGATTAAATAATAATGTTGATTAAACAATTTATTATTACATGTACCAGTCGAAAATGTCGGAAAATCGGTTTTTTTTTTCACTGTCCCCGATGGCTGCCGAATATTTTGGTGGGCATCTGGCCAGTGTTTTAATATCATTGTGACTATAGTACGTCGTCGTTGAAAGCCAAGACCGGTTGACCTTGAAACCTCCACTTCAAAAAGCCCGCCGTTTTTGGTTATTAGTTAATAGTTATTACCATCAGTACTGGATCGTGAGTACAATGTATTGCTCTCGGCCAAACCTCGGTTTACTTATAGAGATTATACATACGTCAATTTATATAACAAATCTCTAAATTGTTAAATTGTCCATACTCCTTGGACTTGTAATAAAAATGTAATATTTCAAAGACATAACATGAAAAATAAAAGTTTGCATTAAAAATACAAGAATCATTATTTGCAGGGATATTAAATAAACATAGAATGTTTGAAAGTAAAATATCGATTATCCAAGACTACTTACCTTATCATGTAGTTTTTTTCATTTTTCCTATGTATTTTCAACGTATAAATTCTCAAGTTATAATTAGGTTGATTATTATTTATTACATTTATTATTATATTAAATGTACATTCTCACGATATTGCCACAAAACTGAATCTTAAGTCCAGTACAAGGTACGTGCTTCGATAAGTTTCCATAATTCAATATTTATAATATATATATAGCTCGTTGATTGTATATATATTATATTATATATACACTTGCATTTGCATCGAAATTAAAATTACTATTTAGTTTTTTATGATACATGAAGTACATGAACTGATAGTATGATACTTAGGATAACGGTTATGCTTAAAATTTCACGAAAAGTATGAGGTGTCTCAGTGGGAGTTATGAGTTAGGTACTCAGAACAATATCTCCAATGTCAATAGAAATTTTAAGATTCTGTATTTTTGAAGACTTAAGTGCTTAAAGCATGAAAGTATGTATAAATGTTTTTTTTTAAAAATTAACCTATTTTTTTTTTTAATTTTTGTGAAATTTGAAGGTTTTTATTAAGTATACCCATTAGTTGACGATAAAATAATACCTACTATTGTTTAATATTTTATATTATAATCAGCTCGTTAGATACAACCACTATCAAGATATATGAGAATAGAATACTTTATACAGAGAGATTAGTTAGGATTATAAATTATAATGTAATATAAGGAAGTTTACTATAATTTTTCTGTAAATTAATAAAATTATTAAGTATCATACATTTTATAAAAATTGAAAAAATTAACCGTCAACATTTCAAAAACTAATTTTCCAAAAATTATAAAATAAAAATTGATTTTTAAGTTGTTAATTAAACATTTTAAATTATATACTGCACCATTGTAAAATAAATGATTATATTATAATACAAGCCTGGGTGTCTTTAAAATAAATATAATTTGGAAATCTCTAGGAAACATCGGTCTTAAGAAATCCCGATGCAACACCCTGTATATTATAACGAATATGTCTTATATTTTTTTACGAGGTATATGACTTCAAATCTGAGAACACTAAAACTAGAATGAGGAAACCGATTAATACGATTTTACATACCGCCGGCGGCCGCTGACTTTCCGATAAACGTTTCGAAAATAGTCACGCTATTAACCGATTATACGGATCCAGTCTGCACTGCAGGCGCATAAGCTACCAATTTAATAATACAAGGATAATTTACTAGTTGCACTTTTTAAGGTTTTTGTTGAGAAATATTTAAATACATACTTGTCTCATGACCAATTCGGAATGCATTATGAATCTTTTCGTACACAATCATGTGCTCTAGTACATATTGTGTATAATACATACCAGCATATTACGAGTATAATATACACATTACCTTTATTCCTGCATTTGATAAATTAAAATACTATGAAAAAAATGGTGAACAATGATATGCAAATATACTTCATGTTCGCCAGAGACGTAATTGAGAATGTTTCATGGGGGGGGGGTATAAAAAAAATTTTTTTTTTATGGCAAACTTGTGGGAAGCTTTTCCCTTACACCCCCCTTATCTAAACATAATAAATCATCATTTATTTATCTCATAATTGTATATTACATATACAAATAAAATTAACAAATTTGTTATAAATTTTATTAATTTAAAAGTATTATTTCCAGATTCCTAGGCTTATTGGCAAGTTCATTAATGACCTCTACGTTTAAAACGATAACACGGTAATTTTTTCTTCGTCTGATAACAAATCACATCTAATAAGCAAAGCAATGTCATTTTTACGAGCATCAAAATGTTCACTCTAAAAAATTACTAAGCACAACATACATTATTAATGCTAGTGTTGTGATAGCAGTTAAGGTATACTACTATTATTGACTATTGTAATCATTAGTATAGTACTATAGTAAATAAATAGTAATTAGTAGAGTATTAGGTAAGTAAAACCTAATCATAAACCTTATTTGTTTCTTAGTTTGAATCAAATTTTCATTTTTAACAGAGATGATACATCTGGTTCATCTATCTGATCATATTTTACTGTGTTTTCCTTAAATAATAAACAAGAAAATGTACAGGTAAAATAGAATTACATTTTTTTTTAATTATTATAAATTATTAAATTATATTTTGTTTAAGACTCATTCAAAATGTTGATAATTGACATAATAGCTACTAAATAAACTGTGGTCAGTAATGAAGTGCAATAAACATTATCTACTACAGTACTACCTAATCAGTAATCTTAAATCAAATATTTAAATTATTATATATTTACTAAAAAAGCTAAATTTAAATTTTTAACTGGAGTTTTTTTTAATTTTGCATAATTTTAGGGCGAGTTGTAACGCTAAAAAAGTAATAACTAATAAAAGGTTAGGTAGTTAAATAAATGCATATTTTATACGATTTTAAAACATTTAATTCTAGGCGTAATAATGTTTATTATTTTGAATAATTTAAAATTGTAATAATAACGTTAGGTTCAGGCTTCTTTTTAAAAAAATGCAATATAGTATTATTAGTAACTAATTTCCTTTTTTTTTTGTTCTATTTTGATATTTGGGTTATAAAATAATAACAAAAAGTAATAAATTATAGTTATAGTGTAGTGTGTCGCGATAATCAATGTACACGTAGATACAAAGCATCAGCGCTATTCGTTCTACCAAATGGTATTCCCGAAGTTATTAGTATATTTTTATTATTAGATTATCTACTGAAATATTAACAATGCACCATATCATATCTATATCTATATTATGTAGGTATTGTAAGTAGGTATAGTGTGTGGCAACTGGCTAGGTGCCTCGTGTTTATCGTATAATATAATATACGATAAAAGTGAAACTGACCATTCATTTTTAAGCTTATCGTTTACCGAGTAAATATTTATAACTTAATAATGTACTAATACTACTAAACATTTTATTATTTTTTAGTTTCGTTATAATTTATTAATTTGTATTTTAACTATTTGTAGGTAACCGTATTAGAATATAAGATACATATACATAATATGTATGTATGTATGTATAATATAAGAAATACATCTCATCTCATCTCATGGTGGGTGGGATCTATCCCCTCCCCGTAATTACGCCCCTGATGTTCGCAATTTATTATAATATATACATATTTAACTTATCATTTATTTTAATATTACAAGTACATGAGATGTATTAATTATACTTAGGTATATGAACATTATACAAATGTATATACATATTTACTATTTAGATTTTAGAGTGTAGTACATTAATGTATTACGATGTTGAATACTGTGAGTGTACTACCATTATTATTAAATCAGTACTGATTTTATCAGCGGATAATAATATTAATATACATAATATGTTCCTAACTTAACCCAACCAGTTTAATTGTATAATTTTTGTGAAATTCGAAGAAGCCATTTTATAGGGCTTCTTTTTCTGAAAATGTTGACGGATCAACTTTCAGGTTTCATTGAATTCATGATTTTTAATAGTTTTTTTTAGTTTAAAAAGAAATATTTTTCCGATAAAGTTTGCTGATAATGTTATTATTATTTTAAACTGTGTAATTGGTACACTGTTTTCTTGTAAACTAGAAAATTTATTTAAAATCAAGAAATTAATGAAAATTGAAAGTTGAACCGCTAACATTTTCAAAAAATAAGACCTATAAAAATTTAAAAGGCCATCTTTGAAATTTATTGAAATTTTTGAACTTCTTTAATAATTCACTTATTTGATTCACCAAATTGTTGTCAACAAAATTGCCTTTGCCCGGGAATGATCTTAAAAAAAAACAAAATTTGATTATCTCTACGGGAATTATCGCTCTGCGTAAATCCTGGTGGGACACTCCCATATATAAATTTGTATAAATGCATAGTTGTTTAAGCTATGGAATATAATCTAATAAACCATGGTTGAATTTTTCAAAGTAATAAAAAAAAAAAACAACGAACCAAAAATAGCGAAAGCCATTTAGATTTTAGACGAATCCAGGTAAAAGCGAATGCACATAATATCGATAAGAGTATAATATTCGATAATTTATTATTTCCACTGGTAAAAGTATATTGTATTTATTTCGCTTTTAGACTTTTGGACAGATAAAAGCGAATGTTCATTATACATAGGTAATATCATCGATGTTATAGTATACATGTATGTATGTTATAAAATCAATAGTATTATCGAAACAGCGATCAGTATTAAAATTATTGAGCTGTGTTGTACTTCATAATTTCGCTTGCTTATACGCGTATGTGCATATGTATATTAAACATTCAAGTATTACAAGTATAGTTAATTATAGACTATGTTTTCAGTAATAAAAATGAAAATTAATTATTCATAACTCATCTACACATTCAGAGTAGAAAATACTGTGGAGAACGCCAAGTATTTGCGTTGTACAGAACACCCCTGTAAAATTCGAATGATTGATAAAAGTGAGTTTATTACTAAAGAGCCGTCAGATGATTCACATGTGGCTATGCAAGTAAACTACAAGCTAAGATTGTAGAAGAAAAATGTAAAAATGATGCTGTAATGCACACATTACACACATAACAGTAATAATCACAACAAGTAATAAGTGCTACGCAAACACGATTTAGAGTTTTGGGAGTTATGCCAACAATAAATTAGATCAAAAATACAACTCGTTGAATTCGCAAAAGAAACGAAGCGTCTCTGCCGATCCAAAATCTCTTTTTGATCTTGATATTCCTGAAAAATTTAGGAAAACGAAAAATGGCTCCCGATTTCTGTTGTATGATAGCGGTCCATCAAATGATCGAATTATTATTTTTTCCACCCCAAATAATTTAAATTTAATGACACGTTATGGTGATTGGTTTGCTGGCGGTACGTTTATAACATCACGTTTAATTATTTCTCAGGTATACATAATACATATACTTGTATTAGATAATGAAAACGTTTTTATACCCTCGGAAGCATCGTATGTGCGTCTTTTAACAACTTTAAAAGAAATTAAACCTAATTTAAATCCAAATTCGGTTATGACAGTCTTCGAACAAATTGCTATTAATGCATTTAAATAAACGTTTCCTATTATAGAACAAAATGGATGCCATTTTCATTTTGCCCAATATGTTTGGAGGCACATTCAATGAGTTCAAGGATTGTCAACTAAGTATAAATTAGATCCTAATTTTTCTCTACATATAAGAATGATGTTGGCCCTTGCTTTTGTACCATCAAACCATGCATATACGTATTTGAAGAATTAATGAACTCTCCATTTTTTTGGAAAACGAAGAACTTCTTAACTCGCTAATTAACTTTTTCGAGGATACGTGGGTTGGACGTCGAGGAAGAAGAAATTTACGAAAACTGCATCACTTCAAAATAATACTATGGAACTGCTAAGGAATTTCTAAACGCCAAGAGATGAAAACTAATAATTTTATCAAGGATCGACATACAGGATTTAGTTCATTGTAAGTTACATTTTATTGGTTAAAATTAAAAATAGTCTATTATTTAACTTATATATATGTATATTTTAGTATCACATCACCCATCAATGTGGAATTTATCGAATGTCTTCAAAGACAACAGATTTTAGAGGAAATGAAATTTGAGCAATATCTATCTGGGATGAAAAATATTAGAAAAAAATAGAAATACAAAGACTCTACTGAACGGGTTCAAAAACTTGTGAATAAATATGACGAACATGATAAATTACATTTTTTAAAGGGAATTGCTTATAATTTATCATATTAACTATTATAAAAATAAAAACGATCACAACTGTTACGATACGTCGATACGTTATAGTTTATATGATATGTATGACGGAAGAAATACGACTCAAGTCTAAAATGTATAAATATAAATAAAACAATGATTTAAGAATCGCTATGAATTAAAATACTTTCGCTGTTATTTATTCGATATTTTGTGTTTGATTTTTTTTCGCTATTTTGGAGGTAAACCGATTATTATGTTAATACCTATTCAGCTTTGGTATATGGTAGGCAAATAAGTTGTTCGTAAGTTGTTCACTTGTCTAGAATAATGATATTTAGCCAAAAATGTATTGTTGTACACGAAGTCAATGGCGAACGTCCACTGGTAAAAACCTCGTTTGGAACTGCGAATAGATCTAATATTAGCACCAGGTGGCTTGTATCCAACCATTCGTGGGATATTTAATCGTTTGAAAAAAACCGTGGGTGCTGTTAGAGTTAATTGATAATAATTTTACTGAAAGCAATTAGTTTTGTCCTACATATATACATTTTTAAGTGTTACCAAAACAAAATTAATTTTGCAAAATCCTCAGAATAAAAGATTATTTAGGATTGAACCTAGGATTACACACAATTGACGAGTCATAAAATACTTTATTGATTATTGTTATTTGTTTCATAGAAAAAAATCATAATATAAACATTAAACGTGTGATAAAAGAAATGTTTATTGGTTGTTCCATCATAAAAAATACTACCTATGAAAATAGAAAAATGATCACTTTACATAACCTTCCTGTGGGTCCAACAACTAATTATTATAGAGATACTATACGCCATCATATATCCGACAATCTTTTGGTGCAATTTTTTTCCCTCTACAGCGAAGATGAAGTGACATAGGCCATAGCCCATAGGGGACCACAAAGTATGGAATACGGAAAATCTGCCAGATACACTTTTCGTATTTTAATAATAAATTTTAGACAGTGTACAATAATTGTTGTTACGAATCCGATTTTGAAATACTCAGATGATTAAACGCCTACGTTTTAAAGAGGGATTAAAACAATAATTTATATGACATGAATTTAATAAAATGTATACACTATACAGTGAAACCTCCACTAACGGACACCTCCCAATAACGGACACCTCTCAATAGTGGACGTTTTTTTGGAAACTGGGACATTTTCACTACTTTTCAATGGGACAACCTCCGAATAGCGGACTCTCCGAATAGCGGACAGTATTTTTATCTTTATTTGAAAATAATACGTATTCACATTCGTATGTACTCTCGTAATAATGTAATTACGATAACAAACTCGTTATGTGACGATAAGATTACGACAAATTCGGTTATCGGTGAAACGGTTATGAGTTTTATGACAAAAGTATGTCAGTAGTCAGTTAGTGACGGTTTTCGACGCGATGACTACGTTAAAACGAAAGCGGTTGTCGCTTCGCGAAAAAGTTGACATTTTAGATTACTGTAAAAACAACGGAAACGTAGGAATTCGTGCACTCGCGGAAAAATTTCAAGTTGGAAAAACACAGATTGCGGATATTGTGTCAAACTCAGTAGAAATGTATAAAGCGTGGATTCAAAAAATTCAAAAAATTTTGAATTTAAAAAATGTATCCCCTCTGAATAACGGACACCTCCGAATAACGGACAAAATATTGGTGACCGAGAGTGTCCGCTATTCAGAGGTTTCACTGTATACAGTATTGATTTTAATGTTCTGTATACCAAGTGGTTCCCGTACCAGGGCCGTTTACGGTATGTTTACCGATGTACAATATTTACAGCACACATTTTATTTATATTTTGCGTTTTTAAATATAAAAACTTAATAGTTTATATACTATAATAGAATATAAATTATCAGCACCAGTTAGTTTTATCGTTATGTTGCTGACAATATATATTGCTCCTTATTAGTTAAATTAATAAAAAAAAAAACTTATTAGTTGAGTTTACTGATTAGTGATTACTAATTCCGTGTTCGTTACCGAACTATTTTTGACTATCTGATTTATTCATTGCTATTATTTCTGACAAATACTAAAATTGTTATGAAAAATAAAAAGTTATAATGGTTATTAGTTAACTTAATTTGGTGCTTTAGAAATATATTCTTACAAGTCAACACGTGTTTTAGTACAACTAATGTGATTAAAAAATATTTGAACAATTACAGTACAAAAACGTGTATTCATATTATATTCATATTGTAATATTTTATAAGTTTAACTCAAAATTGATCTGTATTATTCTAAATCTTATTAGATTGCGACATCATCAGCATGCGTGTATACAAACCAAAACAATGCATTTTTGGCAAACATAACTATGTGTAGATTATGCAGAGCATTTTCAATGAAATTTTGATTTACCAACTTTCAAATTATCGGTCGATAACACTTCCGTGCCAATAGTTATTACCACGAACTACGAAGGCTTAAAGAAATAAGGAAACAAGACTCCGTTTAAAAAGCGCACGGTTATTCTGCACCAGGAGCGCGTCGTATGATATGAAGGCTATGTTTTACACTCCAGAACTTATATGGTTTTAATCGTTTTATTAATGCTTTTAAAACACAACCAATGGCTAAATATGCATTTAATACAAATGTTTATCATATGAAAAAATGTTAAATCATACACGATGATCAACACCTAAC
Organism: Periphyllus acericola; assembly: GCA_949715065.1. NCBI lineage: Eukaryota > Metazoa > Arthropoda > Insecta > Hemiptera > Aphididae > Periphyllus > Periphyllus acericola. The sequence continues at coordinate 20,189,890 of OX454265.1, forward strand.
CATTTTTATGTAAGAACCAAGAGGCGGCACTACATATGAGTATAAAATCATGATTTTTCACGGGCTTAATCGTTAAAGGGGCCTCGTAAAAAATCGTAAACTGTTTAAAAAAAATGTCAGTTCATTATTCACAGGAATATGAGATGTAGTGCATTATTGTAACAGTTCAAGTTGACATATAAAAAATATTGTATAATTTTTTATATTTTATATTTATTATAATTAACGCCAGACGGCTTTTACAAAATTACAACAAGAAGTACAATTGATAACAGTTAAATAAAAAAAAAAAAAAACATATACAATATATATAAGACGCGTAACTTATCAACTTAATGTTAGAGAGAGGAAAAAGAATTAGTAGGTAAGTAATACAAAAAAAAAAAACAACGTGGTGTAAGTTATGCGAAGAAAAAAAAATGTGAGCCTTCGTACTACTTATGGCTTAATAGTCTATATGATTATTTGCATTATGCATCATCCTTATAAGTGGGGCATTCCTAGAGAAGTTTGATTTATTGATGGGTATATAAAAATTACATTGAAGCCTAGTGTTACTAGGAATACGAAAGCTAAGTTCTCCAATTAGTCTTGGGGCATCAACTTGACCTTCGATCAGACGCTGAATAAAAATGATGTCAAAATTATCACGCCTTACAGAAAGGGGAACTAGTCTCAAAACTTGACTTATTGGCCCATATTCATGTGGTGGATGAGGAATGTTGAGGCAATAACCGACGAAACGCATAAAACTGTTTTGTACACGATCAATCCTGCAAATTTCAACTGTGGTATATGGTGACCAAACAATAGACCCATATTCAATGACCGAACGGACTAAAACATTATAAAGAGATAGAAGGCAATTGGCAGAACTAAAATTGGTTGAGTGACGCCTTATGAATCCCAAAGCACGAAAGGCTTTGCTGGTCATATAATCAATATGAGGGCTAAAATTAAGAGAAGGTACAAATAAAATGCCTAAATCAAGGACCTGGCTAACACGTTGAATAGATTTACCATCAAGTCTATAGTCAAAAGATATCACTGCCTTAGTGCGATAGAAAGTCATAACTTTACACTTAGAGATGTTAAGAGATAAATTAAACGTACTACACCAATTGGTGAATTTATCAAGGGTGTTTTGAAGAGTGAGGCAATCATTAATTGAGGTAATCGTGTGAAAAATTTTTGAATCATCAGCAAAAAGTAGGAAACGACAAGGGGAAACAACTGAGCACATAGTATTAATGAAAATGTTAAATAATAAGGGACCTAAATGGCTACCTTGTGGAACATTGGACGATGCACGGAAGAGATCAGATGACTTCCCGAAGAGGTTGACAAATTGTCGACGGTCACTAAGGTAAGAACTAAACCATGATAAAAGAGGCTCACCAACACCAAGTCTGTCGAGGATATAAAGAAGTGCATTGTGGTCTAAGGAGTCGAACGCTTTAGAAAAGTCCGTGTATATCACATCAACTTGATAACCTAATTCAAACGCCGCGTGAAGGTAAGAAGCAAAAACTACATGACTAGTCGCAGTTGAGCGACCTGGAAAGAACCCATGTTGGTCAATTGATAAGGTGGTTAAGAAAGAACGTTCGATTCGTTTCAGTACTATAGACTCAAATAGTTTACCCAGGAGAGGAAGGCCGGAGATGGGTCTATAGTTAGCGACATTAGCCGGATTCCCTGATTTGAAAATTGGCGTAACACGACTTATTTTCCACGCAGAGGGGAAAACACCTTCTGTAAGTGATTTATTAAAAATTAAAGTGACCGGTAAACTGAGAGAAGCACGGCAGTGATACAATAGGTTAGCAGAAATGCCATCCGGGCCAGAACTATGAACATTTGAAAGAGAGTTAAGCGCTGTATTAACTTCATCAATCGATATAGATAATTTAGAAGGAAGGTGTGTAAATTGGTTGTTTGTAAACTCATCGGATAAATCATTGCATGTAAATTGTGAGTCACCATAAACAGATGAGAAATGAGAAGCAAACAAAGAAGCAACTTGGTCACTGGAGGCCTTAGACTCCCCAAGATGAACCTCATCTGGTATTGTAGAGACACCACGTTTACTACGTACAAATTTCCAAAATGATTTAGGATCTACACATAGACGATTCTGTATGTTACGCAAATAGTGACTATAGAGACACTTCGATTCAAATTTACATTGGGCGCGTAGTTGAGAGAAGATTGAATAACGATTAAGACCACCTAACATTTTATATTGTTTATGCGATTGTTTTTTCATAGCGAGAAGTTTCTTAAGCTTAGCTGAGACCCATATAGGAAAAGTAGAGTTTCGAAAGTTTCTTATAATGAAATAATATAATTAGTGTAGATACCTAGTATTCACTGAAATTTTATACGCGTTTATCGATCTTAGCACGATAATTTACACTATTTATAAATGCGAATAACATAATATTATATTTATATATAATTATTATGTCTAATCGCGGTTATGTAGTGACGGTACGCTAAAAAAGTAAAGTCCTCAACGAAAACTAATTAGTACAACCAAAATGAGAGCAATTGATGTTTCAATTAAATTTCTAATTGTTACTACATACGAACAATTTATTGATTTATAATACAAAATATAGAAAGGAAAATAATTATAAAATTTTTATAATTTTGATGTACGATTTCAGTTTGGGAATCTTATCTGATCAATTATAATGAATGATACGAAAAAAAAGATTTAAAAGTGGAGCGAGTAAACGAAAAAGTAAAGCCGAGGAAGAGTGGAAAACTTAAATGTTACTGTCTGTTTCAAAGTTCTTTAATAAAAAGCCGGAAATTGAAATATCGGAAAAAGTATAGTGTTTTTTTTTTTTTTATTATTATTCTAAGTTTCGGTAACTATGGCCATTAGCTGTGGCTTGTATAGTGGGGGTACTTTTGTGAATGAAACTTGAGTTTTTGGAACAGTAGGCTGTTGATGAAAGGGTGGTGGTGGTGTTGACACCCGGAAAGAGAAGTCGCCAGTGGCCGAATTCGAACCAGCGACCATGTCATTAAGCACAACTGCATTACTAACTCGGCCATACCACCTGTATACCCTACTATATACCGTCTATAAATATAATCAAAGCTCGTATTGAGAGAGACAGACTTCTACTTAGACACAGCCGTTTGGCGTTTTATCCGGTCACCCCACTTGGCTACGACGCTCCTCAATTTATAATTTATATCGTAACATTTCACAGGTAGGCCAAGTGGAATAATCCGAATTGGAAAATAAGAACGTATAATATAGTATTACGCCAATCACTGTAATGCATGGGATATGGATAGTTATGAAACTTCATAAATTAAGTTATAAGACTAATTTCATGTTATGCAGGTGAGATAATCAAAATTGATGAATATCCCTATTAGTTATAACTTATAACTATTAGCGTGTTAGGTACTTATATAGGAATACATTTTTTCATTATTCCGCGTTGTAACTCATAATCTAGATATCCGTTCGACGTCTAAAAACATTGTTTCATGTGTATACTATTATAATCGATTAATTACTTCAACACTTTACACATACAACTGCAGATTATATAAGACTTAATCCATGCTAATAGTTAATACTACACCAACACCAACTAATAAAAACACCCTATCACATTCTAGGTGTTTACATATTTCATACTCTGTACGCGGCGTTAAGTACTAAGGAGCTAAATTACTCAAAATAACTGTAATATGTTCAAGTTGAATTATTGCTTCAATATAATGTTGCCGTCTCTTTTATTGTAATATTGTATGCCTATTTAGCTCGTATACAGAAAAATTGTTTATAATACATTGTATAGATATAAATTATAAATTACATTTTAGTAATACATACAAATAAGTAGGTACTTGAAGAAAATAATAAAATTAAACTGTAAATTAGTAAAATAGTTTAAGACTTTTGATTGACTTAAGATTTGATTATTACTGTAACTTATGTTTCTATATGTATTAATATAATAAAACATCAATAATATTTTTTATATTTAGTTTCAAAGTGTTGTATTTTAAAATTGTACACACAAATTTATAAAATAAATAAAAAGTAGTTTTACTCTATGATAAAAAATATTATTTTAATAGAATTTATTTTAAAATATTGTTGTATGACTTTGATAAAAGCATGATCTCAGAATAAATAGACTGTTGTGCAAAATCGTGCATTATATTTTCATTGTGCAATGGTGCTTACAGAATAATCATCACGTAGATAAACGCAATATGTATTATTTTCCATCAATGGATCAAATACTTTTGTTTAACAATAAGTTAAAATTGTATTCGAATTTCTAGCAAATGTGTATATGGTGTACGCCGTATTCATTAATACAGTTTATTCATCAGGGACCTTGACCTATTTGATTATATAAAAGAATGTCACACTTATGTGGACGTTAATATTTAGTGAAACTTGAAAGTCAAAATTGATTAATGTTATAATTTTCACATAGTTTAAAATAGTTAGGTTATAGCTATATCCTTATAAATATAATTATGCTAAAATGTATATAGCCATATAGGTACTGTTGTATTGACCGTGTGCAAATTATAGACTTGTAAGTTGTAACATTTTAATACTTTATCGAAAATACTTCCCTAGCTGATTTACAACTGAAAATGTTGAGTTATAAATGAGCACTAATTATCATCACAAATATTGTACCTATCTAAAATACATTTTTAGGAGGTGTTTATACACCCAATTTGTACAGGAGGAAAAGTCGAAACCGTACCTGATAAATTATTTATTTTACTTACAACCGAAAAAGCGCCTATAGTTTATTTGGAAATAAATACTGCTTAAGAATATGAAATTAAATCAAAACATTTTAAAACAGACAACAGTGAATAATAATTTTTTTTTAGTACTTATAATGGTAATTATGCGATTCATGACAGCCAAATATTAATTTATTGTTATAATCTGTTTTAAAATTATTATTGATTATTCATATTTATAGTTAATTAAACACGCATTAAATTTAATATTTAGGCAAAAATATTCAGAATAATAATTTCTTAAAAATAATAGCCTTCTTAGATTTTTTACTCATTGTTAGTTCAAAAAATAATTTTGAAGATGCCTGATTTATAAAATGTATTATCATACCTTATAATTGATTTTACAATTATACGTTATATTTTTGTTATTAAGAGTGACTTTCCATAATTTCGTATTGTACCATGTATTGGCTATTGTATTGAAAATTAAATTTTCAATGTAACTCCTACATTAAATAAATTATTATAAAGATTAAGAAAAATACGATGATCTACGGCCGAATATATACAAAGAATAAATATTTTTGAAAACAAAAAAACCGTGCATAATCGATCAATTGTAAATTTGACATAAAATAATTAATAAACCAATATTTTTCAACATTTAACCACCGACGACAGATAATTAGTCAACTTTTTTTGGAAATAAAACATTTTATTATTGTTTTCTCGTTTTGAAATCGTTAGAAGTGGATTATTAGTAAATTAATTTATATGACCTAGACCTATGTTATTATATCAGTACTATCCTTGTAATTAATTAATCGTTCTATAAATTGAATAGAAATTGTTTTCAAATAAATAATGTGTCTCGCTGAGAAAACTCGTGTGGAGTAGCATTAATGCTCTACAAGTTGTACAGTTGCACACCCTTATTTTACAAGATATTATGCACTTATAACTATAGTTTACATTCGTGAATTATGTATGACATTACAATTATGAGTAATTACACTAATTAAGATAATTTTGATGTATAGTTAGCAGGAATTAGCATAAAATATGTACTCGTATATAGTCAATAAATAAATACTATTGTAAAACGTTTACTTTGAACTGCATATTATTTTGACTGCACGCAACGCTACGACATAATAGCAATGAAAATACAAAATTGGTTTAGTTTAATAAGTAATCAATATATTTAAAAAACATGTAACATAGCGTTACCGATAACGGTCAAGGTCATTTATTAAAGTTTAATATAAATATTATGATCGTTATTGGTATTTTCCTTTACCTATGAAAACTCTTCAAGTACTTGGTCTATTTAGTCTATTTAGTATCTTTTTAGTTATTTAGTTACATTATATATATATATATATATGTATTAAATCAACTTCATTGTGTTTACATATATTTTAATAATAAAAATAAATGTTTCACTTCTTGAATCTGTACATATTTATTTTTTGGCTTTGTAATTTAATTCTGATTGCGAAACATCGTTATTGCGATTAATCAGTCTTTCAATCGGCATAGCTAAGTGTCATAAACTCATAACAAATCTTCATTATAAATACACCTACATATTCTACATATTATTGCAATACACGCATAATAATACGTTTGGTGATATTCAATCAAATCTATTATTAATAATAATAGTTTAAAAAATAAATGATCAATTTGGTTCATTACACCATACCATTTATATTTAGCGATAAAAATAATGTGACTGCGAAATGAGTTATAATTTATTAATTTTAAATTAGTGCTGTAGCTAAGACTGAAACATTATGTTGTCTTCTCAATAATTGTGTATATGGATCAATATTTTGAATTTAACATGTATAGTAACGTCATATTCGAAAAAGGTAAAATATACATTGATCCCAAAAGTGATTTTTTATTAATTTAAATTAGTATAGTTGTTGCCACATATTTTTTCGACGAAGTAGGAAACTATCCTCAGTTAAAATCCATAAGCTACACGTTTCATTGCTTATTAGCATTTTATAATGATAAACATTACTTAAATACTCTAGTAGTATTTATTGATTCATCGGTCTATTTTACAAAATTTACGCCTTGAGGCATTAGTGCATTACCATGCTCAAATAATATTATATCATTATATATTATTATTTAATTTTTTCATTTAAAAACGTATATTGATATATTATATTATACGGTAAATAAAAGCTAAGTAATATATATAAATTTATAGGTATATTTTAGTTATAACAATTATTTATTTGCATTTTGTGTACAGCAAAAATAAAAACTTCAATTTTATTTATGCGTACGTTTTAATACGTCATGCAGTTCAATGCAACAGTTCAATGACTTATAATGGATAGATGTATTGTACAACTTTTCTTTTGGATTTATAGTCTAGTCGTATCTTATTCACTTTTCGTTGAATGAAACTTGAGAATAAAAATAATGTAAAATTATTAAGTATCTCGCTAGTTATTTAACGACTAGACATTTTCTGTCATACAGAGTGTAAAGTAACTAAGATTGGGATATTCTATAGGTACTGCAGTTTAACTCGGTATTTTATTTTATCGATTTACTTTCGTAATCAATTTACATCGACTTAAGTAATAAACAATGATTAAAATTAAGTATTGACTGAGTCGTTATTTAAAAACATCGGAATTTTAGACTAAAAAACTTGATTTAACTCACTTGATAGTTAAAATATCGTTAAAAACCAACGCAGTACACGTTCTAGTTTTCAAGATCGACAATAAATCAGTTTATTCTAATTTTAAAACTAAAACAATGCAAAATTGTTAAGGTATAATAATTATACCTATTTGATGTGTCATACACTTGACTACACTTGCGGTTATGATGTTGTATGGGTTCAGGAACTAGGAAAGTAGGAAGGTGTATACAACTGTACTGTGATACGATAGTGTAATAATTCCGTGCATATACGTGACCCCTTGAAATGGTCAGAACCCTATTATGAAATCATTCAGTGTTGTATTTTAGTGTAACATAAGAAGTACAGTGTGCGCCTTAATTCCATACACAAATTTTAATATTGTCCTTTTTTATGCTAAAATAATAAATGCATAATAAATGCAAGAATTTTACGAGTATTTATAATTATATAAGTTGAAAAAATCATGTAAATGATTTTTCATATCACACATCCTTTAAGTTGTTTAGAAATAAAATAAAATATATAAATAAAATTATAAAAAATACATTGTAAAGACATTTTCACTAATTCCAAGGGGTTTTATGGGCAGGAGCCATTTCACCCGGTTTTATCCAGACAATTTGTTCGAAATTTAAAGAAAGACGAAAATGTTAAAAACCTTTAACTATTGACCTTAATTTAAATGTACTTTTCGAGTGATTTACCAGTATTCCTACGTCAGTTATAGTGTTGTAAAAAAGAATCAAGCAACGTTCACTGATGTAGAATTTTTATTATTCCATCTCAAGTGGTAATTTCTAATTAATTGTATTCGACCGAGCAAAACCTTTAATATTGACGAACTTAAATTAACGTTTGCACGAGAAAAATAACAACACGAAGAACAAACACTACAACGCAGAGACACATTCATGACTTTTACACTAATTATTAATACTCGGCCGTCGTTATATTACAAATTTTGTGTTGAGTGGTGTTTGTTTTACACTCGAGCTACGTAGGTGAGTTTATTTTCTTCAATGAATGTTTAACGAGGCATTTTCTATACACACTTCTACGGTGTATTTAATGTTAAAGGTATAAAGTGTTCTAAAGTGGTTAACGTACACTTAAAATAAAATGTCCATAAAAAAATACAAGACTTATTATCATAATTTAGTAACGGTTTAAATTACAACGTATTTTTGTATCCAATTGTGCCGAATATGAGATACATATTTACGGTTTATTCGTATTTTACATTTGCACTACACATTTAAAACAGGGCATTGCGATATTAAAATACTTTTCCATGTATGACGCGTTGATTTGGCACTAATCTTGAGGCATTTCACTTGCACACTATAGGCACAGTATTCCATTTTTTAGTTCTTTTGAGGTCTTAAACTGTGATGGGCATATTCGTGGTGTTGACGTAATGACGTCCAGTTTTAGTGCCATCATTATTGCTGAAATTGTCTTTCTACTTTTAATGTTGACACATTTTTGCAATATGTCTTATGTTAACATTTGTGTACTGCCTATAAATCAAAAAAATTAAATGAACTACTAATTACATAGTTTATTGTTTCTTTCCAATCCCGATATCAATTATTATCGAAATAATACATTTTTAAGAACAGAATGGTCAGTGTAAGAAGATTGGTGTCTATAAAATATATAGCGATCGGTGATTTGTTATTTCTGTTTATCACATGTGATGTATATAATACGTTGGATGTATGGATTTTAAAAACATATTTAAATATATAACAAGGTTTAATTGAGATTGTCATTCCTACTTTATTTTTCTGCCTCACGTTCTATATAAAATAAGAGGTATTTATCCCTAAGGAAATTTTTTATAATATTTTTCTTTAGTTAATTTCAGTGAAATTCAGAAAGATACACTGGAAAAAGTAGGAAAGTCGATTTGAGTAGGATCTGCGGAAAATAAAGAAAGATTTTCAAATTTTTTATCGCATTACGATCGGTAATAGAAAATTCTTGTAATTCCATCTGTTAGTTGTGATAAACATGGACTTTTTAGGTAAAAGAAATATCAATCAATATCCTTGTTATAATGGTTACCAGGTTACGATTTATGAGTATATAAGTTTATACGAATTTAATAAAACAAATGAGACGCCATTTTCCCAAATTTGATAACCGTTCACCGTTTAGTAAAAAATATAATTTGAAATATTTACTGTAGCTGCGGCAACCATTGATTAGTAGTTACGTTTGTTATTACATTTTCATGATGTCATTTAAGAGGGAATTGCATTAGATATATAATATATTATCAAAAGAACGCAGAATTAAGACATGCTTTGTGTCACAAAGGTCGGTCATCAAATCCAACTTCATCTGTGTATAAGTGTATATACTATGTACAATATCAATAACTGATATATTTATAAATATCAAATATGTCAACAGTAAAACTAATTCGTTTCAATCGATTGATTGTAGTTTAAAAACAAAATGATAATAATTATTATTGCAAGTGCAACTACATATATAAGATTGACGTCCAATTCTGTATGTAATAAATAATAATTAATAAATTAATGTAGCCATAATATCGACCTCTTAATATCCATTACAACAATAAATTTTCATATAGTACGAAGTAATATAATATTGAGTAAAAAAGAGTACGATCGAAACGGATTATATCCTATTTCCGGCAACATGTTGATTCTGATATTTTATAAAATGAATAAAAATCATGGAAGTACCCAAGTAACCAAAAATACCTAAAATATTTTTATTTTTTTTATTATTAGATTGCACTAAATAAAGGTTACGTACAACGGAACAACAAACAATGTGAACATACGCGTTACCCTTACCCAGTCAGTCATTATTGTTATTCAAAAACTAATTAAGTAATTTATTTATTAATTATTCATTTATTATTTATCAACTTGTACGACTTTTTATAGACAATAAAACAATTTATTAATTATGATGCAAGACGTGATAAAAATGTAATAGCCAATAATCCAACAAGCCGACAGGCTCGCGCTAAGTTTAAAAAAAAGAGAACTCCTTAAAATAAAGACATTGGCAACACAATGCGCGACCTACTAGGAAGTATCAGGATTTACGAACAAATTTTATTGAGAAAGCCTAGCGCATACTCTCATACTCTTAAATAAGTATAAAAGGGTGATCCTCTTAGGTCGGGCGAGGTAGAGAGATCTTATTGCTATACTTTTTTTTATAAGTTTACATCTAAATTAATGTAGCTTGATTCGAAAAACAAGTAACCTTATGAGGCACCTGAAGGCAGTTTTATTACAATAACAATACGACTCAAATGGCTTAAAATGTACTTTATTGTAATTATATGTGAGCATATTCAACCTAGGAAAAATTTTTTTATATCTCGTGCACAATCGTGCACATTACTCACTATTAAGTATTAATATCTAAAAATGTAAAAATAACAACAATTGGTAATAATTATTATTATTTTTTACCATGATTGAAAAAATATCAAGACCTAGACTGGATTGATGGCATTAGAAACAATGTATTTACAAAATAAAAATCAGCCTTCGGGTGAATGGTGGCGCTGCCTGTACGATGAATTTCTACTACAAAACTGCCGTAAGAATTATAGCAACCGAAAACTGTACAAGTGGTGTCACCTTCTCTTCTCTATATCGTGCCTACACCACAGCTCACAATGTACAGAAGATATTCTTATATTTTCTACATCGTAGCCACAATCGTAGTAGTCTGTTGTTTTATCAACTACTATCAAAGACTATAATCTTTCTTTCTTTCTCTATCTTGTTATCGGTTACCGCAAATCCGTGATAACTGAAAATACGTGATAATTATTTATTAATTTATTATCATGTTACATCGTTATTAGATACGGTAAACACAGGCGGAATGGCAGACGTACTAAGTTTCATACTTGAAAATTCTTACTGTATATCTCGTTACCGTTATTGTTGTGACCACAACTCATCGTACTTCGCATACACTTTTATGCTAAACGTTGTACATTCATTTATTATTATTTATCCATTATTTGAACGGAAAAAAAAAATTAGTAATATCCTAACAGAGAGTTATTAGCAGATCATTTTTAACAATAATTAAAAGATTTAGTTATTAAATTATATCACAACTTTTAGAGCTCTTTTTTTTTAAAAAATGTTAAGCATTTTTTTTTTTTTCTCGGAACTTGGTGGAATGTTTTTGTTGTGATAAATATATTAAATGTAAAATGTCATAATCATCTGTACACAGGTTAAATAGTTGGTCAAGTTTGAAACATTATAACACGCGTGATAAATACCTTGGCTCCCGTACTACAGAAATTTCGTTCGGAAAACTAAAGAATTCTGAGGTGATATATATATATATATATATTAAAAATACGAGTACAGCAATTTAAAAATGATTACGTAAATATTGGTTTATTGTAGTGATGCCTTGAAAAAAAGATCAAAACGTTTTAAATTTATAATCATAAAAATAAACAAATAATAAATTAAATAATTATTGTCCTATAATACATAGTAGAATAATATAAAACAATTTCCTGCATATTCTTTTTTTCAAAACATCATTAAAATCAGTTTCTGGCCTTTCGCCTGCTCTATTTTACAATAATAGATAGCACCATTACATTTATATTTATACAATAAGTAAAACGTTCAAAAAAAAAAAAAATATATATATATAAATTATGATTATCATTTAGACTTAAGAAGTCATATTACGATTAAAAATATTGACATTAATTATGAATAATTGACTTATTCATTTTGAATTATAAAAAAAAACATTTATGATAAATATTTAGTTATTACAAATGTAATTCTAATGTGTCAGTATTTAAAAAATGTTAAAATTTATATACCAGATGAATACAAAAATAATTTATTTGACATTTGAAGAATTATTTTCACAACATTCAAAGATATTTGAAGAATTATTTTCACAAATTCAAAGGCTTAGGGTCCAAGCGATAGACTGTATCTATAAATATTATTTGTATTTTAAATATTTTTTGATAAATTTAGGATTTCAATATAACATATGTTTAGTACCCAATTGTTTTCGTAACAGACATATAAAAAGAGATGAAATTAAATGATCTCTAAGGGTCAATGAGGTTTTATCCCTTACATCGTTTGTTGTAAAACAGTCACTTCAACATTATGAATTATGTATAAATTTTACCCATAGTATACTTCTTAATTTTTGTATCCTCCAAACGTTCGAGTTTTAATCGAGTTGACGGTGTATATTCAAGAAATTACTTGGTTGAAGCTAGACATTGCTACTCAAGAATATTACAGATTATAGCACAAAAAATAAGAAAATAAATACTTTCAAAAAGTTCATAGACGTAGGTACACTATAATAATTGCGAACTGTACAAATAATCTGTTCAATAATAAAATTAAAATGATTAAAGTGTTATAATAGACACAAATCCAATAACTGTTTGGCAGCTCATATGATTGCAGACCCTGACAAATCATTACATCTAGTTGTGCCCTTGTGAATAAATATTGACGTTTGCCAGAATATTATTTCGAAGATAGAATTCTGGCAAAATACCTGTTGTTTAAGGGCGTATTTATGTAATATTTAGTATTGATTTCTATACATAGATAAAATTACATACACGTACTGTTTTATTAAATTTTGTGCTTTAGCAATTATCATAGTGATTTATAATAATTAAAGAATTTATTTTAATGAAAATATGATTTAATTGTGTCACTCATGGTTAAAATAAGCAATAACATACTGGGGGTAGACGGTAGAAACATTATTTATCATATTCTATTCAAAACGAAGTAATTGAGTTATTATTAGGTTTTTTCTACGATCAATTAATGAAATAAAATATTATGTTAAGTTGTATCAATCAATCAAAAATATACGACATACATTTCAATGTAGACGTAACAATATAGGAAATGCTTAGTAAATTTCTAGAAAATAGTCTAAAGTTATAAATACCTAAGCAAGTATATTATTACCAAACTTTATATTATTTTTTAAATGCAATAATATAGGGTTCTGTCACTGGACAGCCTCTTTTTTCATACTATTCATATCATAAGTTATTCATAAAATCACATTTCCTTATTATATTTTGCTTTATATTTTATAATATAAAATTTCCGATTTTAAATTAAAAAAAAAATTCAATAATAATTGCTTTTCATAAGCGTTTTATATTTTGAGTAAAATAATGAATATGTTCTGAGTAATACATCGTTATTTTACTAAATCAAAAATGAATAATTGCACCTGCAAACAAAATATTCGAAGATGAAGATTCCAACAAGAAATATTATTTTGATTTTGTTAAAATATAATAAATACCTATAATATGTAATACTAAAATATTTGAATAAACCATATAAATGCTAATGTGGCTATGGACAACATTTTATGTTCAGACTGACTAGGTATAACAAGTGAAAAGGTAAAAATATTGAAGTGAATGAAAAAAATTAATATATCCTTCTTGCGTTGTGACTTAAAAAAAATTAAAACATAATTTTATAAACAATATTTACGAAACATTTAATAAATTATACTTATACATCGAAATTTTGTATTATTTAAAATAGATTTACTTTATTAAGGTTAACCAAAATTAAAAATTACAGTTAAAGAGAAAAAATACATTAACATTTTTCTATGATCTATAGTTTGATAATACAAATACCGTTTATCAGTATGTTTTTTTAATATTTTCTTATGCAACGAGAATGGTAAGTTTTTTAAGTATTTTGTCTTTTGATTTTACACAATAACGATATCAATGAGAAAATAACGCAATGACAGAGACCCAAAGCGTCTTGGCATCAAGCCTGGTGGGCATAATCCCAATGATATAAGCGTAGCAGCGTCGCCCTCAGAGGCAGTCGTGTCAGTACCTTCTCCGTTGCGTGTGAGTCAGTTTCCGTTCAGCTTTTTTTTTTTTAAAATCAATCACCAATTTTCAAGAAACATGGCTCTGAACAAGAAAGACACCGTAGTTATGCCGGCTTTGGCCGATCCAATGTCTTTCCTTAAGGACTTCTTAGCCGGTGGTATTTCCGCTGCCGTGTCTAAGACCACTGTTGCTCCAATTGAACGTGTCAAATTGCTGTTGCAAGTGCAACACATTTCCAAGCAAATCAAGCCTGAAGACCGATACAAAGGTAATTATAAATATTAATATTAATTCAAGTTGACCATGTGGTTATGTAGGACTTTTTCATCTCGTTCATATTTACTGTTTAACTGCCGGTAAAATGATTTTTCCTGTTTTTTTAATCGGATCAAAACTGAACGCCCGTAATCGTCTTTTATAATAAGTTAAAAACTAATGAAAGTTCACTTTGTGGTTAGGTATGGTGGACTGTTTCGTCCGTATCCCCAAGGAACAGGGAATCTCAGCATACTGGAGAGGAAACATGGCTAACGTGATTAGGTACTTCCCGACTCAAGCTTTGAACTTTGCATTCAAAGACAAGTACAAGCAAGTATTTTTGGGTGGCGTAGACAAGAACACACAATTCTGGAGATACTTCGCCGGTAACTTGGCATCCGGTGGTGCTGCTGGTGCAACATCTTTATGCTTCGTATACCCATTGGATTTCGCCAGAACCAGGCATGTTAAAATTAAATTAATTTTACCATCCCCATAACTGTTAAGCACCACTGTGATCATCAATCATGTATTAAATCTTACTTATACAAAAAGGTTGGCCGCTGATGTCGGCAAAGCTGGAGCTGGTCGGGAATTCAACGGTCTTGGAGACTGTCTGAGCAAAGTTTTCAAATCCGACGGAATATCCGGATTGTACAAAGGTTTCGGTGTATCCGTACAAGGAATCATTATTTACAGAGCTTCATACTTCGGTTGCTTCGACACAGCCAAGGGAATGTTGCCCGATCCAAAATCCGCTGGTTTCCTTTTATCGTGGGCTATTGCTCAGGTAAATTACTAAACACACGTGTAACGTGGCACCGAAAACTCTATCGAGGATTAAATACGTTTTTTCAAACATTTTCAACGCTATTATCGCCATAAAATATAATTTTACTGATTTCAATCCGTATTTAAAGTACTAAATCAATTTTCGATTAACGATTGACGTACATTTTTTCAGGCTGTAACAACTGTTGCTGGAATCGTTTCCTATCCCTTCGACACAGTCAGAAGGCGTATGATGATGCAGAGTGGTCGTGCTAAATCCGAACTCATCTACAAGAGCACTATCCACTGTTGGTCGGTAATTGCAAAGACAGAAGGAACTGGTGCTTTCTTCAAGGGAGCTTTCTCAAACGTGTTGAGAGGAACCGGTGGTGCCTTAGTATTGGTGATGTACGATGAAATCAAAGCAGTCCTTGTCTAAGACAAAAATAATTCCATTTTAGTAACCAATTGATGGGTTAGTATGTAAGAAATTTAAACATCCTATTGAATCCAATTTGCTCACACACCTAGTGGATTGGCAGAAGTATTTGTATCATATAAAAAACTGACTTCGTTCTTGTTATCGTGTAAATAAATGGAAAATTGTTACCTACTGAACTTAATATTATTTTTTTTTTGTTTTACATCAATACCTATAAAATCTTCTACCCATAGAATTTAGTCGGAAGGAACGATGGTTTTTTTTAGTTATTCTATTTTTAAAAATTCTTTAGTCTGGCGTATGCGCGGCCATACAAATTATAGCCAGCCAGCACAGCATTATCAATGTCATTCTATATTTAGCGACCCAGTTAGTCATTGCCAAAATAAAATTTCAGTACCAGCCGGCAGTAGAGGTTAATTTTGAGTGATTACATTATACACTTGCATAATATATATACGTATACGGGCATGTGGAATTAACCAGTAAAAAGTGTCCTCAAATTTTAATAACATTATAAATCGAAAAAGTAATGAACCGTTACGGTATTTACTAATATTTGATGAACTGTGGGTGGGTAATTAATTAATTTGAGAAAACACAAAAATTAATGAGAATTTTATTATTTAGTAAGCTAAATATTATGATTACGAAGTATAAATTTTACCCTTGCAATCATCAGAGTTCACAATTACATTTTAATAGAATAATGGTTGGTAAAATTTACTCTTACAATATATGAAGTTAATTTTTTTAGCTCACGAGATTACTATGAATATTCTTCATTTCAAATATAAAGATAATCCTTAACATAACTTAAAAGCTATAAATAAACTAACATCAATATGGAAGTAAGAAATACCCGTTTTGACATAACCTTTTTTCTTATATTCCCTATATTAAAGTTGATAAAGCGTAATGGATATTTCATTTAGTATACTTGAATGAATAATTATATTTTACGGACACCAAATCATCTATATAATTTTTTTTATATTTTTACGTATCAACTAGATGGATAGACCTATATAAAAAGTTGCTCTGTGAGATATGTTTAGTAATTACCAGGGTTGGGATTTTATAGCATTTGCATATTTCTTATGAGATGCTTAAAAAATAGCAGAGTAAGCTAAAAATGTGTTTCATGATGCCGAGAACTCAAATTAAAAATTTTATTTTGCTTTTTTTTGCATATTTTACGATTTTTTAGTTTTTACTGCTTTTTTGGGGTTTTTTGAGCCTTTTTTGCATTTTTACCTGTTTTTGAATCAAAATCTGTCAAAACTGTATGAAATTATATTTTAGTAAACTTGTTTTTAGATTTTAGTCAATTGAATTATCAAATAAATTGTAAATGTACCTATAGATTAAATAAATAGGCCGATTATGATGATGCAACGCCGTACTTTTTTTTACAGCCCTTCAGGATTCTGACCAGAGTGACTAAACTACGTATACCTAATAATTTCTAATTTGTAAGTGATTATTGATAAATTAATAAATTTCCTTTTTTTTCATATTTTGTTGTTTGCATATTTTTAGCGCATATTTAGCGATAATTAACTTAAGTAACTACCTATAATAATTTCAAATATGTAAGCGATTAATTAATAAATTTCCTTTTTTTTCATATTTTGTTGTTTTTATTGCATATTTTTAATGCATATTTAGCGATAGTTAAGGTCATATTATAGCGCATATTTAAGCAATTTTAAGTGCTATAAAATCCCAACTCTGGATTTTCTAATGATACTACAAAATGAATACATGCGAACAGACCACCATTTAAAAACTTTAACATTAATTACTTAATTTAGTCATAGATATCTACCGATACAGAATATCATAATCAAATGAAACAATTGACTTCCCAGTTTAACTCAATATATTATTAACTATTAACCAATATACAATAGTTAATCAGAAAAATAAAATCATTATTCTTATTTTTACAACATAACTAATACATATATGTAAATTGACAATCCGAATAAAAGTATCATGTTTTGTACCTAGAAATAGTTACCAAGTGACCGTTGCTACTTCGCCCCACGCACCTAGTAACTGGCACTAAAAATTAACACTTTTCCATCACTTTATTGATCGATATGCTTCTAAAAAATTATATATCATGTTAAAAAAAAATGTTTACCTTCATTTGAATTATTATTTCTCGTGATTGTACGTCGATAAATAACATAGTTATCGTGAAGGGTAGCTTCGTTAATAACCAAAAAAGTAATAAATATGTAATCCAATATAGTTCTTTATATAGTTTGCTATACAAGTTGTCGGCGCTACATTGACTAAGGTAGTAATTATTATTTGGATAAAGTGTATACACTATACATACTTTAAATTTGAAATAAAATGTTCAATTGTTACGGTTTTTGATAGACACATCTGAATTTAAAGAGTTAACCTAATCACTTTACGAACGTGGTTATACCTTAAAAATCTGTATTTACGACGAGTATTAAATTAAAGTATACCTATGTATTTTTGATTGACTTGGTAGGTAAACGAATTAAGCAGAATGAAGCAATTTGCACTTGACTTATAATATATTAATATGCTGTACATGTTGTCAAATTCCAATCAGTTATAGTTATACTGTTTTGCTATCAATATCTGACATAGATAATAAAATCCGTTATATCGTTTTTATTAATTTTACATGAGTTTTATTGTACTATATACGCAGAGACAGATCTGCGATATGACGTGTTCCTCAAATGGAACGTTTATCAGAGGATACCAGAAAAATAACCTTAAGTTAAAATATGGGTGGTTGTCTAAACTAAACATAGTTGGAAGTCCTTTGAAGTTTCGGAATGTGCTATTATTTTTAACACAGAGTAGGTACCTAGTACAACAAGTAGTTATCTTAAAAATCACTTTGTCAAAAATCAATTCGTATGTATTAAAAAATAAATTAAAAAATAAAATATATTTGTTTATATGGAACAATTTTGAGAAGGCTATGGACGACGGTCTTGGAAGATAAGGTACGACAACTTCCTCCCTGCCGTGGTACTCTTTTTGAAATAGTTTAATTATAAGCTTCATTACTTATTTATACTGGCACGTAGTATTTATTCACCTATGTGGCTATGTCCTATTCTAACAATCTTTGAAAACAAATTTGAAAAAATAAGATATTGAAAATCACTGATCTTACGAGTATTATATTGGTGCAAAAAAATTTAAAAAAATGTAAGAATACGAAGATGCAGAACTTCTGAACCCCTGAGATAATTCATTCGGATCAGGAATTTTACTCGTGATACTAAGCCAATAAATGTTTTTTTTTAATAACTCATTTCATTTTATGATAGACTCTATCGGATAGAGTATAGATATTCTAATATAATGACTGTGTAGATTGTAATGAACATATGTTGACTTTTTATTTTTTTTGCCCATTAAATAAAATTGTA
Organism: Periphyllus acericola; assembly: GCA_949715065.1. Taxonomy (NCBI): domain Eukaryota; kingdom Metazoa; phylum Arthropoda; class Insecta; order Hemiptera; family Aphididae; genus Periphyllus; species Periphyllus acericola. The sequence continues at coordinate 20,209,152 of OX454265.1, forward strand.
CACAATTTCGGTTGCCACTTTTTAATTACATTTAATTGATAACAAATATACGATTAATACATTTAAAAAAATTGTTATAATTGATAAACCGCGGTGATAACAAATGCAATAAAAATGAAGGTTACATAAATTCCCCGCAAAATGTTAAGAGTAGGTCACTCATCAGTCATCGTCAAAGATAGGTCGCATATTTAGCTCCACAGTCCATAAATACAATTTTTAATACTTGGTAAGTACAGAAGAAAATAAATTACCTAATAAGTATTCTAAACAAAATGTACTCGTAGAATAGGTATTGCTGATTTTGGTTCATAAAATAATAGTCATAGACTCATAAATAATTAAAACTTTCAACTTCCTTATTAGTGATTAGTAATAACTAATAACTTATTACCAGTATAGAACTATGTAAGTTGCATATCGTTCGTTACAATAATAATATTCATTTTATAAAAATTACGTTAAAATAGCCAATTAAAATTACTTTTCAATTGTACTTATTGCACCGTCCATTATTACCCGGTAATAGTTATAAACATAAAATATTGTGTTCATTTGTTATTAATAAAAAAAAAATTGCTCATCTGTAAAATGTGAATACATGGTTCACATATTCCCAATACGTATTAACATATATTTTCAAACTACTTTTCGTTCTTCGGAATACAATTTTTTGACATGTTATTTGTCTCATCGCTGGGGACCACGTTAACATTCAGTCCGAAACGTCACGCCGGATGTCATACTATAAACGTCGAGTGAAAAGTACAAATGAGTAAAATGCACCGTTTCCCTAACAACGATTTGGTTGTCATAGTAAATATTCTGAGAATATTTTAACAAAAGCAGAATCGATTGATACTATTTATTTTGACTCGTTTGTGTTGTGTGTAGGACATATCATTGTGCCAATAATCCGTGAATAGCGTGGGTACTCGACCACGGCGAGTGTGACGAGATCGGTGTAGCTAGACTGGACCACAATAAATTCTACCTAAAGAAGCATCGGTCTAGCATTTAGCTAGACTGCACTAGAAGTGTGTTTCTTTAGTTTATATCGAAAATACGATGTCCATAGTAACGACGAACTCTGAATATTTTATCTAAAATAATTTAAACTTAAGTTTGAAAAGTTAAGTAATTGCATAAAACAATAGATTTTGAACAAAACTTTTCTCATTATAAATCAAAAAAGGGCAAGACTCCTAGATCGGGTGAGACTCCGCGGTTGGGTGAATTATACTGCTGTATTGGTCTTTAAATTTGAAACAAATGTCCCATTGCTTTCGAAAACACGATTCTGAGTGAAAGCTTATCGTAAAATGTTTATATTTATAAAAAAGCAAAAAGATAACTTTTAAAACAGGAGTCCGTATAATAAAACATGTACACTTGATTATCATTTTATCTATTGTATCTAAATTTCAAATACCTATAAATAGCATGAAAAATGTTGAATTCTTTCGAGATTTACACCATCTATAGAAAATATTTGTATAAGTGTTCTGTAAAAATGACAAATTCCTCCGGTAATTATATTATGAGTTACGATGAAATCTATCAATACCAATTGAAATCGGGCTGCTACGATAATAATTTGACCATGTATATACGAGTACATGATGGTGCAATAAGCTGCACTAGACGTTATTATAGGAACAGAAAATACGAAACTTAAATTATGTATCGGTTTCGCGTTCACGGTAATATGCGTAATGGAATTGACCATTAACGTTGGCTCGGAACTAGAGTGTGCTCAACGAGAAAACCACGGTTACCACATTGCTAGCTGGTAGTACGTACCTGTAGTGCATCATCGTCCATTTTCTACAGCAGCTCTGTAACACACCGAACGCACACTTTAGCCACGGCTGGAACTACGGACGTAACATGTTCATCGGGTCCGATCGAATACTACTACCATTTAGCAATTTAACGGTGACGTTTGTGGCGATATGATGATTACGTCGGAGATAACTCGCGGTCTTATCCGTTCGGTCCGCTCTCATCGAAATTGCTGTTGAATTGCCTACGTTTTGCCCCGTCATAACGATTTCGATTCGCAGTTGCAGAACACGGGCAGTTGCGTATCGTAAGCATGTCATCAGTTTCCTCGTTCAACCGATGGTTGACGCGTCTCTGGCAATATAGCCGAACTGACCACACAAAAGGGACAAGTCCAATTTTTCTAATTCTTCAGGAGAGATGAACAAAACTAGAAACAACATGCCCTATTATCCTGTATCGAACAACGTCGTTGTCCACGTGCTATTATTCTACAGTAAATCGTGTATTTACGTGTGCTTGGCACGAGTTGATAGTGAAATCGAAATTGTATAACGATATAATGGACTTTTAGCGGTGGTTCATGGTAGTTTCGAGGACGCAAAAGCCTCGTGACCGATGTGTGTCTCGAAATCCCGTGAAAAGTTCGGAATAGTATATATCCGGCTAGGGCGGAAATTGCCTTTCCACACGCGCTACATATACTATCTTTTGTCACGCATCCAATCTTTATTAATGCGGCAATGGTAATTAGTAACACAATCGTCATGACACCACAATCTGTTTGTTTTGAATATATGTGAGCAAATGCATGAGCTATGAAAATGAAATAAAGTATATATTTTCACATTGTGGAAAAAGATTGTATAACGTGACGACGGGCAGAAAAATCCGCTACATTATGTGCATGCATATATATATTTTATCATCTTTGGATATTATTTTTTTTTAATCTAGATATCATGCATAAGTGCATTAAATACTTAATACCCATATAAATTTAATATAATATTATAGGTATGCGTATATTTGCCGATTCATACTGATTTATAGTCTTAATTTCGCTGGTTATAAGGGATTACCTAGGTCCTTGATAGTCATAATAATATGCATTATACCGTAGTTTTAGCGTGACTTAACTACAGGTGGTCCGATCGTATACATTTCACTTGAAACGATAACGTTTTAAGACTGGTTTCTTTGTCGATAAAATAGAATTAGACGAACAAAACTCACGCACTTAATATGGTCGTGTTTGAAGTTCATATACTATTTGCTTAGCTCTTGTTGCTGGTGCGTCTCAGCTTCTATAAAGTGGTTTCAGTACGTATAGTCTGTCGAGGAATCAATAATCGGTCGCATTGTGTAATTACCTTATTGCTAATCAATAATTATAAATTCCCGTGTTTATTATTCCGCATTCAGTTTATATTTTACTTTATTACGCATACTGTGCTGATCGCCTCATTGTGAAAAATGTTATATGCGTCTAATTATTATAGTACGTTTACTGTAATTGTATATATACTCGTATTAAAAATGAAAAAGTCCCAATATAATATGGGTATATCAAGCGGTCTTGTACTTTTATTTTTTGGTAATAAACATATCACATATTATCACACTGAAATTCGACATTTTTTACGCGCGCGTGATGTGCACAGATCGATGTTTAATAAGTAATAACATATTATTATACAATATGTACTGTATATTATGTACCGTAAAACAAAATACGTATTATATTTGGTACTTTTGAATTATGTAAATCAAAATCCTATTCGCGTATTTGGCTGAACAGCGTTCGTTCTATTTATCCGACGAACAACAGAAATGTCGTATTATCAAGTATTTGCTCTCGTCAAATTTGATCGGCTTAAATCCGCGATAATGTGGTACATTCAGTTCTAATTTGGTGACCGTTTAACGCAACCCACATTGTGTTCATCTTTGACAGTAGTGCGTATAATTTATACGACGTCGATGGATAGCGGTAAGTTTTCGGATGAAATACACAAAAAAAATCATGCATCGGGGTGGTAAAACCAATATACATTCCTCGTTTCACTCAGAATTGAAAAAATAAAAATAATACGAACTCGTATATCGTGCTTAATATAACGGTAGTACGGTATTCGTGAGTCTGGTAAATTAACATCAGCAGCGAAAATTAATCATCTTATTTTTAGCAAATTATCGAGTAATACATATAATTATGCGTACACTAGTATTATGGATCTTCGGGAGTAGAAAAAATATTTGAAGCAGATTATTCATCACCAGGGTTGGGATTTTATAGCATTTGCATATTTCTCATGAGATGCTTAAAAAATAGCAGAGTAAGCTAAAAATGTGTTTCATGATACAGAGAACTCAAATTAAAAATTTTATTTTGCTTTTTTTTTGATTTTTTTTTTGATCTCTAACATATTTTGTTGTTTTTATTGCATATTTTTAACGCATATTTAGCGATAGTTAAGGTCATATTATAGCGCATATTTAAGCAATTTTAAGTGCTATAAAATCCCAACCCTGTTCATCACCATTCGAAAACTATAACATTATTATGCAATTATAAAAATAAAAAAAATTCTAAAAATAAACTAATTTTTCTAGAAACATAAATTTAATGTTTAAAATTTCAACTTTTAGTTAATTATAGTGTCATATTTGAAAAACAAAAGTCTTTTATACAAAAAAAAAAACTTTAATAACTAATTACGAGGTCAAATTTCTCAATTTTTAAGGGCTCTCCACAGAATATATAATTAGCTTTAAATTATATTTTTGTGCTTTAAAAATATTATATTACCTTTTTATTAAAAGAAAATATAATACCTTAATATAATGAAACTTGATGTTTTTAACCTTTTCCCATCAGATTTTTCTTTTTGTAGGAAAAATTTGTGATTTCATAACGGAATATTTTGGATTCTTAAAAGTTAAATTAGGCTAATTATAAGTTGGAATATAACAACTATTGGGCTTAAAAGGTTGGTCACGGCTCCTGATGCTATCGATATATCAGGATAGCACTGACGACGCGAACTGTAAATACAATAACACTGATTAGTTATTGCTAGTGGTAGTGGATACTTGGGTGATTCATTTTTTAAATTTAAATTACTAATGTGATCTCAACATAAAATAGATAACAGTGATTGATTAGATATGTAATCAATTATAATGAGTTCATAGTAATATTTTACTATTTTATGGTTTTAATTTTATTCATATCTATAATCACTTACAATGAGTTCATACTTCATAGTTATTTTAGTTATAATTGTATTTATATTTAACTAGCTGACCCGGCAAACGTTGTTTTGCCATATAAATTATTTCTAGAGAATTTATAGTGTAGAAAAAATATAACTAACTTATTGTAAGTGTGTAAGGATATGGTAAATGAGTGAAAGAGGCAATGTAAGTGATGTGATGAGGGAATATAAAAAAAAAACACCAAACATTAATTTTTGAAATTTATCATAATTTAATCCTCAAAATTATATATATCATTAATAATTAATTACGACAGTAACACTAACAAACAATATCAATTTCTTAATGCTATAGCGTGAACACTATTTTTTGTTAGCTCATCTTTAGCTAACACAAACAAACTGGATGGTTTACCCACTCGAGAGCATGCCGCGTATAATTGTCCGTGTGAAAAACATGGTGTGTTTCAATCGAAATTATAGATCACCAACATAGATTATATTCTGAAGTATATCAGGTTCTATCCAAATCCTTTAACATCGATCAGATATACAGCTTTCGAAGGGGGTTATGATCACTGGTAAGTATATGACCCGAATTATCTAGGCCATTGCCCATACCTTTACATGCCATTGCCATTGCCCACGAAAACAATTTATTTGGATTATTAAAATTATAAATGTATACAATAATTTGTAATAACGAAAACAGTACAGGGCAGTATTTACAACACGATTGTTCACTCTCACAACGGTCTATGGAATGGATGAATTACTTGAAATGCAATATCGCATAAGTCAGTAAAAATAAAGGTCTTATAATCTTAAAGGCAGAAGGAAGAAATAAAGAAAGAAATAGATAGGATATGGGTATAAATATATAACAACTTATAACAAAACGGCGCGCTAGTCTTTGCTCCAATCGTTGTTGTTCATTGAGTTCAGCTCGTGCCTCTTATGGTTGAAATTCACAAAATTTCGCCATACTCACACGCACATTCATATCATCGGATTGCATTTGTTCTTCCGTTCTTTGCGCTATTCTATTTCTCTTGTTTGTAGTCGCATTTATTCGACGGCTCAAATTTGCCTCTTTGCGTCTTTCTGGCATCACACACACACAAATAAGACAAATTTAAGTACTTAATTATGAAAAACAGGATACTGATACAACTTTCAGTTGTAGATAGAGCGGTAGCGTGCCTGGCAAATCTAATGGTTTCAAAAACTCTGTCGCAATAATTTACAGCTTCGTTCGCATCGCAAATTGTATCGATTGATTTGTATGACACTAAATCGCCTGGCAACAACTCTTGTATCTTGAGATATAATTCTTTGGTTACCAAGGTAACCCACGAATCAACAAATACATATTATTTACCCACTAAGTCTACGCAACAGGTCATTATTTATGATAGTTGATAACTCCTTTGTTTTTAAAGTTAGAGAATCGATCAAATGCCATAAACCTTCTCCGCAATGAGCTCTTCAATTTAAAAAAAAATCATAACGATCGGTTCAGTAGTTTCCGAGAACATATCACTCAAATGTTTTAATTTTCACATTTATATATTAGATGAAAAAAAAAAAACATAAGAATAGTGAACCAATATAAATTAAATGTAAATGTATTATAGCCAATAATAAAGTACATATTATACAAAGTAGTATACTTGTAAAACCAGTAAACTGATAGCAACAAGAACACGTTAATCAACATAAAAAGTCGTGTATTTATGAACCAATTACCGAGTAATAGGTATGTCTACACACTCGTATTATAATACTATACCTCACCTATTATTTCAAAATTCCACGGAGCAGAACTGTTGTAAATTTAGATAGCCATTGAAACGGAATATTCATCGACTCATTGCTATCCGAGAACACAAGTTTCCTCTATCCTCTCTCTCGTTTTTACATACACGAGTTGCCGGCGCACGCTGATTACATCGTAATTTTTAAATTCCACTTCAACAACGATATCTCCTTCTCCTCGAGTATAATATCATACAGTGTACAGACGTAGGTACGGTTTGAACTTGTTGTTGCACTCCACACGTGATCACACATCAGTAGACGAAAGCAATGCCGATGTAGTACTTAACCCGGCCAACACCGCATGGGAAATACAGTCCGTTACATCATTACTCGTCCGGCGTCCGTTTGATTTGCATACGACGTGTACCTGGTGGATTCAACACATTTTCCATCGGCGAACGAAATGCTCCGCGCGTTACGGTTCGCGACGTTTCTCCCGTCCACCACGCTCTTCGTGCTCGCCGCGGTCTTCTTGGCGTACAAATACTTGACGTACAATCACGGAAAATGGAAAAAGCTCGGGGTACCGTACGTCGAGCCGAAACTGTTTTTCGGCAGCCTGGGCGAGGCGGTCGCGGGCCGCGTGCCGCTGGTCGACCTGATGCAAACGTATTACCGCCGGTTCGACGGGCAACGGTGTTTCGGCGTGTACGAGGCCAGAGCCGCCACGCTGGTCCTGCGTGATCCGCGGCTGGTGCACGCCGTGATGGTCAAGGATTTCGGCTCGTTCTGCGACAGGATCGCGAGCAACGCGTCGTTCGTGCACGACAAGCTGTTCGATCACTTGGTGAACGTGCGCGGCGAACAGTGGAAGTCGACCAGGGCGAAGTTGAGTCCGACGTTCACCGCGGCCAAACTCAAGTCCATGACGGCCGACATAAACGAGTGCACGTCACGGCTAATAGCCAACCTGAAAGGGCAAGTGACGAAAAACAATGGTACGTGTTTGAACTTGTTTACTCGTTGCCGTTTAAAATGTTTGTTGGTTTCGTACAGTGGATGTACACGGTCAATGTCCGTACTACATAGTAGTGACTTATTGAGCTATCTATATTCTATAACATAATACCAACGTCGTAATTATTTATGAATGAATGTTAGACTTTAGATACTCAACCATTACGTAATTTTACCTGTTTCTTGTTCGTACGAAATTGAAATTTGATATTCTAATATATTAGCACTAATATTCATTAGTTTTAGACATTTTACTAACGATATTTTGTCGCAGATATTTTTTTATAGTCAATGGGATCGAACAAGCCTCTCGAAGTAAGAAAAAAATCTCTAGTTTTCAATTTTTCTTATTCATTTTTTCTATAAAACTAGTAGGTACAAAAAAATCATAATTTTTCTTTATCAATTTCCAATACTTGTACTCAGTATTCACCCGGTAGATTTTGCGAATTTTACATAAGTACAGTTTCATTTAAATTATATTTGATTATGGCCACACTTCACTGTATACGATTACAATACAAACTGGTTTACCGTGAAATGTTAGACTGTTGTTCTGGTAGCATTGTGTTTCGGGATATGACTTGAAGGGAACGAACAAAACATAATTGTCGGGATATTCAGTAGTTCGAATACAAATGATGTCTGATCATTGAACGTAAAATAAAAATAGACCACCCTAATTAAATCATATCACTATAAATCGTTGTTTACAGGAGTTGTCGACATCAGTGAAGCATCGGCTCAATATACAACTGACACGATTGGTCGTTGCGCTTTTGGGCTCGAGTTTAATTCATTAACAGATCCGAATTCAGATTTCCGACGTACCGGGCGAGACATTCTTATGCCGTCGCGTAGATCGGGTATGTTAAATGTAATCAGGCTGCTTGGTTTAGGACGGCTTTTGGATTTGTTTAGAATACGAGGAATGCCAGACCATATTTATGATTTCTTTGACAATCTACTTCAAACAACTCTGGAACAACACAAATCCGGAGAAAACACCCGCAACGATTTTATCGCGCTGTTAGTTAAACTCCAAGACCAAGAAAAACAAGATAACAACGAACAAAGTAACTATATGTTAAATGCATTGCAATTTTTATTGTAGTTTGTTTAATAATTGCGTGAACATCATTTTATTCATAGTAACGATCCCGTTTAGTTTCACGACTGCGATTTTATTTTGTAAAATATCAACAATATTCAATCATTTTCGCGATAAATATAAAAAATATCGATAAATTACTTTTCTAAATCATCTATAACATTATAATAGTTGAATTAATTAAATTTAATATTTAAAGATATTGCATAACTTTGAATTAATTCAACTAATTATAATTTTGTTACAATCGTACACAGCAGTTGTTTTTTTAGTATACATATTGATTTAAAATAATTATCATGTTCATGACTATACTATAATCTTAAATTTATAAGTATATTAAGATTCTACAAAAAAAAACTTTCAATGCTAATTTTCAAATTCTGGACAAGACAACTAGATCTTTTGCAAATAGATGGACCCTTCAGGTAATATTCTTATCGTTGATGTTCCAGAGTGGTCATTTATTACAATCAACAATGCTTATTTGAATTTTTTACTATATTTAGAATTTAATTTGTCACCTGAACAAATATTTTCCCAATTTAAAAAATAGTTTATTTTTAGTATTTCACATATTAATAAGAATTTTTTTGTGTAATAATAAATATGCTTAATAATTGTTCTTATAACATATATAATATATCATACAGTTGAATTGAAAGAAATGTAAATCATTTTTAAAACTAAAAACATTTCAAAAGCATAATGGAATGAATTTCAACAATGCCTCATAAAAATAAAAATAAAATGGTTTGTATATCAAAACAAATATTGTATGAAGTTATTGAACTTACACATTTACGTTTCAAGTTAATTTATTATTAATTATTTATTTATTTTTGACTTCTGCTTTTTTTCCAGAATTATTTACCGATGACACGGTAGCTGCAAATGCTTTCGCTTTCTTTGTTGCCGGTTTTGAAACTACATCCTCAACAATAAGTTATTGCTTATACGAATTAGCATTAAATCCAGAAATTCAAACGAAATGTCGAGAAAAAATCAAGCAGACTCTAAACGCAAACGACGGAAAACTTTCCTACGATACTTTAAAAGACATGAAATACATGGATATGGTGATTAATGGTTAGTGTATTAATTGGTTTTATTTCTCTAAGTATTTACAATAAAATTAACTTACAACTAAATTATTAATTTATGATTATTGCAGAGGCGTTCAGACTGCACCCGCCAGTTCCGGTCATAAATCGAGTGTGCACAAAAAAATACACAATACCCGATACCAATATAACTTTAAATGTAGGCGAAAAGGTCTTAATACCGATATATTCTTTACATACAGATCCTACGTATTATCCAAATCCACACGTTTTTGATCCCGACCGGTTTTCTGAAGAAAATAAGTCTTTAAGACCAAACGGCGTATTCCTGCCGTTTGGTGATGGACCGAGAATTTGTATCGGTAAATATAAACTCAATTTCAACATTGCAACGTGAATCGTAATATATTTGAGTGCTTTAATAATTGAAATGTTTTCTTCGACGTCAATAGGTATGCGATTTGCAATGATGGAAGTCAAGACAGGACTAGCAGAAATATTATCTAAATTCGAAGTATCGCCATGCAAAGATACAAAAATCCCGATCAAGATTAGGACGAGAAGTATTTTACTCACACCAAACGATCCAATTATTTTATCATTTAAAAAACTCGAATGAGAATTCATTTTTTTTTTAAATCGTATTATTAATTCAAATAAACTATCTATAACTTCCTGTGAAAAATAAATTATGTAAATTTTTTTTAAAAATTTGATTTTGTATACGAGTAGTGTGATAACAGTATTTACAATAAGAATAGTTTAATTATAAGTAAATAAGTAATTTTGTTACTTTATTATAAAGTTTTTTTGAGACTTTCAAATAATATAGAAATGAAAAATATTCACATAATAATTATTTAAGTAAGTATAGCCGTATAGGTATTATAATTCCAAAGCTAATAAATTTAGTGAATATTTACTAATTAATTTGGGCCGATAGATATTTTGTTTTTATCGCTAGTAGTATTTTTGTTGTTGTACCTTGTACATTATTTTTAGTAGTATCTTCAGAATCGAGAGGTGTTTATTTATTCATGTTTGTATCATATGTCACATACTTAGTTTGATCTAGTTTCAGATACAACTCAGATAGGTAACTATTTAACTATTGTGTATAAGCTGTTAAGCTATAGTTTGTAATACACATTTAATGTACTAATTAACGTTTACTAATTAACTAAATTAATTTACTAATTAAATAATGTACTGTAATTTAACTAAATAAGTGGTTACCAATGGTAACATTGGTAACCATTTAGAGTATATTATTATACTGTCATATCTTCAGTTTATTTAAACAGTAAGCTTATAATAGTAATAATCACGTAGTAGTAAAAATAATAATAATAATTTAAAATTTGGATTAACACTGTTTAAATTTAAAATATTTACAAATAATTACTTTTAAGTTTTAATGTACCTATATAAAATAAAGGGACTATAGGAAACGTTTTATAATAGTACCCTAGCTCAATTAAACGTTTGTGCCGTAAAATGTAATTATGAAACTATTATTTTGTTTCCCTTTGCCCTATTACGTCAATCACTTATATAATATGTCTATTAAAGGAATTCCAAGATGTTTAAGGTGCACCAACAATTAAAATGAGTTTATTTTGACGTCAGTATATGTAAATTTAAGAGGACGCTACACCGGTAATTTTTAGCGGTAAAAATACGTCCACGAAAAACAAACTAAATCACATTAAAAAGTGGGTTTAGAGTAAAATTGCCTATTATGAAATTTAAAGAAAACAATATTTATGAGGGATTCTCATCGGTTTTTTTTAAAATTTTAATTATTAAAAAAGTTACAGTCATTTCAAAAATGAAAAAAAAAGGTTTTTGTGCCTTTTATATCTAGATGTATATTTAGAATAATATAAAACGCCGATGAGAATCCCTCCTAAATGAGAATCCCTCTATCAATTTCATAATAAGTGTTTTTACACTAAAACCATTTTTAATAGCTTTTTGTATGTTTTGCGTAAACATGTTTACGTCGTTGGATTTAATTTTTCATTGCTAGCATGTGCTGCCACCTGCATGCCGTGGTGACAGCAGCCGCGATTTCGCCCCACTACGCCAAAACGCCCAAAACTAACAAAACAACGTCTCGCGCGCTCGCGGTCGGTTATCAACGACGACGGACGTTTCCAGGAACAGATTATGAACTAATAATAATATAGACAATACCTACATAGTAGATATTTCAAAATAATAAAATCGGCATTGACAAACCAACCTTCTGGATAACTCATTCGATTTGTATTCAATAATTTTTATAACAGTGCATGTAAATCTTAATAATAATATTATGCTTCTCGTCAATATAAAAGACTAATACCGAGGAGTATCATCAGACCTTGGAGTTTCGCCCTTTTTAATTACATTTCTAGAAGAAAAAAACAGCCTAAAAAAAATTGATTTAGTCAAAATTTGAATTTCGTGAGGTGATGGTGAAGTGCATTTGTTCCTATTTTTTCTCTTAGTCATTTACTTATAATATATATTTATACTTAGGAATTTAGTAGGTAGGCGAATAGTTGATGTAGCCTATATTTTCGAACAAATAAAAAACAGTCGCCATAGTGGTGGTAGCAATTGTTCATTTTTTGATATAGAAACGGATATATTTCAAGTTTTAAATTTAAATGTCAAGTTTGTAATATTGAAAGTATTATTCATTCTGAAAATCCAAAATGATCGATAGATTTGCTATGTTACCACGAAAATGGGATTTTATACTTTAGTTTGTATTTTTTTTTACATAAAATATGTATATACATTTTTTGATTTTTTTCTTCTATCTACTTAAAAGTTTAATATACCTAGGTAATTGTATGTGCATATAATAATCAAATACATTTCTGTTCTGTTCGACGTTTATAATACATATTATTTAAAGTTTTATTTATTATTATTACTATTATTATTCCTAAAATTCCTATTTCCTAAATATACGTACTTCTGAACACTGGATAAATGACATACATAAAGTTTGAATATTTAGCATAATAATTGTCACATTAAAATTGCTGTTCAATTTATATTGCTATATTTTGTAAACCCCCCCCGAAATTTTATTCTGTGTACGTGCCTGATACCAATAATAAATATCTAATGTATCAAAAAAAAGAAATAATGATTTATTTTATGTAAAATTAAGTAGGTAAAGTAAATAATGATTGTAAATAGGAAGTAGGACTACCTACTAGTAGGGAACATCGGTAATATAATAAGTCACTATAATTGATGTGTTCAATTTAAATGCATTTCCTATCATTTGTATATGGACAACCTTGTGTTAAATTTTCAATTCTTAGCTATGAAAACAAAAAAAAAAAAAATAATACAATTTTCACTACAAAATAATTTGCAAATATTCGTGATATTGACAAGTTTTGTCAATATTTGAACTTCAAACGAATATGAAAAAAAAATGTGCTTATGTATTTTGATAATTTTTGGATCACTTGTAGATAAACTTATGTGAAACCTTATATAAGATTTTCAAGTATTTTAACTCAGCCAAAAAATGTTTGACATTTATAAAAAAAAACAAAAAAAACGAATATTTCAAATGCCTATAAATAGCTAAAAAATTAACGAAATATTTTGAAAAGAAAATGTCAACTAGTTTCATGTTTCTACGACTTTACTAACTATACTTTTGAATAAAAACAAATATGAAAAATCGTTTGAGGATAAATTATTGTTTTACGTAATTTCGTAAAAGTTTAAATTTCAAGCATTCATAAAAATTTGGTATTCGTTTAGTATGTGACCTATCGAGCGAAAATCGAGTTTAGTATGTGATCCACCAAGACGATTATCTAATATGTATCTATAATGTTATATATAGACGGTCAGTCAGCCTATATGATATTACTAAGTATATTTGATAATATTTTTATTGTGAATAAAGTGGAACCTTTTTAAATCGAGTGAATATCCAATGTTGTAAATATATGAAAACGCTCAAAAAAATTTGATTGATTGGTATTAGATTTTTTTTTTGATAGAGGTAGACAATATTGTGTTATATTTTCAAATCTTTAAAAAGAAAAATTTTTATGAAATTCTAACTTAAAATAATTCGCACATTTTCTTGATTTTGTAAATACATAAAACAAAACCGTATATTATAATAATTAATAGGTCATAGGTGATAGGTATGACGTAGGTACATGTCACATGTGTGATGTATGTTGTGTACTTATGTTCTTCATTATTTTAGGACTAGTTGGTGCATAGGCGAGGTCATTTTATCTAATGTCTTTTTAATAATAAAAATAATTTGACAACCATCAAAATTATGAAATAATGATAAAATATTCGCAACCCAGTTTTCGATTAAGTCGATTAAATTTTGAAATGGAACCTATTTGTTGTAATAATATTTACATAAATTTAATTTTAAATATAATATTATTGAACTGGTCAAATTTATATCCTACCGGTTATTCGATAGAAATAAATAAGATAGTAAATATAATATATATGTACCATTTATTTTAATACAATCATATTAATTCATAGCACACTTGAAGGAAGAAGGATTGTAGATATATCCTACTTTTTCAACCAAATTAGAAATACCAAACATAATTTAGCATATGGCTGTTCTTTTATTAATACAGAATTCCAATCGGAATATACAAGAGGATAAAAATCAGATTTTACATTTAAATGTAAAATGTGTGGTGAAACCAGTTTAATATGTTCGGAAAAAAGACGAAGCAGACAATAATTACATATTAATTAACAAAGCAGTAGTTAGTGGAAGTTTATCTGTTGGTATGCATAGAATACATTTATTATATATCCTGTATTTCCGATGCAGTTATTTTTCAAAATTTTTTTTTCGTGTTCATATAAGCTAACAAATTGGTGTTTTGCGGAGAAATGTGTTTTTGAGAAAAATGATTAAAAATATTGTATCAGTAAGAATGACTAACTGTATGTGTTCCGTTTGAATGTGCTATGTTGTATAAGTATCAAGTCATCATTATTTCATTTTTATTCATTCGGAATATTTTATTTATAACTCAAAAAGTAATAATGTGTTAAACATGATTTAAAATATATTTTAATAATGATTTTATAATCTATAGGTTGGTGAATACAAATAGGTAAACAGTAGCTATACAGTTTACACCTTAGTTAGGTAGGCGCAGGCCGCGGATATTAAAAATATTGCAACGGAGTACTATGTGTACTATGTACGTATGCACGTGTATGCATTTCATAATCTACGCGCTGTGTATACGAGTATACGACGAAGGTTCATGAAATAATAATTTGAGCTCCCGAACTAGCGCGCTCGACGGACCGGTCCGCGGTCGCCGAGTACGAATAATAGGCGTGTCATCGAACGCGCGCGCGTGCTTGCGCATCGCGAAAACACCTAACAGCGCGTTCTATCGGTCGTTGTATACGTTTCACTTTCGGTGTAGCGTCCTCTTATTAAGGGGAATATTATTATACTCATACCACAATAAAGTACATTATAACAGCGTGTTCAAATTACTGATCAGGTTATACGATAAATGTTAAATATAGAATGAATAAAAACTTTGTTTTTGAAATTTGTCTAAGAAAAGCAAATTAAAATGTAAGTAGCCAATTAAAAAAATTGTTTGAATTCATGATAAGCTTTTATGAGTTATGTCGATTAACTTAAATTTGAAAAGTTTTAATACATAATATTTTACTTCCATCGTTTTCCGATGAAATTTAACAATTGTATCCGCTATTCTTACTTGTGCTTCTTCAAAATGAGACGGCTGACGTTGTACTTTACCATTCCAGAATAATCTTTAACCACGATTTCCGTCTTCTCTTTCCTTGTATTTTTTTCTACTCATAGTTTACAAGTTAAATTGGCTTAAGTTTATCATCTTTTCATTACTAATCAGACTCTATAATGCGTCTCAGACAATGTATTTTACGACGTTTTACTGATAAAATAATCTTTTATCTAAAGTGTGTGTTGTTTAAACCTACTTCATACCATTGATTCAATTAAATTTACTACATATCTACCCATAAAACGCAACAGTTGAATAGTATATGGACACAGGTGAATTCAAATATGGAAGATAAAATAATTTCATAATTTTATCAGCAAATGCAATGCAATAAATGTATCAAACATACTACTCCATTAAATTATTATTCAACTAGTGTTTACGAAAGATTAAACAGTGAATTGTGAATAACCCGTCTTTAAAATGAATTTCATTTTAGTTCATGCAGTGTAATGAAATATTTGTTCAATTTCTTCTCTGAATTGTTAATTGTAGTACAATTGAAGGAACAAATGTAACGTTTTGTGTATTGGTTAAATCCTTTTTTTCAAACCGTTAAGCTCGTTTTGCTTTCAAAATTAACAGAGTTCGAGTAACAAATACTTATGAAAAATGTAAAAATGTTGGTATGTACAGCATACCTATCAAAAATAAAGTGTTGTTTGGAAAATTAGGTGATATACTTGATTTACTTGTTACTATAGCTTTTAATGGAGTAGTAATAGTCCAGGTTATATATGTTACATATTAAATGTAGAATAAATTAATGATAACTTTTTTTTTTAATTTTTCAGGGAAAAGGAAGTTTAAAAGTAAATAAACACTTTAATTTATTGTTTAAAATGTTGATACAAAAATATTATTTAACAACAACTGAAATGGATGGAATATTATATTTAAAAAAAAAAAAAATCAGTTCATTGAATTGTCACATCTTATATCATAATCTTATATATTATTGTTACTTAAATATATTATTAAATAAAATATTTATATATGCGTGGGTTAAATTTTTTTTTAGAACATAATTAAAATATGTACTAGTTACTTTCCAAAAAAAAAAAAAAAATCCCACCAAAGATAAAATAAAATAAAGTATTCGGTCGTTTCGTGTTTCAATATTTAGAGCTTTTGTAAATAAAAATAAGTCAGGTCAGATTTCAAACTTATTTCTTTGGTAAAACTAATTGGGGTTATAAAAAGCTTAAGCTATTATTAAGCCCTCATTTAATCAAAAGAAGTATAAACTGTTGCAGGATAAAATTTAACACTGTATATTAAAGTTTTACGTGTTTTTTCTTTACACCTGTAAAAGTTACATCCGTGTCAAATTTACAATCTTAGATAGCTGAGTTGTTTACTGCATGACACTTCATAATTTGATCTTTAAAATCATAAATTTTAATATTTTTATTAGATTCCGAGTGAAACGATGAATTTATTTGTTTTTTACGATATGTTTAACTCATCATCATGACTATAAGTATATACATATTGTATGTATCATAATACGTAAGAAAATAATAAATTAAATCTAATTAAATCATGTACGGTTATTAAAATTTAATATCTCACATTAAGTATTATATTTATAACTATTTATATACGTATAACCATAAATAATAGTATTCAATTTGATCAATATACATCTTAAAACTGCAAGGAAAAAAATCGTTAATACCGTTTATACAAAATAAAATAGTTATATTTTTAGTTTTTAGTGTACAATTTCATTAAAATAATTTTTTACGTTATATCTTAGCGCATATTTAACTAATTTATCAAACTATATTAACTAAAAAATTGTTAGTATACGACCGTGACACAATTTTATCATATTTTTGTCATTATAGATTGTCCGTCCTGTTTTAATTCGACCATTAAAGGTTTTTAATTAATCTCCATTTTGAATCGTCGTTAAAACGCATAAAAACAAAATAAAAAAATATTTCCCGATTAAAAACACTGTGAAAACTTGAAAAAAAATTGAAATAACATACCATAGTTTATCGACAGTGTAATGATTTCATTTCGTCTTGTTTTTGTCTTGTTTGTTTGATTTGTTTAGTACAACAATCGGTTTGATGTTGGACAGTATATTTTTTACAATGTTATTATAGATAGCCAATAATATCTGTTATAATTAACATCAACAATAGTGTCATTTTACATAATTTTCTTGAATTGTTCCAAAATTTAAGTACAACAAGAAATACGAAAACATATATAGGTAGAACTCTTAACGAAGTTCAACACTACGGTTTTAGGAATCATTTTTACCTCCGCTATGACTGCGAAGCATCATCAAATGGTAATTCAGCTAGTTTAGTATATTACTCAGTGGGATACTACGATGATTTTAATTTATTGATCCATTTCCTGATTAGATTCTTGAAAAAAAAAAGTTTTTTTGGTCTTTTTATGGTTAATTAAAAGGTTCCCATTTGTTCTGGGATGGTCAAGAATTTCATTCATGAAAATGCTACTAGAATTGTTTTACTTATTTTCGACGTAGTGAAAGCGAGTTTCGGGACTGGTTACATTAATATATTATTTTTATTATTATTATAAAGGTACTTTAATATCCTATATCCATACCTAACATCAAAATATAATGTTACTATAGTGATTATATATTGAAAAGTAAGTATTTGCCAATAAATCAAAGTTCCCTATTTTTATTTTAAGTTACATTTTCTAACTCTTTGATTTTCAATTTCTGAACTTTTATGTTTTATCTTTAATTTGAGATAATATCATATGTGACAATAGTGAAACTGATTATATTTTTTAAAAATGATCAACCTTTAATACTAATTTACATATTATTAAAAAAGTAAAAAAACAAATTAAAACTAGGACTATGATGATGCAATTTACTTAATAGATATTGGCAGCCTCTTATATACTTAATACTATTGTAATGTCAAGTTATCGTTACAATTTTAATTTTAAATAAATCGAATTGAAGGAAATGTTATGTCAAATAGTAATTATATCATACCGTTAGTTCTTTAAGTATTGCCTAGTTTTCCTTATACATTCTTTAATAGTGTTTCTCGATTTATAGTCGTTAGCGAATTATAAAAATTATTTCTTAATATTTATTCCACGTACAGAAAAAAACAATAATAATTATAAATAATTTCGTACTTAAAAATGGCATAGAAATAAATTATCAGGTAGGAACTTGTAATAAGTAATGTCATTTTGCGGATTTTACTATTTATTAGTTAAGTGGCTGTTTTTTTTTTTTTTCTCATCTTTAACTGTAAAAGTGCCTTCACTGGAAGGTATCTTTAATCCGTCATTCACGCCATAGCTATCTATTTCATCAATTTCACTTATTGTTCAAACTATATAACAGATTGTGGAAATATAAATAAAGTAATAAAAAAAAAAAGTGGCTGTATAATAATACATTAGCTTGATTTGAAATATTGAGCGATTATACTTGTTTACGACGTTTCGTGTTATTTTTGTTTTAAATTGTATATAATGTTTGAAACAACAATATAAAAATATATCTTATGATAAAAAAAAATCATTAACATTACTCAACGTAAAATTTGTGTTTTTTTACACTTTTTTTTTATCATTAACCATCGATTTACATGGTACAACGTTCTTTGTATTTATTATACACGACCGATAACGCATGACCTATGCGCTATAAGTTCAGTAATTATATATCGACGAGGTGAACCTCAAAGTTTTTGTCTTTACTACCATAGCCTCGTATCAAACCGTTAAAAAAAGCCGAGCCTCTTTATCGGTCTACGATTGGAAGTTTTTACTGTTGTACTAATCACATTATTCACTTTCGACGCATTTACCGCTATGTCGATGCGCACATATTTATTTATACACACACTATATCACGTGAATACAGGATAGCTACAATAAACACAACTTTACCGTGTTGCACTGCTACTCGAAACGGACACACACAGTTATCAACTTCAAGCACAGTTTTTTCTAGCCGAACTTGAGACGTATAATATACGCGTTTATCGACATTATTATACCCGACAACTTTACATAATGTGTATTATTTATAATTATAACATTATTATTTTGAAATATTCATACGCGCGCTTGGTTGTTTATCGCTACGCAGTACAGTGGTAGTGACTCATGTCTTATTAAAAAAAACAAGATATTATAATGATGTATACATTGGTTTCACGCAACAAGTTGTTTCCGTTTGTTTGCTTTGTGCGTACCGGATAGAACTCCAAGAAACCTTTTTAATCACCAATTCAAAATTGTAGGTACCTAACCAATATATTATTGATTGGGTGCCTATAATTACTCTAAGACGGTTGCTTTTGAAACTATTCATTATTTTTCCAGGAATTTGTAAAAAAAACCTGTTCAAAATTTAGTGATTAGTTGGAAGTAAAAATAAAATAAAAAAAATATTCAACATTAAATTTCCGATAAAATTCAAAATTATGGTGCGGAAGGAAATATGTTTTTAACTGTGAATAATTTACTCGTTAGGGCGCCTATTCATTTTAAACATTAAACAGTATACAAAGAAAAAGAAAAAAAAAATACACATAGTGATCTCTTAAGTAGGGCAGCACTTTTTTATGCCTAAATCACACATTTTTTCAAATTATGAGTTTGGAGAAATGTATATAATATACCAAAAGACTATAATCATCGATTCGGAACGAATAATTTCCAATAGAATAATCTCTGTAAGACTGCAATCTTGAAATGTTAAAAGTGTTTTTCTTAATTTTTTTACTAAAACACATTAAGGATGCGTGGTCAGTTATCGGCCGAATATCTCTAGAGTGGCCTACGGGACCAACGCAGAGGATCGAAACAGGGGTATAAAAAGGGATCCGATCGTCTACGTTGACGAGCACCCCTCGCGGCGCGTACCCGTATCTCTACTCCGCACATACGCGTTTGACACAATATAGCACGCAACAGGTATGACAGCGCGTATCAGTGGACCAATAGGTGACGTCCAGGTCGAACCGGTCGTTATGCAACGCGCGGCAACAGGCGCGACGTAGACCGCGCAGTGCCTCACGCGACTTCGTTGACGTTGAGCGCCGCACGCGTAGTAGCCCTCTGTCCGACCGTGCACGGGAACCGCGGTCCGTCATGACGTCGCCGTGGTGGTGGTCCGCTCCGTTTTTCCAGGCGTCCGCGCTCGCGCTGCTGGCCCTGTTCCTGTGGCACCGGTACCTGACGTGCACGTACGGCAAGTGGGCCGCGCTCCGCGTGGCCCATCCCGAGCCCGCGCTCTTCTTCGGCAACTTCGCCGACGTGGTCACGGGCCGCGCGCCGCTGGTCGCCGTCGTGCACCGGCTGTACGCGCGCTTCGACGGGCTCCGGTACTTCGGCGTGTACGGCGGCCGCGAGCCGCTGCTGGTGCTCCGCGACCCCCGGCTCGTGCGCGACGTCATGGTCGACGACTTCAGCTCGTTCCACGACCGGACGGCCGGCGACGTGTCGTTCAAGCACGACAAGCTGTTCAATCACCTGTTCAACATGCGCGGCGAACAGTGGAAAACGCTCAGGTCCAAGTTGAGTCCGACTTTCACCGCCGCGAAGCTCAAGTCCATGTTGGCCGACATAAACGATTGCAGTGGCCGGTTGATCGACAACCTAAACGAACAGATCGCGAACAATAATGGTAGGCGTCTATAAATAATAAGATCGTCGTCGTCATAACCGATCACACGATCATGAATCGCTGAAAAGTATATCAGTGGCTTCCTAACGTGGCGGGAGGAGGACCGCTTGGATATAACCCTCCACCCCATTAGGATTTTTAGAAGAATCTCTTCCCCTTTCCCTAAATTCAGATCTAAGTCTTATACACCGTTTATTAAAAAGATACACATATTATTTTTTCAAAACTTTCGTTCAAATACTTATGGACAAATACATGTATATTGTATATTATAAATTTGTATAGATTTCAAATATGTAGCTATCGCTGACAAAACAATTAATTTTTATTTCTTTAATTTTGTGCGCTCGTAATGCTCAAATGACGCTTTTTTTTTTTTTTTTCATATATTTAAGTAATTTACAATCTATACAACATTATGTACAATGGGCAAATTTGATAGTTAATAATGTGAATAACAGAATTTAACATTTAAGGGCAGGCACTCAGCAGCACCACCCGACCGAGAACATTATGATGTCGTGGTTTTTTTTTTTTTTATTTTTTTTTTTTATTTTAGTAAGTCTCTAGGCCACTGTCTTTTGAGTCTTCTGCGTACATTGCCAGGAAGTGAGGTGGAAGAAAGTTGCTTTATTAGTGGATTACTGTGAGAGTTTAAGTTGGAGTGAAATTTAGAGTAATGAGCTTTTGCTAATTGATTAAGTGTAGGAATTTTTAGGTCTTTGTGAAAATTGTTGTTTGTGAAATACCAAGGAGAAGATGTTATTAATCGTAGGCAGATAGATTGAAAAGCTTGAAGCGTGTTGGTGTTAGAGGGCTTTGCAGAGCCCCATAACTGGATACCATATGTCCAAGCTGGTCGAATTATTGATTTATATATAGTAAGTTTATTGGAAAGGGAAAGTTTGGATTTTAAGAGTGGTCTAAGAATATGAAGTCTAGAGTTAACAGTTTTTCGTTTAAGTTTGATGTGTGGGCTCCAGGTTAAGCGTTTGTCGAGAGTTAGCCCAAGGTATTTAACTTCGTTTGCCTTAGGAATTGTTATATTATTTAACGTGACAGGTGGAGAATCGAGATTACGTAGTGAAAAAGTTACTTGAACAGATTTAGTTTCATTAATTTTGATTTTCCATCTGTTTGCCCACAAGCTGATCATATTTAAATGGTTTTGGATCATTTCACTGGCTGTGACGTGACTTTCGTGGGAGGCGGTTATTAGCGTGTCATCAGCGTATGTGCCTATAGATGTATAAAATGTCTTGGGTATGTCATGAGTGAAAATCGAGTAGAGGAATGGAGCGATGTCGCTTCCTTCAAATGACGCTTATGGTAATTTACTGATGATAGAAATCCATCTAATTTTTAATTATTGAATTGTCAAATTACCCCATTAATTGGTGTATAGAGAGTCTAATAGACTAATTATATCATGTGTGTTAGTAAACGCGCCAATCAGGACAGCCAGTTTCGAGTGAAATAGGCGAATGAGTCAATTATTAACTTTTAATCTAATGGGTGACTATAATAATTTATAGTTGTTATATTTTATTCAGTTATATTTTATCAGGAACATGAAAACTCGTAATTTTGTTACTTATGCACGTTGTTCCACGTATCTAAGGTTAATTGTTTAAAAAATAGATTTCTTCTTTTTTCTACATACTTCAGGTAACTGAGAAATATAGTAATTTACCTATTTAAAATTCATTATTATTAATAATATTTAATTATTAATTGGACTTTTAATCAGAAAAATATATTGTAGAATTTTAAATGAAACTTGTGTAATTTTTTTTTCTTTGATATTTTGATGATCGATCAAAATATATAATATCACGGCCTCAATTTCTTTAGCTATTTTTACAGATTACCAGAGTGATAATTATCACTCTATTAATTATCTTCGCACACTCAATTCTCAGTCAATTTCTTATCATTAGTAAAAAACATTCTTGATGTTTTTCTGTTGCAGTTTATAATAAACTTGTACTTTGTAGGCTATACTTTTTTTTAATGGCGTACATAATATGATTTATCATCATAAATTGAATATCATATCTATATCAGTACAAGTTTCTTTACATTTATGTTCGTAAAAATGAAATATCGAATCAGTATCTAATAGAACATTCGTTTTTTAATAATTTATAAATGTTTTTATATTTATCTCACGAGATTTAGACGATCGATTACCCACCGGCGACCACCATATACGCGTGAATTACTTACAAATCATTTACTTTTAGCTCGATGTTATAGTAAACAAATTATTGTAACAAAGCACCTACAATTATATTCATATATTACTCGATAACCTATAATTAATTGTCTGATTGATGTTCTTTATTTTTTTTACCGATAACGTTTTCAATGCATTTGGAGGAATTGTTACATGTATTATTAGTTATTACATCTACGGACAAAAATAAGTAAACAAACAGTGTAAAAATAATTGTTCATATTGGTGTATACGCAAGATACCAACGACGAAATATCACTCACAGATGTTCGACTAATAATCAATATCCCAAATGGTCGTTCGAATGGTCAAGTGTCATTTTCTAGTGTAGCCACGTAGGGGACACAGTATTGACGCAATCTACATCCATTATTAATTAATTAATTTTATTATATAATTATATTAATTAATAATATTATGCTGGTAGATCATTTTACACGTAGTATCAGAAACTACTCATAGTATACGAGTATATTTTATTAAGATTTAGCAAACAAAATCTAATATCTTAAAGTATAAAACTCGTGTTACAGGAATAGTCGACGTGAGCGAAGCATCGGCCCAATTAACAACCGATACTATTGGTCGTTGTGCCTTTGGACTTGACTGCAACGCGTTGTCAGACCCAAATTCTGAATTCCGGCGAACTGGTCGAGACATATTCAAGACCACATGGAAGATAGTGATATTAGATTTCATCAGAACAGTCGGTTTAGGTAGGCTCTTGGACTTGTTCAGGGTACGAGGATTGTCCGATCACATATATGAGTTCTTTGATAATCTACTCGAGACAACGATGAAACAACACGAATCCGGAGAGAACACCCGCAAAGATTTTATAGCACTTCTGGTGAAATTGAGAAACGATGAAAATCAAAACCAGCAAACCAAAAGTGAGTATGGTTGAAATGCAACGGTGTTACCTACACCTAAAAACGTATGTGAACTGTTATTGTATGCATGATATAATAATTTATCTCCCAAGTGGTTAAAAATATATACTTTTAACGAGAAAAACTGCAATTTATGGAAATCCGTGACGTAGTTGATACTAATTTTGTCTGTACGATATCTATTTTGGTCGACTGTGATGCACTACGTGTCACATATAGATATACCTACTCTGTAAAATGTTGATATGAGATGAGTGATACGATTGATTTTACACTAAAACTGATATTATTTATTATAAAATCAACTGCAAGATACTCAGCCCAATGCATCTATACTTTCTCTATTTACACCTATAGCTATTATAGTTATTATTAGTATCGGAATAAACATTTTTGTATGTGTATTTTTCCATTTTTGATTTGAGATCTTAAGAAAGAAAAATTCAAAGTACGCTTAATCACTGAAATCAATTTGACTTTACAGAAATGTTTACCAACGATATACTAGCTGCAAATACATTTATATTCTTCGTTGCTGGTTATGAAACTTCGGCTGCGACGATAAGTTATTGCCTGTACGAATTGGCTAGAAATCAAAAAGTTCAAGAAAAGTTACGAGAAAAAATCAAGGAAACACTAGACGCCAACGATGGAAAAGTGTCCTACGATACTTTAAAGGACATGGAATACATGGATATGGTGATAAACGGTTAGTATACTTCAAGCACAGCACCCTTTTTACGCTTATATTATATGCATTTTTTCAAATTCTGATTTATGGAAAATGTATTTGAAAATGTAAGTGTAACGTAAACGCATATAACACGATATTTTCCGATGACTACATTTTTTGGTACCTCTTAAGGAGTATTCTGTGACGATATCAAATTTTTTACTTCAAATGAGAACACGGATTTTTTTTTTCACAAATAATTATTCAGTTAATTTTACTGTATTTCTTGATGACGTAATACAGTAAACATTTGGACCTGTACTTTCGAAATTATTCAAATTTCAAACTGCGAACGAAAAGTGTAGAACAATTAGAATATTGATTTAATATTTAAGTAACGAAAATTCGAATAAACTTACCCATAACTCATGATATTTATCGGAATTAATTTTTCCTACACACGTACGCTCCATAAGTTACATATTATACTATACTTGAGTAATATTGAGGCTGTAACGACAAAGAAAATGATCAACACTACATGTAAATACATTATTATTCTTAACGTACTTCAAATTAGTTGACACGTATGATATATAATTACAGTTGATTTTTATAATATAGAAACATTGAGAATGCACCCACCGGTTCCCGTGTTGAATCGAGTGTGTTCTAAGAAGTACACGATACCAGAGAGCAATATCACTATTAACGTGGGCGAAAAGTTGATGATACCGATATATGCATTACATAACGATCCAAAGTATTATCCAAACCCAGAAGCATTTGATCCCGAACGGTTCACGGAAAAGAATAAAAGTTCCAGGCCACTCGGCACATTCATTCCATTCGGAGACGGACCAAGGATTTGTATTGGTAAATATAATACTATTTTATGTGCGTTCAATTTGAAAAGTGAGTATGTCAAACGTTATAAGTGCCGCACGTTGCCGGTTTCATTTGTAGTTTATGTTCAATCTTCAATGTATCATTAGCTAATTCAATCTGTCCTAAAATGCAAAACAACTTTGTTATACAAGACAATATTTCTAAGATAGTATTTCTTTTATGCGCCCCATATTTTCATTGAGTTTATGTCATAAGATTTTATCTACCTTGCATATTAAACGCACAAAGAAATAGCAACTTAAGAGTTATCTGTGAAATAATTATTATTTTCTACTAAAACCTTTTCTTTTCTTTTTATTTTAACAATAAATTATTATAATTAGTTAATAAATAGTTAATAATAATAATTAGTCCATTTAATAAATAGCTAAAAAAATATTTTTATTTTTTATTTTTATTTTTGATAAACAGTAAAAGACAAAATAAAATATAGGACTTATTCATATTTATACAATTCATATAACAAAACGAAACATATATTTGTATAATATGTTATCAAAATTAAAATACGATATTAAATATTTTTAATGCAATTTTAGTATATTCATTGTATTTCTCCGCGCTTCGAATATTGTACATATTTACTCTTTGTTGAAATTAATTAATCGATTGTAGCATTTTTGTATAACTTAATTTTTTTTCTAATTTATAAACAGGTTTACGATTCGCGATGATGGAAATCAAAACGGGACTTTCAGAAATGTTATCTAAATTTGAAGTGTATACATGTAAAGACACACCGAGTTCGATTAAGTTAAAGCCGAGATCTTTTTTGCTCACACCAATAGAACCAATTCGCTTATCATTTAAGAAAATCGAATAATTGTAATATTATTTTGATACAAAATAACCGTAAATTTTAATATGATCAAATATTGTTTTGACTAAAAATTAAAATAATTTAAGCTGTCATTTCTATTATTGCTGTATTGTATCATCTTAAACACATAATTTGTAATCCTAAGTTGCCGTCAATTGTTTATAAATACATAATCTCCTCTTACCCATAACGTTGTTGATCCTCTTATCCCATTGTATTAATAGATTGTATCTTATTAATGCTCGAATTAACTTTTGTTTTTTAAACGGTATCCTGCTGATGTAAGATAACATGATATAAAGTAAATTAAGGTAATTGTATTGCATCTTAGTTCAATTAATTATCCTGAAAATCTATACATTATTAGTTATACTAAGAACACCACTCGTTTTCGTAAAATAAATCCATCCTACTTAATTTGATATTAAAAATCAAATAAGATTCGCAAAATATTAAAAATTATGTGAACACACGATGTAGGAATATTTTCTATGTATACTAGACATTTTAGTAAATAGTTGATCGTTGAACAATATATAAAATGAATAATTTCCTATTTGACATGAATTTTACTTGAACATGTGTTATATCTCTTTCGTCACATTAAAAAGTTTTTGTTTAAAAATTATAGTGTATGCACTTTTCGATGATATACTATTATCTTCACTCGAGAGACCAAAATACCAGGAATCAACCGGTTTCAATTTGGCTCTTAAATGTAGATAGAATTATTTTACTGATTTGTTGATTTCAGATCAGACTAAAGTAAAATAGAGTAAACCATTTAAATGAACCAAACAATGTAGCGAAAGAAAACCCATCTATTTAAAACAAACAAACACAAATTGATACAGTTCAAGATGCGTGTCCCCAGATTGACGTATCGTAATCGGAGAGAACGGCCCCGCACTCACACACACATTGACTTAAATATATTTTTCAATTACCTGCCTTAGCTCATATGCTTTACTGGCCTACATTACAAATGTTGTCAATTCAACTTATTGTTAATTTTTATTGTTATAAACATTTTATGTTGGCACATACAACAAAATACAAACTATTTTCTCGACTTGGTACTTAAAACAGGACAGAAAAGATATTATACCTATTTACATAGGAGTATTTAAAGTATTCCCGTGTAAGAATACAACAACATCGATTAAAATCAATCCGAGATTCGTTGTACTTATATTCCACGAATCAACTTTTTTATCATTGGAAAATATTAAATAATAGAAAAAAATTTATAAAAGGTTAAGCCAAAACTGCGGTCAAACACATAAACGGTCCTGGAGATATAGACACGAATAATATCATCTTACAACAAACACAACAGATATAATATATTCGAACAAAAATTAGACAAAACAATCAAATCGCGCATCACAGGCACAAACATTACATTAATTCGGGTACAGGGACAAAGTGATGTTGAAGGAAATGAAAAAGCAGATGGTGAAGCCGCAGAAGCTTCAGAGCTTGCAGACCTTCATTAAACACAACAATTATTACTGATACAAAAAAACAAATAAACGACCTAATCAAAATCAAAAGGCAAAACCACTGGTAAAAACAAAACTCAAAAATCCGATGTATCAAACAAAACAATTCATGGCACAATCCACACTTGAATGGAAAGGAAAAAAAAACAATAATGTGGCCATCGCCAAATCGCAGTCTGACGTTCAGACAAACCAATATGCAACCAGTGTGGGATAATATGCACAGTCGTTCATAAAAAAAAGGTTAAATATGATAAGATATATAACGAATATATAAGGTTATATAATGAATTTACGTTGTAGGTCGTAACATATCTTCTTTTCTTTCTCCGCTTATGTAGAATTTTTTTAATCCGATTAAAGTCAAATGTTTTTTGTTCTCATGTCCGATAATGCTTAACAAAAATTATTATTAAATGGTTGGTCTCTAAATGTAGCTTTTATAAGTTCTGTCGTCTGTCTTAGTGATTAATCTGAAGAACGTAGAAGAATCATTAGACATCGAAAAGATAACAATAGTTGCATACACAACAATAGGGAAAAACAAAAAAAATTAATAAAACTTGAGGTACCTTCAGTGTGGCAAGAGAATATTGAAAATGTATTCATTTAACGCTACGGTACATTAGAGTTAAATAGTATTGTTATAAATTCTAATCATATCTTAATAATAATTCGACGCTTCAACTTTCAATTTTCATTAATTTCTTGATTTTTAATCATTTTTCTAGTTTAATAAAAAATGGTGTAAAAACTAAAAAAAACTTGATCATCACCTCTGTTTTAACATGGGAGATATCGCTCCGCGTGAATCCTGGTTGGACACCAAGCACATAGTACGTTATATGATTTACACCCGGGGTCGCCTGGTCGATCTTTCTAGGAATATAGATCGGTCGCTATAAAAATTAATTTTACCATCGTCGGTCGATCGCGTGATAAATAACTGGATAATGTGAATATATTGTGTTCTAGGTATGCTTTGGACTTTTCTTTTTTTTTTGCTCGTCAAACAAATCTCTTCTTATAGACCTAAATTCTCCCGGATGTCGATCACCAGGAGCTTAAAATTTCAAATGTATGAGTAGCTCACTTGTTCGAAAAGGTTGGCGACCTTTTCCGATTTACACGAATCATTGTGTAACGTGGACGAAAAAAAAACGCGTACGGTACAAAAACGGAATCGTCACGTAACCGTGGTCAGACACATGTACTGCGGCACGAGTCTACTGCAGGCACAGTCAAACGAAACGTTGATTGCACCGCAGTCTCTGATCACTGTTATTATTCGCGCGACAGTAATGTTACCGACATGGTTACTGGTGTTCTATCGGACGTGCGCGATCGCCCTGTCCCTGGCGTACTTCATATGCAAGTACTTGACGTACCATTACGGCAGATGGGGAAGCCTCGGCGTCCTGCACGCCGAGCCCGCACTGCTGTTCGGCAACTTGGCCGACACGATCAGGGGCCGTTTGCTCCTGGTCGACTTGATTCACTCGTTCTACGGCCGGTTCTACGGTGAGCGGTACTTCGGGATTTACGAATCGCGCAAGCCCATACTGGTCGTATGCGACCCCGAGCTGGTGCACAGCGTGCTGGTCACGGATTTCAGTTCGTTCAACGACCGGATCGAGAGCAAAGTGTCGTTCAAACACGACAAGCTGTTCGATCACCTGGTGAACCTGCGGGGCGACCAGTGGAAATCGATCAGGACGAAGTTGAGCCCGACGTTCTCGGCCGCCAAACTTAAACGGATGCTGGCCGACATCAACGAGTGCACTCGTCGGTTAGTGGACAATTTGAACGAGCAGATGGTGAACAATAACGGTATGTATTTGATACAACGGCAAGGTTATAATATTATGAAATACGCGCTTGGACCAGTTGTTCAGAAAAAAAAAATGTACACAATCGCCCCTCACCAAACCCGATGGCCGTTTCCCTCTCGAATCGAAAAACCCGGACGATGCATAACCGTTACGAAAGTGCGGCCAGCTTGTTATTCGCATTTTTGTTCCAACCACCAACCGTAACTACCCTACAGCTAATGGCCGTAATTGTCGAAGCTCAAGGTTATTAAAAAAAAAAAAACCGATAATTTCAAAGCTAAAAACAATTTGTTTTAGGAATCGTTTATGTCAGCGAAGCTTCAGCTCAATATACAACTGACACCATTGGTCGTTGTGCTTTTGGACTTGATTGCAACACAATATCAAATCCTAATTCAGAATTTCGGAGCACGGGACGAGCCATATTCACGCCAACGCGTAATTCTTATGGCAAATTCTAATGGCAATTCTTAATAAGTTTTCTATAAACAAATTGAACCGAACAATTATTATTTGTTAATTATATTGTCATTTACCAAAAATATTTAAAGGTATTGCTCACTATAAGTTATTTCCAAAAATATGTTGTCAATCTGAACTGTTTTTTCTTAAGTTATTCTTAAATTTTTCTATTTTAATTAAAATACTATAAAACCAATTTAACTAGTATTAAGTACTACTCGATTGTAACATCTACGTATTTTAATTATACTCGTATGTTACTAATTCACTAACAGCACTAAAAATGGTATTAAACCATAAAATAAATGTAATTTATCATTAACCTGGGCCGTACCTAAAGTTTGCGGGGCCCGGGATACAACACCTTTAGCTGGTCCCCCTTGTTATAACATGAACCCGGGATACAATGAAATATATGAGCCCAATTGTTGTTTCCAAGTACATAACTTTTATTAGGATTATTTTGGACGATGTCATCGCACGTTGACCTAAAAATATATTTTTAGTCTAACTCGTTTTTTTAAAATAATATTTTTATTTTGTGATTCTAAATATGCATTACTTTATTAAAACCCCATGAGTTGCCACTGCACGGGGCCCACAGCATTAGCCCCACTTGCTCCGGAATTAGGACGGCCCTTAATAACAGTTAACACATGGTACATATGAAAATAGTTATCTGATAATAGACACTTTTTATGGCTTTTCAGCATTGTTCACTGACGAGTTATTGGCCGCAAATTGTTTTATATTTTTTGCTGCTGGTTTTGAAACTACTGCTTCGACAATCAGCTATTGCCTGTATGAGCTAGCAATGAATCAAGAAATTCAAATCAAATTACGAAGAAAAATCATGAAAAAACTAGATTCAAACGAAGGGAGACTCTCTTACGATATTTTAAGCGACATGAAATATTTGGAAATGGTTATCAATGGTCAGTTGATTAATATTTTGTTATAAAAATTTAATTTTAATTTATGTAAATTAATAAAGTGGGAATAGCTGATAAATAATAACCAAGATTAAACGGGAAGGTTTTATGTTGTTATATAATAAATAATTTATTATAAACGAAATGGATTTTTACAACACATAGTTGGTTTTGGCAAACCTCGTAGAAAGAAATTGTATTATTTATACTGAATATTTCAAAACACTTATGACATAAAAATTATAATCCAATATTCATAAAAAAAATAGCTGTATATAAAAACTAAATATTAATTAGTTAATTAATTATATCTTCGCGGGTATAATGTGTAGTTAAAAATGATAACAATATCTGAATGAACAGCATGGGAAATATAATTTTTTATAATTGCTCGGAATAATTATGTATATAATCTGATATCTTGAATATAGGCTTGCAATTTTAGTATCATATATTGGTTACCACCAGTTTATGATGCACTTGAAACAATTACTATAATCGATAAAAAACGAATAATGGACCTTGAACAACATTCGAACAAAGCTTATTATTTTATTTTGTAATAAATTATTAATGATAATCCATTTGTATACGTATAATTATAATTTTATAACACTACGGACTAATGGTAATTTTACGGAAATATAATATAATATATGATTCGATCGTTGTGAATCAGATTATGTTTTTATGACCAATAATTGGTTAGGTTAGGTAGATTTTGATAAGAGGTGATATCTATATCATACCGCATTGCTTTTCGTGAACATATTTCTAGAGACATCAAGTCTGCATCCACAAGTTCCCGTCTTGAGTCGCGTGTGTACTAAGAAATATACGATACCAGATAGCAACATTACATTGGACGTGGTCGAGAAATTGATGATTCCCATCTATTCGTTGCACCGTGATCCTAGATACTACCCAAACCCAGAAGTTTTTGATCCCGAACGATTTATCTAAGGAAACAAGTCTTCAAGACCGCACGGCACATTTCTTCCGTTCGGCGATGGACCGAGAATTTGTATCGGTAAATATATATTTTTATTTAATTTGCGTTATTTCATCAACAATGGAATTTAAGTTGGTATAATATGTTTAGTTTTATTTTCATTACTTTTACCCGCAGGTTTGCGATTTGCTATGATGGAAGTCAAAACAGGACTAGCGGAAATATTGTCCAAATTCCAAGTATTCCCGTGTAAGGACACGCGAACTCCGATTAAAGTCAAGCCGAGATCTTTTTTACTAATACCCGATGAACCGATTCGTTTATTATTCAAAAATATCGAATAATATTATTATATTATGTTACTATATGATATGATATGTTATGATATTATATTATTATTAATATTATATATTACTGCTGAAGAAACCTTGAGATAACACTCACCAGTCTTGCACTCATAAATACACATTAACCGACAGTAATATTACTTTGAACAAAGGTTGTCTTCCCATCACGATCGCAAGTATTATCCTAACACAGAGGCTCTTGATCCCGAATGATTTACCGAAGAAAAAAATCTTCAAGACCACACGGCTCATTTCTTCCTTTCGCGGACAAAGATACACAAATCCTGGCACCAAGTAAACCGATTCATTTACTACTCAAAAAAATTTAATTACATTTTTGATTTGCCGAACTGTGAACAATTTGTACAGTTTATTTTTAAGTCTTCCTCATTCTTCGCACGCAATATACGCACTTGGAATTTGGCCTTGATAAAAATTGAAGACATGCAATAATAATAATGATATTTTGTTAAATTGTTATGAAAAATTAACTTTATTACTGAATCAAAACACTTAATGCTTCTTTTAAATGGCCGTTTTTCTTTAATACACATAAACAAGCCTTCTAGCGGTTACGATACACGGATAATAAAGTTAACTGTAAATAATTACGAGTGTTTAGTATGACTATACGTTGTAAGGCGAATGAATACGGCGGAATGGAACGGTAGGTACTACTCAAACTCAGACCGCACAACTTATGATAGACAAATCCTGGATAACCAATTACGCAATCCACTTATATGTAGATTACTTATACATCGTGTACAATTCAGGGGTGACCAAACGGTCGATCGCGATCTACCAGTCGACCGCGCACCACTCGAGAGTCGATCTTTGGCGCGTTTCGTTAGAGTTAGTGTTCCCAGTACACTGATCGTCACTAATCAGTGATCATTGTCGGCATCATCGAAACTATTTTGTCGACGTACTCCGCTCAAGCTGACCCCGTCTTAAGAAAAATACTTTACCCGGTCGATCTTTTCTCGAAGAAGTTTGGCCATCCCTATGTGTGTTAGCAGTGCCGGATCTAGGACATTTGACGCCCGGGGGTAGTAAAAATGCAGCGCCCTTAACTGTGCACTCCATATGTGGAGCCACGAGGGCCCCGCAGTGCGGGAAAGAGGGGGTATTTTAATATAAATTAATAACATTTAATATACATTGTACTTATATAAAATATCATATTTTAAAATGTTACACGTATAAAAACATAGAAAACAAACATAATTTATATATTACTTGGTTGTTTTAATTAAACAAATAACTGTGTTTAAAAAAAAATGTTTACTTTTTGCAGCGAAATCTTTCATAATTTCATCATAATTAATCTTTCTTGCAATTTTATGATAAGTTATTAAGTATTGCTTGCTTTGTAGTAAATCACATGTATGATTTTATATATAAATGGTTATATTATATAACTTATATATAATATAGTCATATCATTATCGTAGATTATTATTACAACTAACAGTTATTTTCAAATCCCATCAGTCGATTTTTCTCCGAAAACAAAAATTAGATAATATCTACGTTTGACGAATGAATTTTAAAAAATATCTACATCAGACAAAAATAGTTATATAAATTCCTAAATAATATGTAATATTATATTAATTTTCAAGTTTAAAAATTTAAAATGAAAAAAAATTTAAACATATTATGTACATTTTTAATATACCCATACTAAGGTTTTTTTGATTTTTCATACATTCAAGAGCGCCCTTATATCGACGGCGCCCGGGGCAATGATACCCACTTGCCCCCCCTTAGATCCGGCACTGTGTGTTAGCGTATAATACCTTGTTTGTGCAAACGATTCGATCTCGCACTCGTAAAGTTACCAGTTGCGACCATGTTGCGCGTGTGGTTGATCCCGATTCTGAGGGTCTCCGCGCTCGTTTTGCTCGTCGCCTTTTTGTGGTACAAGTACCTGACGCGCCATCACGGCAGGTGGAAGGACCGCGGCACCGCTGTTCGGCAACCTGGCCCACTCGGTCCGCGGCCGAGCGCACGTGACCGAGCTGCTGCACGCCGTCTACCGCCGTTTCCCCGGGCGACGGTACTTCGGCTGGTACGAGGGACGCGAGCCCGCGCTGGTCCTGTGCGACCCGACGCTGGTGCACGCCGCCACGGTCAAGCACTTCGGCTCGTTCGCCGACCGGACGCCGGACGACGTTTCGTTCGTCCACGACAAGCTACACAACCATCTGTTCAACCTGCGCGGTGACCGGTGTAAGTCGATCAGGGCGAAGTTGAGCCCGATCTTCACTGCCGCCAAGCTCAAGTCGATGTTGGTGGACATTGACGATTGCAAGTCGCGACTTGTAGACAATTTGAACGAGAAGATCAAGTACAATAACGGTACGCACAGTGATACCGTGGTGTGTAGCAGCACAGGCGTGTCTACGGGGGAGGCAGGGTTGGCACCGGCCTCCCCAGTGACTTCATTTTCGGCCTCTTGGCTAAAAATCTACCGTGGTTAAAACTATAAATTTTAAACAACTATCAGTTTGTCTAATATTTTAAAATATTCATTATCAATATACTAAACATTATACCATATATAACATAAGATCTGTGGTTATATTTTCTGATTGGCTTTTAACATACCATAATGGTAGGTGATCGATAAGAAATTTGATTAATGTCAATAAGTTTTCGTCACGGCCACGATTGTAACACGTAGATAACTTTAACAACCGTGGACCGTGGTTTTTCTGAAGAATTCCGGTTTGTTTTGTTAATAAGCTGCAGCAGCCTGCTGCATGTTCCAAATTATTGATAACAGCGACGCCACGTTATTTTTAATTTATATCAGAATTTATACAAGTTTAATACGATATAGAAATATATCAAAATAAAATAAAACAGTGTTTTGATATCAAATATTTTGTGTATACACTGTGCTCTATGCACGAGCCACGAATTTATTATAAATGTTGTAATAGCACAGGAAACAAATTTTAAGATAAAAATCATCTTTAATTTTTTGGGGTTAAAAATTCCAGGCGCTAAGTAATTGCCATACAACAAAAAATAAGTCACAAAAATAGATCGCTGTAGTAAGTAAAAAATTTAAATTATATAAATGGCTTCCCCAGCCATGGAGTTCTGGATACGCCTATGTGTAGCAGACGTCCCCGACCCCTGTATTTTGTGGTACGACACAATACTGCGAACATTTTTTTTTCTCACTGTTTTCGTGTTTTTGATAAAACTCAATTTGGACATCCACGCAAAGTGATAAATTTGTTATAAAGGAAAATACGGAATATACTGATTAATATTATACACTCATATTTACACATCAAATATTATTTTTTTTATCCATATGTATAATTTATGTGTATTTTATAACAATCTAATATTAAATAATAATTTTATTAATTTGTTTATATTATATAAACAAATATATATATTTTTTTTTTAAATTTAACGGTAGTCGCGTTGGGGTTTTGAAGTAATTATACGTTATATTTTGATTCATGAGAATAATTCAGGATTGTTTGATATTCGACAACTGACAAGTAAATCAAACGCTTAATAAAAAAAGCCAAAGTGTTGATGGCAAAAGAATCCAACAAGTACCTGATCAATGAAAAATTGCATTTATAAGATAAGATTCAGAAAAATACTATTCTAACGTGTAAAATATTTAAATCTACTTGTTCGTATTTAATGCAAAGAAAGAAATCCCTATTGAAAATAAAAGTTTAAAAACTTCTGATCTGAATGTTATTTTTTCGAACAACATGGTTAAAAGTTTAGAATAAGTTTAAAAATCACATGGACATGATACAAGACCGGAAATATAAAAAAGAAAGAAGGCAAATAATAATCATCTGATTTAAGAATTTCATTTATAGAAAGCAATAACTGCACACAAGCGAAGTCGGGTTATTCAGCTAGTATTGTATAAATGGCCATTATATATGAATTTTTGCTATTTACAAAGTTTAATAGCCTTTTTTTTTTTTTTTTATTGAGCGTTACAGCTTCGGCAGCATAGGCCATTAGCTTTGAGTTTTATACAATTATATACTTATAAATATTTACATAGAGTAGGAAAAAAAACAGTTTATACAATATTAGTTACTTATTACTATTAATTATTATATGCTTTTTTCTAAATTTAATGCCTTGAGGAAAGATATGATGGTTTCTGGTAGGCAGTCGGGACTGATAATTTCGTACAAGTTGGATGTTATGTTATGCTTTTTACGTTCTTCCTCGTTGGATCTGCACTCGGTCAGCAAGTGTTTAACAGTGAGGGTCGTTCCGCACGAGGGGCATTCTGTTGGTGTTTGGTTGTTCATAAGGTGACCGTGAGTGAGGAGGGTGTGACCGATTCTTAGTCGGGTTATTATTATTTCTGTTTTCCTGGTTGTTTTTGTTTGTGGCCATGGATTTATATTTTGTTTTATTCCTCGTAATTTGTTTTTTTGGTTTACCCAGTGGTTTTGCCATATGTTCCGTGTTAAAAAGTTTATATGATTTTTTATGTCTAATATTGTGTTGTATTTTTGGTTGTGGACTTCAGATAATGTTGCTTTTTTTGCGTGTTGGTCGGCTAGTTCATTCCCGTTTATTTTGCAATGACCTGGTGTCCATATGAATTTGATATTTTTTTTTTTTTTTTTAATTTTTCTATTTGGTTTATGATGGTGGTGGCAATGTCGTTTGTATGAAATGTATTTCGGATGGAGTTGATGGTACTTAAGGAGTCCGTGAAAATATTATAATACTGATGAGTATCATTTTCAATAAGTTTTAGTGCTGATAGTATGGCGATGGCTTCGGCAGTATATATTGAACAATTCTTTTGTAGTTTATATGTTGTTTTTTTTGTATCGATAATAATAGCTATACCTACTCCTTGTTCGCTTTTCGAAGCGTCAGTATATATATCTTGTCCAATTAAATTGCTTTTAAGATCGTAAAACAGGTTCTTGAAAATTTCAGGAGAAGTTTCTTTTTTTTTGTTTTCAGAGAGTTCTGCGTTTATGTCGATTTTGGTAGACCATGGTGGTGTTTGTATAATTGAGTTTTTTATCATATTCGAAAAATCTAATTCGAATTTGATGATAATCTGTTTGATGTGTTCTGGTATTAGTTTTTCACTATTATTTCTGGTTAGTCTTGCGGCGAAATTGAGTGCTATTTTGATTCTTCGTATCCAGAGAGGGGGTTCACTAGATATATTATAGATACTTTCTACCGGGCTGGATTTGAATGCACCGATGGCTAGACGTAAACAGGTGTTATGTATTGGGGCAATAGCCTTTTTATTGGTTTTGATTGAAAATATAAGATTTGTTTTTGCATAGACATTTTCTCATTATTCAAATAGAGTATGGACAAATATATCCAAAACTTTCCGATTATACAATAAGCATAATATATAACATAATATTATTTCCAGGTGTATTTTTAACTGAAATTTTCGATGACGTTGACAAAATATTTATACTACTTTCTTGATTCCAATTAATTTTTATAGGAATTTAAAAAAAAAAAAATACATTTTTGACACATGTGTAGAACTGTAGAATCATATGATATATGTATCTTTCACACAAGATTCCTCTTGTATCTAGAGCATCTGTAATAAAATTCTGCGTACTAAAATAATGAATGGCTTAACTGCTTAAGTATCTTAACAGTTTTTTTTTTACAGAAACCGTGAAATGAGTTTTATTTCAGCTTAATATGCACAACAGACTAGCAATAGCTCGACATCTTCATTTAATGATATGCAACAATATTCGTTTTTTACAGGAATTGTTGATATAAATTACGCATTGTCTAATTTTACCATAGACACGATTGGCCATTGTGCTTTTGGCCTTGACTGCAATACATTATCAAATCCAAATTCAGATTTTCATCGTACAGGACGAGACATATTTAGGCCGAATCATAGATCCATGATAGCTGGTTATATCAAACTAATTGGTTTAGGTCGACTTCTGGATGTGTTTCAAGTACGAGATAAGCCGGATCATATTTATGATTTTTTCGATAATTTACTGGAGACAACATTCGAACAGCATAAATCCGGCGAGAGTACACGGAACGATTTTATTGCACTCTTGATTAAACTAATACACAAGGAGAACGACCATGAAAAAAGTATGAATATTTTTTCATTAATACATTATACATTATTTTTTACATTGGTATTGATGAATTTATGATTAACTTAAAATTTGAACGTACATGTTATGGCCGTTTCATAAGTTCCGTATAGTTTTCGTAATATCAGTGATACCAATACATGGTAGATCATTTTTTTCGAAGCACCACATACTTTTCATTCAGTTCTTAATTATTGAGTTTATATTTATTATGAATTTAATGAGTTATAAAAAATATCGTGTTACGATTCTATTTATATGATTTTTTTCGCAGAATTATTTACGGACGATATATTAGCTGCAAATGTTTTCGTTTTCTTTGTCGCTGGTTTTGAAACCACAGCATCCACGATGAGATATTGCTTGTACGAGTTAGCTTTGAATCCAGAAATTCAAGTGAAATTACGAGAAGAAATCAATCAAACACTAAACGAGAACAATGGAAAACTTTCCTATGATGCTCTTAAAGACATGAAATACATGGATATGGTGATAAACGGTAGGATTTCGAATTATTAATTTACTTTGAAAATAAATTTCTAATTGACATCTATATATACTCATAAGTCAATTGTTGCAGAAACGTTGAGAATGCACCCACCGGTTTTTCTTTTAAAGCGATTTTGCACTAAGAAATACACAATACCCGATAGTAATATTACTTTGAACGTTGGTGATAAGTTGATAATACCAACGTATTCTTTACATCACGATCCCGAGTAACTTTATTACTTATGAGTTGTGTGTTATTAGTAATAACTAATAAGTCAAGTATTTTTATTAATTTCTAAAAGTCTGAATCGATACTGAAAAAATGCAATTCCAAAAATAAATAAAAATCTATTGACCAACAAAGAGACAAATATAATTACATATTTTTTATACCTAGTTAATTATAAATATGAAACGAAAAATTATATGGATTTTGTTTGAAACCGATAGGCCGAAGTCCCTCGAAGAGGGGTAAGAGAACTTCACGCACGTTTAATTTGTTTACCGTAGGTGTATTATGTTTCAACTGTTTGTTTGGTCGAAACTATATGTGTATTTGGACTGTAAATTGTAAGAGTAAACATCCCAACTTTGTCCAAATTCTTGCCACAGAAAACAATTAACCATGAACCTCTTGAGAAATGTAAAGTTTTATGCAACGCACCTAATAACGCGTCGACATTATTATGAAAATTTAATAAAAATCTATAGAATGTGTTTAATTCGGTTTTCATACTAGTTGTTTCTGTTTTCAGTAACAATAAGCTTTTTTCAGTTTTAAAAGAATACTAAAAAATGTAATGAAAATTAAACCCGTGAAAATGATATAACTATGAAAAGAAAATATTAGTATTTCATGAAATAACACCGCAATTGGTACCTACAACACGCCGAAGAGTTTCGAAAAACAACAATGACGTAGGTAGGTAATTGGAAAAGTTAATTATAGAGCACCGAACTTGTATTACCGGACACTGGTCAAAGTAATAATTATAACATTACTACTCGTATTTACTATAGATAATATGTCCGCAAATACAGTATAATAATTACAACATTTGATCATACGCAACTGATATTACTTCTATACGCATACTATCAATCACATGTACACAATCATACGAAATTCACATTCCCATGCCCTCAACATGGTAGATAATTAAAATAAATAACTTAATATTATTACTCGTCAGTCTTCACATTAGGTATCACGCGGATACGCCGTTCAATAATTATATTTCGTTCCGTTGTCCGAACGTGCGATATTGATACAAATATACGGTACAGTACTTTACGTTGGTAAACAAATATATAACTCGCCACGGTGACACATCGTATCGGGACGCACACGCGCAAGCCTCGATTCACCATAATTACACTTATTTTCCTGTACTAGACCTAATGGACAAACAGTTATTTAGATATGAACGAAGAGGAAGTTTTTTTTTTTTACTGATCTCTATATGAATATATATATGACCCTGGACCGGTTGAACACACTGCGCAGTTGTGTGAATAGAATATGTTTAATGATATGACCGGAAGAGTCGTTTGAGCATAACAATCTTTCCAATTATTTGATAAATTTGCCGAACGAACAATGAAGATCGATCTGATACCGGTTCAGTTCGGCCTTGTTCGGAAATTAACTGTACAGTGACAATGTCGGTAACGTTAAGTTCGGAAAAATATAAAAAGAATAATACAATTTAAAACGATCAATAGCTCATAAAAGTTATGATTCATTTGTTACTGAAACTTGGTTGATAATGAAAAACTACTCAATAATTTTGTACTGAATGCTCATAAATATCATTAACTCTAATGACTATTAGCATAGATAAATGATTAAATCTATGCTATAAGTCACAACTTCATAAGACTCAAATACATTTTATCTTTTTTTTTCTGTACATAAACTTGTTGACTTGATCGTTTGATATTTTACGCTAAATAACAC
This sequence comes from Periphyllus acericola, assembly GCA_949715065.1. Lineage (NCBI taxonomy): Eukaryota > Metazoa > Arthropoda > Insecta > Hemiptera > Aphididae > Periphyllus > Periphyllus acericola. The sequence goes on from OX454265.1 coordinate 20,250,748, forward strand.
ATGAAGTGTAAAATTATAATTTCGAATAAACTGGGGATATTTTAAGATGTATTTTAATTTCTTATCTTGATATAAAATAAAATTTCAATCATTCTTGAGGTTGTACAGTGATACAATGTACACTTGTATGAAAATTGCCAGAAATCGACGAGTAAAGCTAAATTGGTTATAACCAAAATATAAAACGGGTACCAAATTAATTGTGGTTATTCTGAAGTTAATTAACTCCATTCATCTTTCATCGATCATCAAATCAAATCTATGTCGCACTTCTGCTCCGTCTATCGAACAGGGTAGTAATCATTGATAATTTTAACAATATTATAATGCGAATAGTTGATGCTTTACCTCGATGCTTAACCTCATGCTTTGACCATTACCTCGGAGTGTTCAAATCTCACGAGATGAAACGCTCATCGGACCTATAATACTAATTGTGTCTCATCGCTGAAATCGTCGCAATCTCCTACTCCGCTCCGGCACAGTTGGTGCTGATGTATGAACGTCACCGTTCCGTAACGTGACCACAGCCACCCAAGAGTGGGACTCCAGGCGGGTGGGGCGTACAGCTTGGTGTTTGCCGCAGTGCACTGTGCACCGCGATGCACTATCCGTTTCTCAGTCGAACCGTTTTGTTCCGCTCGAAAATTATTATACTATTACCGTCTCACGTACCGCTTAAGTGCTCAGTGCAGTTTCGTCGCTGCAATGGTTTTCTCTTGGCAGACCGTTATCACGGCAGTCGTCCCGCTCCTGGTGACGGCAATCGTGTTTCTGGTCTACAAGTACAGCACGTACCATTACGGTTACTGGGAAAAACGGGGCGTACCGCACACCGAACCCGTGCCGTTGCTGGGCCATTTCGCCAACCCCACGTTAGGTCGCGAGAATAGCGTCTTCACCGTGGACTCGCTCTACTGGCGCTTCGACGGCCATCGGTACTTCGGCATGTACCAGCTGCGGCATCCGCTCTTGGTGCTCAGGGACCCGGAGCTCGCTAGCGCGGTGCTGACCAAGGATTTCGGGTCGTTTCACGACCGGCTGGCGGGCAGAACGTCGTTCGAGCACGACGAACTGTTCAGTAGCGTGGTGAACCTGACGGGCGAGAAGTGGAAGGCCGTCAGAGCCAAGTTGACGCCCACGTTCACCACTGCCAGGCTGAAGGCCATGTTTAGCGATTTGCACATATGCACCGACCACCTCGTCAGTAAACTGACACAACTGACGTCCGACGACCAAGGTACAAAGTTCGGTTGTAAAAACATTATTATGCAATGGCTATTCGTAACAATAATACTCGTTAGACCAGTCACGTCTTGAATCGCGCTGAACTTTTGACTTCGAACTCGTTTCATGACCAAAATCCCAACTCCAAGTTCAACACTTCAACAGTAGGATATTCAACAATATTATATTAACTCCTTCTAGACAAGATAAAATCTTGAAATACTTATTATTTGCATTACATTTTTTAACAAACCTTTTCACTGGTCATTTAATATCTACTCCAAAAATTGTAAATATTATGTTATAAGAAGTTCAACATTTTCAGTTTTTTTAAAAAAATATTAACAAAAACTTTGGAAGGCCTATTCAATTGTTTTCAAACGTTTTTATATTTAATTAAATAATTAAAAATTGGGTTATGATTTGAAAATTGAATTCATAGGCAACCAACCATAAGCTACACAACAAAGTACTGAAATAAAAATATGCAACTAACATACTTTTTTGATTAATAACCGTACATTATTATTTTTTTTTTTTTAATTTAATAGGAATATACCCTCGAAGGGTAGTGTGGTATAGAGATTAATAATAAAATATAACAATAGAGTTTCAAATTTCAGCCAACGTAAAAATTATAAAAAAAAATATTTCAGTACTAGATAATATATAATATACAATGTATAAAAATATACTTCCATAATAATAATAATAATAATCTTAAATATACATATATTGTATACATAAGTAATTGATACAATTATGTAGATAATTACAATACAGGAAATAATACCAAAATCAGATTTTAAATTGATTTAAATAAATAATAACAGTTGATACAGGATTTTAGTTTGTTGGCATCATCACCAAAGAAATCAAAGTTAGGGATGTAATATAACAAGCCATTAACATGGGGTTTAGGGAGCTGTGCTTTACGAAATTATTTTTTTTTAAATTAGTGAAGGAATAGTTGTTTACAACGGGCGTTGTAAACTAGTACTAATACTAGTAATACATTTGTTCAAATAGTTTAGTGCAATCTATTTTATTGTTAATTACTTTCTGTACGATATTTTTATAACATTTTTTCCAAGTTCATTTTTAAGCCCAATTTAAGTTGGGTTACAAATAACTCGAACGTCACACACTTGCTAAATTACTTTTATTACGAGATACATTTGAGTTGCAACTGTATAAATTGAGATGTATATTGCATATCATATTATTTTGTACATTTACACATTTCGTAATAATGATATATATATAATTATACTTCACTTAGAACCTTGTTTCGAAAGCTATAATTGATCAATATACGTATAGTTAAAATGTTCAAACGTTAATACAAACACGATATGGTCCAACACAGATTCATTATATACGAATCGAAGCGTGTTTCTTTCTATTATCTATGAAAACTCTAAGGTATATTAGTACCCTGTCCGAAGACCAACCAATAAATACACCCAGTGTATCAGTATCTCAGTATCATGTGTGGGCTCTATTGGCACGGATAAATGTTAAATGTACAATCTGTACAGATCAATCAATATGCACGCAGACGAACAGTATGATATTTTTGCGTCAAAAAATCAAAAAATCGCATCACGTGTCATTAAAAATTATGCGTCCACCAATATTAGCGACAATATTTTACAAATCATAATTTTTTTATAAAAATTGCCATTCATGTTTATATACAATTGTTTAAAAATTAACAGTTTGATTTAAGAAAATAAAAATCGTTTACCATTGTTATAACAGTAATAATTATTGTCGTTCGAAATTGTGATGGTATAAAGATAAGTAACTGATTGACAAAAACAATTAATGAAAAGATTAAAATGATATAACACTTTAACGTACAACATATTATGATGTTTAGACTAGTAACAGTTTAGAATGGGTATTATATTATTATACAACTCGTATTGAATAATAAGTGAAAGTTGCATTTGGTTTAGGTACAAGTATAGGTAGATAATTTAGAGAAATGTTGTACATATTATCGTATGAACGCTCATTGTAATAATTCATCTTAAATTCATCATAATATGTATTATCTTAACCTAGGCCCTAGGGTGACCATATGTCCCTTATCTCAACTTTACGTCCCGTTGTCCCGCCAAAACATAAAAACATATATATATCTCGCATTTTGTCCCAATTTTTAAAATCTAAATACTAAATTAGACTTGAATAACTAATTTATACGTACTAATCCCGTTTTTTCCTTACCGTGAATGTATAACTTGTTCTTCAGTAAAATTTCTACCGTATTTTTTTGTTGTTATTTTGAATATTTTATTGGGTTTAATGTATTGTTGTTTTTATGTATAAATATTTATTTTATTTAAAATATAAAACATTAATACATTTATTTTGTTGTTTATGTAAGCGAAAAAAAATATGATCACCCTGTTTTATCCCAATGTCGATGACTATGTAGGTACCTATTTAACAGAAAATGACACTCACGATGGCACAATTTTAATAGGTAAACTTTAATTTCTATTTTTTAATGTAACAAAATAATTTGGCATTATCACACACCCGATTATTGTTTTTTATCACATCCGAAAAGATAATTTCCTATGCAGATAATTACTCCGTCACATCTAGTGGGTTTTTGAACTGTGATCCATTTAATATTATATTAGTATTATAACATCAGTACCTAGTTACTAATTGTAATGAAATGGGAACTCTTTGTCATAAATCACACTCAAATAAATATGATTGTAATAGGTTCATAACAATTTAATTAACTACACATTCAATAGACATTTCAATGTTCAATAACTGTCTATAATCAATACTATTAATAAAAGTATAATACACCGTTAACATTTGGTTAATTTTAAATATTAGCAACTAGTGATCTTAATAACACCAAATTGATGTAAGACAACAATAATTAACTAAATAACGTTGATTTAATAATTTAATAAAATAATGTTCAGAATAGTATATTTTTGAATATTTTTTTTTTAGATTTTGAGTGAAACGAGAAATGTACTGGTATTATCATGATGTGTGTTTATTTTTTAATTCTTTAATTTATTTTTGTATCTGTGTACGCATGATTTTGACCAGAGGGAGTGATCCGATCATCACGATCATGAGAGATTACTGATAGAAAATTGTGTCTAGTTGGTACCTTTAGATGGTTATATATTGAATTTATCAACATTTTCCCGAATAATTGAGCAAAACAAAGAAAAAATTGCGAAAAACTTCAACCGATATCGAGAACCGAACCCTGCATTAGATAGTATATTTCATCACGCACTATCCACTTGTTTATATTTTTCATATGAGAGTATAAATACAAGATTCTTTATAAGATCTATATTGAGATAGTATAGGAAACAATTATAATATATTTTATGAATAGGTATGTATTATTATTGATAATACATAGTACTTACTACTTATAATCAATGGTATTCTAGAAAGTAGAAATATACCCAATAAAACCGATTGATGAACAAAATAATGAAAAATACGAATTTATATTATACGATATTACACCTGTTAAATCCTTTTTTATAGGTGTTGTTAATGTCACCGATATTATGTCGAAATATACAATAGATACAATTGGAAGGTGTGCTTTTGGATTGGATTGCAATTCGTTGTTTGATTCAAACTCGGAGTTTCAGCGAGCTGGAGAAGCGGTCTTTAGGCCCACGGTGAAATCATTGCTTCTCAATGTCATGAGATTAATTGATTTTGGTTGGCTCGTAGACTTGCTTAGACTGCGTAATATGCCCGATCATGTTTACGAATTCTATTATAATATATTTCACGATACGCTGAAATTACGCGAGGCAGAGATGGAAGATCGGAACGATTTCGTTTCCATTTTAATTAAATTGAGGAACGAGGAAAAAACAAATGACAGCAAAATTGGTAAATAAATAATTTAAGATCAGTTTTAAATAATAGCAAACCGGTAATCGTTATTTTTGACTGCTCTGATCACAGTCAAGTGAGTAACATGAGCTTAGTATTTTTCACTTGGGCAACGATTGATAAAGGGTGTATACTATAAATAACGCTTCGCTAGAACTAAACGGTTATGCGACAATGGTTGATTAATTTTTACGTAGGAAAAAAAAAATCTAAAAATTACTATAAAATTATATTGAATTTACAAGCATACTATCAAAACTATTATCAAGGTAAAAAAAAAAAAAAAATTCAAATTATTTTCAGAATTATTTACCGACGAAGTATTAGCGTCAAATGCTTTTATATTTTTCGCTGCTGGCTTTGAAACCACAGCTACAACAATGAGTTATTGTTTATACGAGTTGGCCTTAAATCAAGATATTCAAACCGAACTTCGAGATCAAATCAAACTGACGTTCAACGAAAACGATACGGACCTCACTTACGATGTGATTAAAGACATGAAATATTTGGATATGATTGTAAATGGTTAGAATATGTTGATACTGATGTATAATTTTATAACATCAGCATGTAGAGATGTTAAAAATGTTTTCATTGTTACAGAAACATTAAGAATGCATCCGCCAGGCGCGGCTACGTTGCGCGTGTGCACTAAACAGTATAAACTACCAGATAGTGATTTAACCATAGACGTTGGCACAAAAGTGTTGATACCGTTATACTCGTATCATTACGATCCCAAGTATTTTCCGAACCCAAAGGTGTTCGATCCATTACGGTTTACCGAGGAAAGCAAAGCTTCAAGACCGAATGGCACTTACCTTCCGTTTGGTGACGGGCCCAGGATCTGTATCGGTAAATACTTTTACTCGACATATAATAAATACATGTACATTGTACATATGATATTGTGCTTATTGTTAGTGATGATATTCATTAATCATTATTATATTATTATCAAAGATATTTATTTACTCGTGGAATTGAAATAGGTTTGCGATTCGCGACGATGGAAGCCAAAACAGGACTAGCGGAAATTATATCGAGATACGAAATACTGCCTTGTGAAGATACACAAATTCCTATTGAGATAAATCCATTTTCTATGCTACACACTCCATCGAAACCAATTCGCTTATTGTTTAAAAAAATTAAGTAACTTTTTTCTATTTAATGTATTATTGTCCGATGAATTTTATGATATTTTACACCTACAGACTACTACACTTTATTTTGTTTGTGTAATAAGCCCACTAAAACATAATGTATTATGCTTCGATAAAAATAATTTACAAACGTTTAAAATTTTCTCCTGTGAGAATATTTTATTTTATATTATAATAATAAGCGAGCTTAAACCCGTTTTAAAAATGTAAACTAGTTACAATTATATAATAAAAAGAAAATATACATTGTTGTAGAGATAAAATATATTATGTACAGCATAAAAACTGTACTTTATGTTTTTAATAACAACAAATTATTAAGTAAAAGAATTAAAAATAATATTATTGCTTTACTTATTTGTTACACATTTGGTTCTGGTTACTTAAAATAAACGAACCGCTTTTTTCTAGTTAAAAAAAATTAGTGACATAATTATTTCTAATTTTATCAGAGTTATTTAATCTATTACACGAACCATGTCCCTTGTGGCTTGTAAAGTCACTAAAATATTTTTTTATTGCTTTGCAGTACTGGAATTCATTATTGCGTTATTATATTTTAGATGGTATTTATTGACAATTTCTCAAGGTCCTAATTATCCGTGGAACTCTTTTTATTTGTTATTAAAATTCATATTTTAAATAATTCTTGGTATACAAGTATAAATGGAAGAGCGGTTCAATTAGTGGCGCAACCAAGGGGGGTGTTTTGGGTGTCTGGACACCTCCCTTGAACCGTATAATAGGAAATTTATATTTAATTATATTCAATAACGATTGAAAAAAAATGTTCAATATTTTTTAAAATCTAAATCTAGTGTTATAATTTATAACTGATAAATGTTACTAAGTCTTTTGTCCACAGTTTATCATATTTATCATATTTTATATAGAATTTTATGGTAATGACCTGGAAGATTCATTAACGGTTTTAGCTGAAGTAAACATTTGGCATCATCAAGTTTTTAAACTACGACTGGAAACCAATTTAAAAATGGTTACTGCAATTGAAGTAATCTGTAATTGCAATAATGCCCTATATCCCAACATCTATAAGCTACTGACAATTCTTTTAACGTTACCCGTGACATCTTGTGAAGCCGAGAGGTCATTTTCAACTTTAAAGCGAATAAAAACATACCTCAGAAATTCAACAGCAGATAATAGACTAAATGGTTTGGCAGCATTGCATATTCACTGAGAAATTAAAGTTGATATAGATGCCGTTATAAAAGAATTAGCAAAGAATAAAAGACGATTAGACTTTGTAATTTAAAATTTATAATATTGTTATATGTATAATAATTTTTAATTTTGTAAACTTCTTGACAATTACTAAAATTATATGTAACTTTAATCTAAACACACGTGTCACGACTGTCACGTACTCACGTGATATCAATTGTTTAGTTAATAAAACGTTGGACGTCAGTAGTGTATTCAGAAATAATTATGGTGGTGGTTTGATTCAAATCGTTTGAATAAAATAATATAATAGGTAAATATTTAATAGTAGTCGTGACGACTGTAACTTGTACATAGTACACTAACAAATTTGGAAATTAATTGGGGAAATACTGTATGCGCTACTGGCGGACACCCCCCTTGAAAAAATCCTAGTTGCGCCACTGGCGTTCAATGTTTAAATACCATGGGTAGGTGCAGAGTGATCAAGTATTCATTGAAGTAAAGATATCAAAGTTGCCACTATACCTACAACAATGTTGTTTATAAAGGTAGAACTATTTAATACTAATAAAGTGAGGCATTGTTCTAAAACTTGTATATCCGATGCAAATTCAGTGACTTTGATCAAACTTTACAGCTATATAAAGACTTTATGTCCTTATCCAAAAGAATTTATTAAATTCATTAAAACTTCCCCTTCTAAATAATTAACACGACGATTTAAATACAACATTGTAGGTAATATGCACTGGGAACTTTATTATGCGGATACTATTACATGGTTAACGGTTTGTTTCACAGTTCACATTAACCTTATACAATACTATAGATTTTTCAATCTCTAAGAAAAGTGAAAGGTGCAGGTTTAGGGGAAAAGAAAATCAAAGTCTTTTTGATTTGGTGAGAAGGACCGTTTCGTTTCCTTCCGGCTACCGCGACCAGCTCACCACTAACATCGCATACGTCATACAGCTACGTCGTTTGTCCGACTGCGTTTTTTTTCTTCTATCGCAGATATCGTAACGGTAACTCCGAAGCTTTTGAACCCAGCATTTCTTTACTCACTGTTCTTTTAAACCAATTCCCCTTAGTTGTTAGCAATAATAATATCTAACCTTGTTATAAACTGCGTTATAATATAATATTATCACTATCATTATTCCAATTTTTCACATTAATATTTTCATATTGTGATCAATTATTATTATTACTATTAGTGTAACTCTCATTATGTCTTATCTAAATCGGTGATTCGTTTGCAAATTTGCTTTTGTTGGTCATAAATCACGGTACGCCTATTCGAACCCATTTGTAAACAAATATAATGTTTATGGTACACGTATTGTAGCAACATTCTCAAAACGACGTTCGTAATACAAGCGCATTTTAAAAAATGTAAAAGTTTCAATTGTTTGTAATGACGTTCTTTTCGCATAATGTTAAACATATTATGGCGATAAGTATTTTTATTTCGGTTTACTCCAAATGTAAAATAGAAAAGTTTGACTTTAATCAATATTTATGGTCACGAATTATCTAAAATCGAAATCCCTAAAGTCACAAATTTTGTGCGGTTCCGTTTTCATAAAAACAGTATCTATTTTTAATGTTTTTGACATGGATATGTCTTACCTACCGCTGGGGGCCATGCTAAAATGTTCTCCGAAACATCAAACTACCGGATATCACAATCGTCACAATTTAGTGAAAATTATAAACGAGTAAAATGCACCATTTCCCTAACAACGATTTGGTTGTCATAGTAAATGTTGTGTAAATATTTTAATAAAAGCAGAATCGGTTGATACTTTGATTTTATTATAAATTTACAATAATTTACTATGACAGCCAAATCGTTGTTAGGGAAACAGTGCGAATTACTCGTTTGTGTTGCGTGTAACGTGTTAAAGATATTTGTACCAATATTGTATCCACGTTTAACAACTTTACTGCCACACAGGTTTTTTTAAACTTGCCAATCTTGCCATGAGACCCAATGGCCAATAGTGGGTCTCATTAAACTTTCTTAGATTGCCATGAGAACCATTTCTGGGTCACAGGACACAGACCACATGTTTTGTTTACTTTTATTTATTGTTATTACTAGTTAACATTGATTATAATTCTGATACCAGAATCAGAATGTACAGTGTTGCCACTTTATTTTGATATCATTAGCACTGCACAAATATTTTTTTTCATGGAGTTATCACATTTTTTATCTAAATACATTTGTTTTAATATTAATATGATCTTAACGTGAATTGTACTACTGATAAAAACCTTAGTAGGCTCTAAAGTCTAAATGCACTTTGTGTAAATAATTTTATCATAAATTTGGCGGACCACGTACGGGCCACAATATTATATGAACATGTGCTAATGTATGATAAGAAATATAACAGAATACAGATTATTTTGAATTTTGTTTGTGATATTAGATAATACCTAATTATTATATATTGCTAAGTTATTCAATATTTTAATATGATTTATGACAACTGTCTAAGTGTAAAATCTGATTGCTAAATTAATAACTCATACATATCGTAATATAAAATGTCTCGATTGCGAGATGAAGATATTGATGCTCTATTGGTTGATTCAACTTCGAATTTTCTGACGATTCAGGAAGTGATTTTGATGATACTGATAATGATCCTGATTTTTTTGACAATTACAGTATTCGTAATACTAATGATGGTGTTGATTCAGATGCAGGTAATTAAATAATTTTACTATAGTTTATGTGTGCTTCTCGATTGAAAATATTATTTAAATTTAACTAATTTGTTTTAGAATCAGATAATAATAATTTTACCGCCAGTAGTCTTAATATCACACATCAAGCACCAACACCAAGGCCAAGAGGTCGCCTGAAACTTGTTGGATCACCTGCAGCTGTAACTTCTCGAGTCTGGCGTGCTGATGACGGACAAATCAATAATTATCCTTACAACCCTGATTCAGAAGAAATAGGATTAAACACTGATTTAATAGACACATTATTAGAAGGTTCACCATTTGATTTTTTTAAATTAATTGTTGATGATAATATTATTCAAAAACTAGTAGAACATTCAAATATATATGCTTTACAAAAATTAAGTTCAACAACATTTTCAAGTCAAAGCAGAATGTATAAATGGACAAATACAGATGTAGAAGAAATGCATAATTGGTTGGGACTTGTATTATGGATGGGGTTAGTTCAGTTACCTGAAGTTGGCTTGTACTGGAGTTGTTCCCCCATATTTTCTACACACTTTGGGAAAGTTATGAGTAGAAATAGGTTCCAAATCTTATCAACTATGATCCATTATTCTAATAATGAAACCAGTGATCAAACAAATCGGTTATATAAATTAGGAACCATAGTTGAAGACATTATGGTTAATTCCAATAATTGTATGTCTCCACATGATACTTTATGTATTGATGAATCTATGATACCATTCACAGGTAGACTATTCTTTAAAGCAGTATTTAAAAAATAAAAGACACAAATATGGGATTAAGTTATTTAAACTTTGTATACCCCCTAACTACACAATTAATCTGAAAGTGTATGCTGGAAAAGAAGTTACTCCGGAAACAAGTGTATCATCTAAAATTGTAATGGAATTGATAGATCCATATTTAGATTTTGGAAGGACCCTTATTATCGACAATTGGTATACTAGTATAGAATTAGCAGAACAACTTGGACAACGAAAAACATATTGTATTGGGACATTAAGGTCAAATAGAAAATCAAACCCTAAGGAAGTTATTAATTCTAAATTAAAAAAAGGTCAACAGTTTTCATTAAGAAGTGATAGTAATGTAATGGTTTTAAAATGGAAGGACAAGAGAGACATTTATATGTGCAGTACCAAATCAACAAATAAAATGATAAACATAACTAAACATAAGAAGACATCTCAAAAACCAGAATCAGTTATTATGTACAACAAAGGGAAAGACTGTATTGATTTGTCAGACCAAAAGGCTTCTTTTTCTAATCCACTATGGCGAACTATGAAATGGTATAGAAAAGTTCTTATTGACTTATTATTAAATGTTGGTGTAGTTAATGCTGCATGTTTGTTTAACTTGACTACTAAAAGTACCATGAGTATTACATATTTCCGATCTTCATTAGTTGAAAGCTTAATCAAAAAGACTGTAATCCCAAAATCTCCATCAGCTGAAAAACATAAGCTACAAAAGTGTAAACGTAGTAGATGTTGTGTATGCTACAAAAAAATGAAAGAAGAAAAGGGGAGAAAATATGCACAAGTATATTGTACTAAAGTGTCCACAAAATGCACTGTATGTGACAAAGTTTTATGCCAAAGATGTTTTTTTGATATACACCACCATATTATACCTAAATTAAAATAAAAGACTGTATTATTATTATTATTATTATGCTAAAAATATGTTATTAGCCATTTATAAAAATTATTTTGTTTTGTTTTTATTATAAAGGTAGTTATAAAGATTTATTTTATTTTGTTTTTACTATAAAAAATGAGACATGAGTTACTATTATTATTATAATTTAAAAAAATTCTAATATCCAGTTATGGAAATTATTTTATTTTGTTTTTATTATACAGATTATTTTGATTTGTTTTTACACTATAACTATTAAACATAAGTTACTTTTCTTATTATAATTTAAAAAAATGTTACTATCCAGGTTTGGAAATTATTTTATTTTGTTTTTACTATATAAAATGAGACATAAGTTACTGTTCTTATTATAATTTAAAAAAAATGTTGCTATTCAGTTAAAAAAAATATTTTTATTTGTTTTTATTATAAAGCCAAGTATAAAGATTATTTTATTTGTTTTATTTTAAAAATAGATAACCATTAATGTAACTTACCTAGTTAATATTAATAATATTATTATCATTGTTACAATATAAAATAAAAAAAATGAGATCCAATATTGGATCTCATTTTACAGGTATTTACAAAAAAGGTGTTTAAAATCAATCTCCAGTGCCACATGTCGAAAATTGGGTCTCACCCAAAAATAACAATATCATCCAAAGAACCTTTTAATTTCAACCTGCTTAACATCAGTACGAAGTTTTAGAAATTTTTAATGAAATTAATACCTTGGCTATTTTGGCAAGTTCATATGAAATATCATGGCATTTTAGAGAAATCTAATGAGACCCATATTTGGGTCTCGTGGCAGTAAAGTTGTTAAAGGTTACACCGTTATTTAAAAAAATTTAATAGATTTATCAAAAAATACTGCTGGAGGGCGTAGGTGAGATAAGATTTAACAAGTATTAACACCAGAACACTCTTACTGTTGAAGAACTTTTAATTTTGAAACAGGCAAAGTTTCAATTAAAAATAAACAAAATGGCAGAAGGGTGGTAACAGAAAAATATACAAACAAGTACGTATACAATGTAACTTCTACCTCTTTCAAAATTACTTGGATAGAATAATATTATAAAATTATAGTTTATAGTTTAATGATTTTCATAAAAAATAATGAGTAGACATGTAGTGTTTTAAAGTTTGAACTTCGAAGTCATTGAATTAAAAATTCTTCATCAAGAACCCATTATAATTCAATTATTGCTACACAAAACACGTTTTTGAAATATTAATATCCCTAAATAATTATTTTAGGGGTAAAATAAAATACGTCAAAAGCACATTTAGTATTTACCTTCATGTAAATAATTCAGAGATTCCCAACCCTAGGGTGCCGCAAAATTATTTGAAAAATATTTTTTAAGAAAAAACGATTTCATGAAAAATATAGCACTGCGAGTAATAAAACGGACTATAATATAAAACCTATTATGTTCCATATATTTTGTAGAAATATTACGATGTTCATACTAGTTTGATTGCTATCGCTTCGGTGTCTTGTGACTTTATCTTATCTTAATTTTTAAAAAAACATATATCGACAATAGTACCTAATTTAATAATCTACTAACAAGCTATCTCGTGGTAAAGTTTTGTCCAGAGTACATGAGTTAAAAAATGAACTTATCGTATTTTTTACTCTTGAAAATGTACCCGAATTTTGTGAGTTATTGACGAACGAAAAATGGTTGGAAAAATTATCATACTTAGCAGACATATTTTCATACTTAAATCAAATAGATTCAAGTATGCAAGGACCAAATTAAAATATATTAACATCGTGTAGTAAGTTATTTACTCTTAAAGATAAATTAAAAATCTGTAAAAAACGTGTGACAAAAATCAATTTGAGATGTTTCCTTCATTATCTGTGACACAAAAAAGTTCCGAAGTTATGACATTTGTAATGGAACATTTAACTGCCATAGAAGAAAGTATAGACAAGTATTTTCCTGATTTAGATATTTCCAAGTGTTTCGTACGGAATCTTGAGTAGTACGAATGGTTGATTTGATAGATATTAATTATGTCGATTGTAATTTGTAAGTCGAATAATATTTATTTATTTATAACAAAGTATGTCAGTACAATTTTGAATGATAATAATAATACTAATTGTTCGGTCGTAAATCGAACAGTTAATATACATGATACTCGTATGCAGTGGCGGATTTAAGGAAAAAGGCCCAGGCGGCATACGATATAAGGGGCCCAAGAAATATGAATCGTCGTAACTAATACTAACTCGTGAGGGCCTCCCTCTTAAAACACTGTTAAACTAGATAGGTATTGAAACAAAATAAAAAATAAATACATTTATTTAAATCGTTCAAACTGGATATAATTTCTAAATAACCTTAACAATATAAATAAAAATACATGCCAGTGCGCAGTGTATATTTGACAGTATAATATGGGCAACTAAATATAGTCACATAACCAATTTACAACACTACACAGTATTATTATTACTGATTTCTTATTATTATTACTTGATGTGTTACAATCTAAAACTTCACAAACAAAAATTACCATTCACCAATTATATTTTAATTTTTTTGTTGAAATGAAAATTAATGAAGACTGAAGACTGGGTCCGTGGCCCGGGGGCCTTTTCGGGTAGGGGCCCAGGCGGCAAATGTCCATTTTTTTTCCCGTTAAATCCGCCACTGCTCGTATGGTACAACAATTGATAAACAAGAATAAGTAAGTAAAAGTGTTACAAATGCGTGGAGACGCGATATACAACGGGTGGAAACCGAAGTGGCAACGAGTTATATATATTGATATTAGTATATATCTATGGGTATAACGGTACCTACGAACCTACGGCTTTTGATAGTGATATTTGAAGGTTGATACAGATGTGATAGCGCGCGTGATATAATCGATCGCGTGATATTAATTAATAATTGGGAATTTGGGAAACATTTATTGGCGCAAACACCAAGTATAATTGGATAAATTTGGCCCATTTGATAAAAATATAAGTTTAACCGAACTCAGCCTTGAAGGAGAAAGAGCTCGCTGAAATATGAAACAATCGAACTCTTTTATTAAAATACAAAAATGTTTCATTAAATGAATTTAAATGAATGGATTCAGGTTGAAAAAATTCATTTAGAAATTGGCAAAAAAGCTCTAAAAATATAACTGCAGTTTTCGACTTAATATTTATGTGAACAAGGATTTTCCACTCTTGTAAACATAAAATCAAATAAACGAATGAAAATGGAGTTCATTGAAGAAGAAATGAGAGTATGTCTTTCAACTATACAAATAAAAGATTTGTGTAAAAAAAAACATTTCCAAGTGTCACATTAGTTCCATAAGTTCCTTAACTATAAATTAATATTGTAAATCAATTAATAAATAAAAATTAATTATAATTAAAAATAAAAATAAATACAATGTAATAATTTGTTTATCAAATGTAATGTGTATACTGTATACTCAACTATACTGTTACTGTATATAATATATACCTACACCTTACTAATTTTGTTTATACTTATGGCTCATGCACTGATAAATAAAACCGGAGTAGTCTATATAGGGCAATTACAGCCCACAGAGCATAGAGTGCCTCCGGCTTTTTAGAAAATGACTAAGGGTGCCGTGAGTCAAAAAAGGTTGGGAATTTCTGATATAATGTATAATGTTTACAACGTTTTAATTTTTTAAAACAACTTGCATAACATTGTACTCTAGTTATAATTGTTCATTAGGTGATTTTAGAATGTTTTATATGTGTTGCCAGTCCCCACTCAAGTCCAAAAGCCACTAAAATACATAATAACCTCACTTTTTGTTGCAAACATGAAATTAAAAAACTAATGTTGTATACAATAAGCGAGTTATGTGAACATTGTAGTCTACAGACCATAAATACATTAAATAAAAGGTCACAAAGTACAATTGTCGACAACTCTAGGGTTTTTTTTTTTTTTGATAGTATCTGATACATTTCTACTGTTTTTGACTCAAAATATCACCAATGTTGGACATTGAATAAATTAAAATAAATCTTTATCATCATCACCATCATCACCACGGTACAACCATCTCCAGAAGCATTTACTGGTGCATTTTTAGTGTCAAATGTATGATTCTAGAACTCGTGTCTAGTATAATAGATGAAAATGCAGTAACTTTTATCAAACTTTACGGGCGAATACTAACCTTATCCTAGGTAGTGGTGTTATAACCCCGTGTCATTTAAGTTGTGACGTCATGTTATTATATATAATATTATGTAATTTTTTACGTAAGCAAGACTAACGAAGGGTCAAGAATTGAGTCTACGTCCGTGGGACCGAGTCGGTCACACGCTAATCGCAGCATGGACAGTTATAGGTCTATAGCAAAACGAGCTTTACCACGGTCGGCCTACGGATAGTCAGTCGTTGTTGTCTAACAGAATCATCGTACATCACGTAAATCTCGTAATAACATTTGTTCGACATAGTGTGGACGGGGCTTAACGCAGAGTTGCACATTGGGACTACTGCAATGTCCGCCAATCGGCACTGCTCCGTTATTCGAGTCACAAGCTCTCCTTTTATAAATACGTGTTACTCTTGGTTCTTAGTTTCTTACTGCTTTTATTTTGTACCATTATACCTACTTTATCTAAAAAATAAAAACCATAATCTTTCAGACGCGAAACCAGTTGTCTTGTGATTTCGTTGAACGTGCAACCTTGAAGTCAAACTCGACAACTCAAATGTACCCGGTGGACTCGACCAGAGTGTATACAACAGTATAATTACTTTTGAAAACTAACTTACCTAACCCCATTCTGTGCGATTTTTATTTTTAGAAAAACAATCTACTTCACTGAATTGTTTTACCGATTATGGGATAAACGCACAAATTCGAACGTACCTAAACAATTATTTAAAGCACGTCTACAATAGGTACTTACCAATTCAGGGGCGGATGGATAGTTTTTCTGTTACACGGAAATAACTTGAAGGTGCCACTAAAATGAAAAACACATATATGTGCCACCGCTCCGCTTGCCATATGATACGGTACAAAATGCAACAAGGTGTTACAACATGTAGCTTCTCGGTTAGTTTAGGTTATAATTTTATAAATCGCCTTAATTTATGCGACGTGGATAATCCGTGTCGCAGACCAGCAGCTAACGATTAAAAATCGATTTTTTTTTTTTTTATTGGGTAAAAGACAATCTACAATCTATACAACAATATGCACATTAATTAGATGAGATAAAAGAATACATATAATAACAGTGAATATTATGATTTTGGGAAATTACCCAGTGGCCAGTGGTAACACCCAGCACGTGATAGTATTCATTTAGTGTCGGATTAGTATGGATTTATTTTTTTTTAATTTTTTTTTTTTTATTTATAGTCTAGGACAAAAGGTCCCTACACCATTTTCTTTTTAACCTTCGTTGAGGGTTATCGGGTAGAGTTTTTGTTGATAATTTAGTAATTAATGGATTTGAATGTGATTGGAGTTTATTGTGGAATCTAGCACAGTACATTTTAGCGGTTTGATTTAAGGTTTGCATTTTAAGATCTTTATGGAGATTGTTGTTCGTTATGTACCAGGGTGCAGAGGAAAGTAGGCGGAGGCAGATGGATTGAAAGGCTTGGATCTTTTTGGTGTTTGAGGGTTTTGCAGTTCCCCATAGCTGAATACCGTATGTCCATAGTGGTTTTAGTAAGGATTTGTAAATTAATAATTTATTGTTTATGTTCATTTTAGATCGTAGGAGAGGCCTTAGTAAATGAAGACGGGCGTTTAGGGCTTTACGTTTGTTTTTAATTTGGGAGTGCCAAGTTAATTTACTATATAATATAAGTCCTAAGTATTTCACTTCGGAGCAAGCAGGGATTGGGATATTGTTCATTGTGACTTGTGGGCATGTTTCTCTTTTTAATGAAAATGTAATGAAAGAGGACTTAGATTCATTAATTTTGATTTTCCACCTCTTTGTCCAAAGATGGATTATATTTAGGTGTCTTTGTATCATTTTGGAAGCTGTAGCAGGATTTTCATGAGAAGTTACGATTGCAGTGTCATAAGCGTAAGTATCGAGTTCGGTAAATGGTGTTTTAGGTATGTCATGAGTAAATACGTTGTAAAGGAAGGGGGCGATGTCGCTGCCTTGGGGAACTCCAGCTAGAATATTAAAATAGTTCGAGCGGCTCGAATTCTGGCGAACAACGAAGGTTCGGTCGCTCAAATAGGATTTAATTAGTAGAAAGTAAGGCGCCGGAAGAAATTTTTTTAGTTTAAATAAGAGACCATCGTGCCATACCCTGTCGAACGCTTGAGATACGTCCAGGAAGATGGCTGCGCAATATTGTTTTTTTTCTAAAGACGAAGAAATGGTATCAACTACACGATGCAATTGGTGAATTGTGGAATGGTTTGGTTTGAAGCCAAATTGCGTATCTGGGATAATTTTTGCTTCGGTAGCCAATGAGAGAAGCCTTTTTAGTAGGATCTTTTCGAACACTTTGGATAAAGTTGGGAGTAGGCTGATAGGTCGGTAAGAGGTTATTAATTCGGGAGGTTTGTTTGGTTTGGGTATGAGAATTATTTCAGAGAATTTCCAGGTTAGTGGGTAGTATGATAAGCGGAACATTGCATTATAAATGTAAGATAGTAAAATAATTACTTTTTTTGGTAGTTATTTGGCAGTTAGATTTGTAACCTGATCATAACCCGGAGCTTTTTTAATTTGGAGTTTTTTATTATAAAGTCGATTTCACCGGGACTAGTGTGTTTCGCTGGAAGTGAGACGGGTAAAGCAGCGTTCAAGGATTGATTGATTATTAGATTTTGGTTGTTATTTAAAATTATATCATGTGGTGTAAATATTTTTGATAAGTATTCGCCGAATGTATTTGCTTTATCTATATCCGAAATAGCCCATGAGTTGTCTTCATTACGCAGAGAAGAAGGAGTTCGTTTAGTTTTTAAAATTTTTTTTGTTGCTCTCCAGAGGGAGGTGTTATGTGATGACAGGTTTTGGATATATTTATTGTAGGTGGAAGAACTGTGTTGAAGAAGTGCTTTACTCAATTTGTTTTTTAGTTGATTAAAAAGAAGTTTGTCGGGTGAGTACTTGAGATTTTGCCATCGAGAACTAGCTTTACGTTTTTCGCGTATGAGGTATTTGATATGATTCGGGAGAGGGTAATTTGTATTGTGTGTTGAGCTGTGAGTTGTTGCTAATTGTAAGCATTCATGTATATCAGTTGTGAGCTTAAGAATTGTATTGTCGATGTCTTCGCTTGATTTTAAAGAGGGATTGAGCTGAGTGCGAGTTTCGATGATTGTTTGGAAAATGGGCCAATCAATTTTTCCAGGTAGTTGGAAATTTTCTATAGGATTATTTGAAGGAGGCATTTTGAATTCGAGTATGATTGGTGAATGGTCGGATGATAGATCGTTAATATTGGAGACGTTGAGATTGTAGTTGCTTGGGACTTTTGCTATAAAAAAATCGATTAAATCACAATAGGCTCATTCGTGGTCTACCGTGGTTTCAAACTATAATTCCCTTGGTATTTGGTACAACGGGAACAGTGATATTCGAAAACGAACCGATGGTTACCGAACGGTGAAAAAGTTGATAACGGAACGGCGAGTGCGCAACAAACAACATGGCGGTTATCGCGTCGCCCGTTATCAGGTGCGTTCAAGAATCGAACGTTCGTCATCTGTAGCCGCACGGTGATAAGGCCGTCCGTCATTTCCATTTGCTCGCTATCAGCTATAACACCACGACCATTACGATCTATACGGACTACGGGCGAAACGCATGCGACCATTATCATTGAACGCGACCAGACCACTCCACTGCCAATCAATAATAATTTAATGATACGCTTCTTCTGCCTGTCCGCCGCACTCCCGCGTGCCGTTTTTGACTCTTCTCGCCGTGTCGCGATTGTGTAACGACATACGATCGCGCTCGGACGACGCCAGCCCTACCGGATCGCTTTGCGTTGGAAACTTTCACCTCGTCCCCGTGCGTCCTCCACTCCCAAGGTAAAAACCACCACAGTCCGCCGGCTCGTTTGTCTTCCGACCGCGACACCAGCTACGTCTCGTTCGTCCGACCGCGACACCAGCTACGTCTCGTTCGTCCGACCGCGACACCAGCTACGTCTCGTTCGTCCGACCGCGTTTCCAGCCGTCGCAGACATGGTAAGTAACACCGGAATTCTGAACGCAAGCGCGCTTTGTGGTTCAAATGTATGCGTCTATAAAATAATACAACCTATTCATGATGTTTAGGTGTGTTATGTTGACATTTGCTTTACGGTTCATTCTTTTCCATGGCGCGGCGTTCTCTCGGACAGCGACCGATCATCAGTTCGTTTTAGTCAGTCACAAATCACTGTTCGCCCGTTCGAGCCAATTCCTAGATGAATAATATAATGAATTTTGTACCCGTGTCGTTGCATTGTTCTCAAAGTGATATATTTCGTTTTGAGCAATAATAATACATGCATTGTTTCAACCGCCTATGTCCGGGGACATGAAAGTCTTAAGATATATTATGGCAAACAGTGTTTTCGTTTCTGTTTACTCCAAATGTTAAATTGAAAATCTACATCTTTCATAGACGGTCTATGCTAATATTATTTAGTCCATTTGGTTACCTTGCTTTATTAAATTAAGGTTGCTAATATAATACTTTTGATTGTTCAATTTACATTTAGTGTATTCCTATGTGTTAAATACCCTCGTAATTAATACCTATTACTTACTGCCAATATTCATACATTTAACAATGTCTTATACAATTTATTTTTATGTTCCAGTCTATAGCTGAATTCTTAGATGGCATGCCATCGTTTGATGAGCGCAATTTTTCTCGTTTTCATTCAGACAACGGTCGAAGCAAACGTGTACCTGTTTATATATCGACTGATGATCAACCAAATGACCAAAGTTAGTAGTTATTACCCTTAACAAAATACATTAATTATATTGCTTAAAGTTGCGCCTGGATACTGTTATTAAGACTTAAGACTACCAAGTTATATGATGTCTTTTTTTACTAAATAATAATTAGTGGTGGTTTTAGTATGATGTTTAATTTTCTTATAAAATAGAATACTTATATTTTTTTTTTCTTTATGAGATAAGTGCTATTTATAATTAGTATTTTAAATTAATTCAAGTAAATTATGTTCTATGTACCTAATGGTTTTCTAAAATGAAGTTTTATTTATTGATCTATTCAATTAATTCTTACCTAGTATAATGATTAAAATATAACTCTTTTTACTAAGTTTAGAGTAAGATAATATTAAAAAAATTTTCTTTATTTCTAACTGAATATGTTGTATATCATCCTCTGAGTTGAATCGTGAAGTTTTGTCCCTAAATTATTCTTTGATCCTTGTATTGTACTATAGTGGTATTGGCTGATTGTAAAACTGCTTAACATATCTAGGTTTTCAGTAGTATTGTTTAATTAAAATGCAGTACATATAAAAATAATTATATAGGTTTTTATCTGGGCTATTATATGTACATTGTTAATTCATAAATAATACATTTTATATTTATACCAAATGGAAACAAATTGATTTTATTCTTACATAATATTAAGTTCAGTAATAGTATGCATCTTAAAGATATTTTACCTTCATCATAATTTAATATATTTGTCTAATCATTTTTTTTTTTTTTGTTTAAGTTATTGTTACTGACAAGTCCAACTTATTGCTCCGGTATTTACACAACCAATGGGATAAAAAGGTAATTGCACAAAACAAATGTATAAATAACTAGTTAAAATAACCCGGCTTCGCTCATGTGCAGTTATTGCTTTCTCTCAATGAAATTCTTAAATCAGATGTTTATTATTTACCTTCTTTCTTTTTTCCGTCCCCTTGCCACATTCCATAAATAAACGACGTGAATTTTCAAACGAAAATTATAGCACATAGGTTGTACCTATGCAATAAAAATCATGTTGTCATATGTATGTGCAACTGTACGATATATTTAATCAAAATTCTTCATACTCAAAATTAAAAAATTAATTAATTAACTTCAAAATTTGAAAAGTGTTATTATTATTTGGGAAATGGAAACACAATCATTTAAAAATTCTCAATTTTATTAAATTTTCTATAAATTTATTATTATTTAATAATTATTTTCTTATTATTAAATTTTTCTCAATCTTAATTTTATTCAATAAATGCTTTCAATGTACTGCAATGAGCCGTATTGCAATTTTAACTTTTTATCACTAAAAAAACAATATGAATTTCACAATCGAACGTATTAAAATGAACTAAAAACTTTTAACTTTTTGTCACTAGAAAAACAATATGAATTTCACAATCGTATTAAAATGCGACAAAAAAACACTGCACTGAAAACAAATTTTCACAAATTTTATTTCACTGTAAAGAAAGAAAAAATTAAATTTTACTTAAAATGTAACTTTTAATGCCATAGATGCGTGTACCACGGAAACAAATAATAAAAAATAACCACATAGAGTGTATATATCTCTCCATGGCAAAACAATAATTGTTGAATATGGTGCGTGCGTTTGTGATTAATATTGTGCACTTAAGAAGCCATAACTCTGGTACCACTTATCGCACAGCTCACAAACTTCACAGAAACCGTCTACATATCAATCCTAATGCCCTGAAATTTTTATCGAAATCGGTTTGGTGGATCTTGAGTTATAAAATGTATTCAAAATGTACACTTATTTTTATATATATAGATTAATTACATCTTAGGATATATAATTTGATATTTTGGTAATGTTGGCATATCACAAAGAAAACCTTTTTACCTGCACTGAAAGTTAAATAAATACATATTATGCTTCTTATTTTCTATGAATTATTATAGGACAAGCAGGTACTATAAAATGTATAATTGTTTCTGAGGATAAAATAGTTGAATTGTCAAAAGCATATAAGTCATTGTCACAGATACTTATAGCGTATAAAATACAATAAAAACATAAATTTAAATTGAATTGTTCTGTACTATAATTCAAAGTTTACGTTATCTATTAGTATATTATGACTAAAATAATAAATGCATAATTTTTAATAGGTTAACTTTCTTGTCGTTGAACTAAAATAAAACTAAATATTATTTTTTATTTTTTTTTGCATTTTCATCTAATTTTTCTTATTCATAACCTGTAATAATCAAATTAATTGTGTTATAATGTGTTTAATTTATTGTTTTAGCTTGGAGGTAAAAAAAGGGAATTAGCTGATGCTAACGAAGAAGGAAGTTCATCATCTAGAAAACGTGCAAGATTCGACGTGGGCTTAATATAAAAACCTTTGCTATGATGCAATTCCATTACAAATATTCTTATTTATTTGCATTAAATTTCCATATTAAATTATTTTTTTTCAAATCAATATAATTTTAAATAAACTATGTATTATAGATTGTTGCTTATCATGCTCTTTACTATAATATGTGTCTACATATTTATTTGCATACTCTTTGATTTATAAATATTTTAAGTAAAAAAATATAATGCATCGTTACAATAGTGAATATAATAATAAGCTGCACATAATTTACTTTTAACATATTATGTAATTTTATTACATATATGATCTGTGATCTGAATTGTTTAAAATTAAACATAAATTATATCTATAATAAAATTGTATTCCAAAAATATTTAGTATGTCACTTTTCAATATTATGCTTTTTAATAATTTTATATCACAATACAATTTATGTTTATACGTTCATTCATGATGTTTTAATTGATAAATAATCTATAATTTATGTACAATGTAGTGTTCTTAATTTGGCATGATATACAAATTAGGTTTTTTTTCAATGTTAATTTAATTTAAACTAATCTATAGTTTAAATTTGTGTTTACCTATTAGATTTTCAATTTTGTTTTCACTGTGAAATTAAAGCTAATATTTAATTTGGTAATTCTATGAAATTCCTAATTAGTTTATATTTCTTTATTTGGCTAAGTAGTATTGCATTTTTATAAAAAACGATTAAAAAATGTATTTTGGCAAAATACAGTTAAATTATTGTATTTATAACATGTATATAACTTAATTTATTGAATGGAAAACATTAAGTGTAATAATACTGGGTATCTATTAAGAGAGATTAAGCTTGGATTATGAAGTCAACTAATATCAGTGGTTAAATATACCAATTGTATAAAACATATTATCAGTGGTGTTTCCTGACTTTCAGCGTCAGGCGTTAATGTGTGATTCATTAAGAAAACCCCCTTTATAGACAACAAATTCTCATAAACTATTAACATATTATTAAGATTATTTATTTTACATACTTTTTAAATTATTAAAAACATAAAATATCTATAAACTAAATATAAATTTTAAAAATTAAATAAAATACAAAACTTTTTTGTGCAAATGGATAAACTTCTAAACTGATTTTTACTTGAATTCAAATTCTACTCCTCGCTGTCTTTAATTATTATAATCATTAACCCAATAAACTGATGTACAGAAATGGAAAATACGCTTTGGTTTAGTATACACATTGCACCGAAGTTAGCCGACAATATCACGACAAATTACGATTATAGAATTTTAGAGACTACGAGTCGTTGATCAAAAAATTAACGTCCTACACAACATAATACCTATATATTTCGTTATCTTATCGACCGCCGTCGTAGCTGCAAGTGTAGCGGTACACGGTCGACTCAGTCGAGTTAAAAATAGTTTATTAGTTGATTGTTATTTTTATTTATAGACAATAAGAGCACATACAAAATAATTATCTAAATATCTTGTAAATACAATTATATAACTATGTAATATGCATTATACTATTACAGTATTAGTATTATTACACACATCAATGTGACAAAATAAGGCGTTAACACACGACTTGCACACCCAGAGAAAACGCCACTGCATATTATATTGTCAATCTGCACTAATTTGAGTACCAAAGGTATTTTATACAATTCATGTTTCATTCACGATTCAAAATTGACTGAAATATAGTGATACATTTTGTGTTTAAATTATATACTTATTACTTATAGAAAATATTAGTGAAGAACCCGATAAATGAATACAGAAATTATTGTATTCTTGTTATTCCTGAATAAGTAATAATATTTAACCGTGTATGAAGTTAATTTAGTTTATGGCTTAGCTAATAACATCTTTAGAATAAAGAGAAATTAAATTTATCACTCACGCACCAATAAACAATACATGATGTAGATAACAGTTATTGTGAATTATTATTGATTTATCTTAATGTTCATTAAAGCCCAGGTTAGGCAGTTTTTAAGTTACACTTTTATTAATTTCTGGTGTTTTTTTTTATGTTATTAATACAAAATATAAATTAAATAATATTTTTTACTATAAAATGTTTTTTTTTTTTTACTTTGAGACTGGAAATGAATAACAATTTTAGTTTCATGCTACATCTTAATTACATAAGTCCCCAGAAGCATTGACTGATCTAATCCAACATATAGTTCTCTCTTTAAAATGTTCAAAACTCAATTATATTTAAGCAAAGAACCTCAGGAGATCTTTTCTCGGCCTGAAATTACGACAGGAATCAAGTTAAAATTTTAAATTATAAGAATGTATAACTTCACTATCTACTAAGGTATGTGTGGCAACTGACAGGTTTCCTTATATGTTACATTAAAATTCATGAAGCTTATAATAGAAGAATAAGTACCTTAAAATTAATATTTATGTAAATTTGTTTTTTAATAAATACTTTCCGTTTTGATTTTTTCTAATCTGAGTACTAGTTAAAGGTTGATATATATATATTTTTTTTAAATAGAGTATATTAACTAAGTACGTACATTTAATTATTTATTATTGAAGTGTATCGGTTGATGATAGTTTTATGAACCGAAAAATTCAAAAAGAATAGTATTTTATATAAATTATCACAAACTACACGTCAACCTACAAGACTGCATAAACATTAGTGTAACTAGGTTAACACTTTAGTCGTTAAATGTCCTAATTTTGATACCGGATTCTTTATTTTCTCAACTATTGTTCAAAATGTTAGTAATCTTTAATATGTACCTAATATAGCTAAATATTTACTTTGCATATTTATCATATTAATTGACACAATTCAACATATTATTATTATTGCAAGAACCAGAATTATATAATAGTTTTACTTAAAATTAATACATACTTAAATATTATGTTTTGATTTTTATACTTTTTATTAAAGAATAAAATATAATTTTTATGGTATTGAATATTAAATTAATAAATATTTCCCTAACAAGGAACATAACGTTATCACAGAACTACCAGAGGGTCACTCAATGAGAACTCGAAAACTGATGAAAAAGTTTGGTGTATCAGCGCAGCCCACGAACTTCGACATATCTTAACAATATATTATATAGTAGTATTAATATACCTATAGTAGTATAGTAATATGTGCTAAACCATGGGGTGGCTAACCGTTTTCTATATTATGCTAAATAAAAAAAAAAATATTGAGATGTGCCATAGAAAAATTAACACTTATGATATTCTTATCGTATATCCTTGTTTGGTATAAGTGCTTTGAAATAAAAATCAACAATACGATTATAATTGTCTAATGGCCAATATAATATTTTATATTATTACACAACAATTAACATTATAAATGTTATTTTGACATAATTATTGTGTTATATTGTAATATACTAGTATGTACGACTTTTATGAGATACAGTTAGTAATATTGAAAATTATACAATTTTTTAGTGAATATTTAATATTCCGTATGTACCCGCTACTCACTGTTAAATCATATGTTATTTTATCTGATGCTGGTGTGCCATTTGTTAACATCAAATGTGCCACTATAAAGGTACGCGTGCCGCAAGTTGGTCGCCCCTGTGCTAGGCATTTTGAAAAGGTCGATTATAAAGTACAATTCATTATTGAATAGTATTATTAGAAATATATTTTTAGAAATGAACATTTCGGAAAATGTACAAAAGACATTTTATAGGAGCCGAAGAGAAAAAATTGTATTTTATTTAATGAATTATTTTTTATTTTATCATTGGACAACTAGATAGTATTAAAAAGTGAGTTTAATTTATAAAATATATATAATGATATAATTGTTTTATAACATTTTCCGTACGTTTGGTCGTGATGATGTAATTTATATTCGTGCATTTCACAGCAATTTTGTAGAAAAAACAGCACCTAAGTTGTTATTAAAAATTCCGAGGACAGTGAATGTAACTTGCGTACCGTGTACTTGTACCCACGAGTTTCTTTAAAAAAATGTAGCTGTGGGAAGCAAAATTTTTAAAAAGTCTAATAGAATGCGTCGTCCCCACTACATTTCGAGCACTGCCTAGTGCCTAGTGCCTATAACCATATTTGTATCACTACGCCGGAAGTGAGTAAAACCATATAAAAAAAAAAAAAAAACTCGTCAGCATATTTCATATTATATACACATAGTACTACCGACGGATGCGGGTATCGTGAAATGTTTTTCACTTGCTTTTGCATTACGCAGGCTGTAGTGAAAAAATTGAGGTCTTGTTATTTGTATAACTCTATAGGTCTAAGAAGTAATTTTGAGAGTATGTGGTAAACAATAAAAGCTAATATGTAAAATAAAAATAACGAAAATTCTCATTGACTGTGCAGGGTACGTATTAATTATTGTACATTCTATAAAGTCTGTAGGTTCTAGTTATTTCCCAGTCTAATTGTGTTGTATTGATATTATATTATGTACCTATAGTATCATTTGAAATTTATTATAACATAAAACGAGACGATAAAAAGACACGCGACGGTTGTTTAACGCTGCGACTATTTTGTTGCAACCAAATAACTGCGACGAAATTACCGCGCTCAAATTAAACGGAACCTATAAATACAGACCTAACACTGAATATAGAAAAAGTTATTGCCAATTTTAAAGCTGTATTCTCTGTGTACTTTTAGCAAATGTGTCCACTAATATTATTTCATTGTCTATTGCGATATCTTTTTCGGTGTTGTATATTGCTAAATTGTTGGTAAAGCGGTTCTGAGCCGTGTTATGCTTGGACCATTTGTGTTAATCCTCCCCATAGACGAGAAGGACCTTTCATACGTTGCCAAGCTCACAGCCCACAGGTAATGTGATTGCCACTTGCATGAATTTAAATAAATTATTAAATACTACTTTAACTAAATGTTCTTTAATATTTTCAAAATAAACTTCTTTAAACATGTTTTTCGTGACATTAATTTTTTAATCGTGTTTAAATTGTTTCCTCGGTTATTTGTGGAAAAAAGTTGATACACATTTTTTCATACGAATTTATTTTACGTATTTTAAGCGCAATAGAGATATCATAACAATATTGTTCAGATGTGATTTTCTACGACTTTATTTTGTTCTTACCGAAACCTGCACTTCGAATAACTCTTTAAATATTTGAAGTATTTACGAATATACGATATATCTAACTCGTTAAAATAAAAAACAACTAGTTAGAATGCATTACTAATTAAAATTGCATAATTAGTGCGTTTTTGAATTTTTTGATAAATCGTTAGAACATTTCTTGACATTGTATTCTTATTTCATTGATTTTGGCCTTTAGATGTAAATTGTATTTAAACTGGTGTTTTAAAACTAGTGATGACATGACGCCGAATTTTCGTGGTAGTGTTGTCATTGGTGGCTTACCCGTTAAGGGGTTTGGAAGCTCATACATTTTTCGTCAAAACGACCTAAACGCCTGACAAAAATTTAGGTACTAAAATGCCAGACCTTATTGGTAACCCCCAATCAAATCTTGAATCAATAATTTTTTAATTACTTGTTCATTAATCGATTTACGGAACGCTGATATATTGCCTTTATTTCTTTTTTTTTACACAAATATGGCCTACGTCTACCATAACGATAATTTTTGTCCATTTTAAGATATTTGTATGATATTACACAGGGACAATACAGTATGACAATACTTATATACTATACAAAAGTATATATGTCAAATTTTAAAAACTAACAAAGTCTATTGGCTATTGAAGGCTAAATGGGGAAATAATTTATTATAAAAATAATTTACGTTCGTGTCTGTCTCGTGTATGAAACTATGAAGTATGAACACAAGACTAAATTAGTTTTTTAACCAAAAAAGGGAAAAAAGAATTTACAGTCGTCATTCCACTATATCCGTTATCTTATCGGAAGGAATTACCGCGGCTAGGCCGCGCCGCGCCGGGTGCCGGCGATACATATAGTAGACATCGTACGTATGCGCATGCACATAAACAAATGTACATTATTAGATCAAAAATTCATAGCCAAAAGAAATAGACGCCTGAAAAAAATTAAGGTACTTCCAACCATCTGATTTAAAAAAAGAAGTTAGGCTTAGATTTATAAACAAGTTTACTTTGTATCGGTCGGAGTAATTTTTAAATTTTATCAAGATATTCATACAAAAAACCATTTACAATTTTTATTAATTTGTCAATTTTCAATTGTAGTTAATTAAGTAACAATATTCAATATGAAAAATGTGTTTCGACCGATACAAAGTAAAGTTTTTAAGGATTTTAAAAATCTTTAAATTTTCAAAATCATACAACGGGAAGTACCTAAATTTTTGTCAGGCGTTTAGGTCGTTTAGACGAAAAATGTATGAGCTTCCAAACCCCTTAAGTAAGAAATTTGAAAAATTTAGAAACTAACTTATATTCTAGCTTAGTTTTTATATTAAACTAAGTAGTAACTTAACTTGAACTAGTTGAAAAAATTACTAACTTGCCCAGATTTGATAATTATATAATAACTTATTATATTGATGTATTAATTAATGTCATAAATGTATATAATATTCGATAACAAATTATTTAATTTATTAATGTGAAACGAAAATGTGGGCATTTTTCTTATGGGCTCACATAAATAAATAGGTAATATTTTGTATTTTACATAGACGTGATTTATGAAAAATACAAAATAAAGCTTATATTATGCATATTAGTAAAAAATAGCTCTAAAACTTCAAAAATAGCACTAAAAATCTAAAATACTTCAAGTATACAAAAAAAAAATAGCAAAATAAAATTTCATATTTGAGTCCCTGGTGCATCAAACAAGTGTATAGTTCACTGTGCTTTTTTTTACCCGTATCCTATACCTAATAATTAGCAAATGCTATAAAATCTGAACCCTGATAATAACATATCATAAGTAGTCAGTGTCAATATTAGTAAAGGCGAATTATTCGATCGTTTCACAAACTGTACATCTGCTCTCTACAAATATTTGGTCAAGTATTTAATCACTAGCAATTACATATTATGGATATTGATAAACGAAACAAATCAAATATAAACAAAATGCTGAATAAAAGTACACTCTTTTTACATATAGCCATATAGATAGGTGGTAGATCACAATATATTCATTAGATTGATCGATTTATTATATGTAAAATATTATGATGTATATATGATGTATCTACAATTATAACTACAAACATCAAAATTATAGATTACGAATGTATAATTTACACCTGCAATAATGAACAGCATCTTCTACCGAGTAAATATATTGTATAATCAATTAACCGTCTCCCTTCTCAATGGAGTGGTCCATTGTCCCTGTACACCTATTTATATCATATTGTTCGGTACAATGTAGGTACCTGACTCGGTTTTCTCAAAAGTTGAAGATGTCTAGTAAGCAATTTTTAGTTTCACTGCATTTTATATACTATTTTGAGTTTTACGTGCCCATCCCACGATTTTTTTTTTTCATCGGACTAATTTAGTTGCGAAGAATATCGCGGTGCCTATCGCAGAATAGACTCGTACAGACATATCGTACGCGCGTCGAAAAAACAAAAACCATTAGTATAGGTCCAGTGGTTATACTCGGGGAAAACCGGGCAGGTACATATAACATATCTATAAACGTTACCCGCGGATAAAAATGAAGAGGAAGAAGAAGAAAAAAAATCCGTCGTCAGCGGCAAAATTCGAAATGAATTATTTATTGAATTCAATCTGCAGTACATACAGGTATAGGTACACATAGTATATACATACCTACACCGCCGCAGAACCGTATAGAGGTGTATATACCCAACGTATTCCGTACACGGTCCGTGTGCGTTTTCTCGTTCATTATCCATACAATGTAGGGCTCGACGTAGCCTCGTTTGTCCCGTAGGTTGACCGGTCCGGCGGCGGCGGCGGCGGAGAGTTAGTGTAGGCCCCACCCGGTGTCGCGCCGTGTGTGTTTTTTATCCGGTCCGCCGCCACCGCGTGCATTTGCTAGAAAAACGCGCTGCAGTCAGTTCAGTACGGTCGTCGATCGCGTGCGGTACACACGTGTGGTGAATAACGCGATAATAATAATAATAATAATACATCGATGATCGAATAAAATGCGTGGCGCCGACAATCCGTGTTAATAAAAGCTCGTCGTCGTCGTGCCGTAGTTGAACGGATATCATATTATTACCGTCGCAACCGCGGGGTCCAACGAGATTGTGCGAGAGGAAAAAAAAAAGAAAACGCTGAAATCACGTCGTACCAAGTACATATATATATGCGGTGAAAACATAATATGGGTCCTATCGTTTTCGTCGCCTTAACGCAGAAACCTAATTACGATTTACCCGTGCGGTTCACGTGATCTCCGGCAATCACGTAAGTGTGACGATATAAGTAATACATTGAAATAATATACATATATAGCATTTTAGCGCTTCGATTATTAACGCTACATATACGCAAACTACGTAATTTATTACAAAAATATATTACGTCACGATGTCGTCCTTTAGCCGAAATTCACACACCCTTATCCTTTTCACGTGCATGGGTACGAAAAGATTTCAACGGTAGTGCATGAAAACGACCAACATTTTAGAACGTATAGTGTAGTCCTTTGAATAAGCTCTTTGGTGACACCATGTGCGATTTATGTATGGGGATCGATCGCGACATTATAGTCTCGCTGAAATCGATTTTCCTTCCTCGAGTAGCGTTATATGGTATACAGTACGTAGCCGTTCTGTACGTAAATAAATACGAAAAATTCGTCTTCTTGTGCGCGTATTTTTTTTAAAAATGTATACAACAAGTGTACCAACAATGTATACCTACAAGAAAGCGGCACGACACATCGTTTAATTTCCATTCGAGATAGCGACTGAGCGTGTTTATTTGTTTTATTACGAACGTAGGTAGGTACACATGCATATGCAGCGTACACACAGCTCTATGTATGCATTTATAATATTATAATATATTAATAAGCATCTATACGTCTATAATTTATACTCGAAAAATGTTACTGAAAAACTCGTATACCCGTGCGGTGTACACAAGAGACTCTGCCGGGTATAATGTTCGCTGAATGCATGTCAGATAAATCACACGCCTTCACGTTTTCGCTTTACCGTCCGTAGGACGAACCTTCGAGTCTTACCGTTACCACCCCCCCCCCCCCTCACCACCATCCCCCGGTCGGTCCACGCGCGACATTTAGACGAGTTCGGACGCGTCGCTAAACAACATAATGTTTAATAAATATTTGATGTATTGAAACGTTATTTTTACAATTATAACCAGTCGTTGAGTAAAAAATATTCTTGCGCGTTTACCAAACATACGTTAAACGATCGGGCTATTATAATCGTCGAGTTCGATTAAAGACATATTCCATATCGGGTACTGCTTTCGATTGTTTTAACCGGACAAAAACCGTCGTAGGCACACTTGAGCTAAACGTAAGTTTGGGTTAAACGTGACGCAAGTCGTATTTAGTGGGTAGCATATAGGTTGATATATATGTTGGATACATCGTGTGTTCCTTAATTCATTGAAAGACGCGCGTCGACTTAGGTGTATATAGAAATACATATGTGTGCATAGTTATTAGTTAGGTAGTAAAAGGAAACTGAAATGGCAGTTCCTTTCGATTCCCACCCATCTCTCCACCACAAAACTGTGCACTGATTTCCAAGTATCATCGCGCGTTGCACAATTGTATACACTATATTATATACTATATATATATATATTATATATATATATATATATGTAATAGAACTACATAATATTCATATAAGATACGATCGAATCGCGCGAGACACTGCAGAAATGCCGTTGATACAGTACATATACGCAGTGTACCTACGTACGCAACATTATATTCGTATAATATAGGAGAACGCGTCAATCTTCGGAGCATAATACATCATCCGACAACGCACGGTAGCGGACTGCGTTCGGACCGGCGCTGCAGCAGCCGCTGGAGTCGATTAATTACACTATCGTGCAGTCGCGGTATGAATATACCGTCGGGAAAACGCGACGCGCCTCCACGGTCCGAATGACAGACCGCACATAATATAATATGTATATTGTATGTATCTATATACCGTTAAGCGGAGGCGATTGTGCGCTCATAAGACAGAGGAGATGATGAAAGAAGAAAAAAATAACCGAAACTTGAACGAAGGTTCTTTTTTTTTTTTTTGTATTACCAACAACCAAGGATGTATGTGTATGTGTTTGTGTGTGCTGCGCGAGTGCATGTATAGTGGGCTCGCCATTCAGGTTATGCTGCCCACGCACTTCGTACCTATAGGCTAGGCCACGGGAGAAACTCTCGCTCGCGCGCGCGCATATTTAAAGTGAATAATAATGATAAAACTCATGCCTACTATAATAATAATAAAATCAAATATAAATATTGTGCGTAAATTATGTGTGTTGCGACGACGGTTGACGAGAGTTGGCCAATACGCACACACAAACAGTACGCCCACCACGGCACCACGTGTAAAATAAAACAACAACGTTTTTAGACGTTCTCGCAAAGTATTATAAGTAGTTATAGCACTGTTTTTTTTTATACTCTGCTGCACAATGCCCCAGTGTTTATAATACGCGACGAGCATACTTTATTGTATACGTATGTATATATATATATATTATACGGCTATTTCGTTTCAACGCCGCGAACAGTTGAATAGTCTATGATGAATTCGTAATGGTATTGTCGTCGTACCTATTTATACAGATACACTCGTCGACTGTGTGGGTGAACAACATCGCAGCGCGGTATTTATTTTTTCTTTATTATTTTGTTTTGATACTTTGGTACACGGGCATTATACTGTATTATACTCACGCCGACGGCATCGAGTCTGTTTAAAATGTACTATTAAAAAAAAAAACGCACGCGCGCGCACTCGCGTTTTACGACGGTCGACTGGCGGGCGTTTAGAAGCCGAGCGCACCGCGAACAAGTCGCCGTACGGGGCGACGATTATTACTATTACTACTATTATTATTATTATTATTATTACTATCGTCATCGTCATTGTGTAAAGTCTCTCTCCGGATGTGCGGCGGGTAATGTTATACGGTCGTCGGAGGAGCCTACGTGTGCGTCTCGTTATGGAATTGCTGTTCGCGCATACGTATGTGTGTACACGTTGTCGCATGGGCGCGCGCGCACACCGGACGCTAGAATACGGTCTTTCCGCGTGCGTGTGCGTGTAAAGTCAATTTAAATACCGTGTGC
Organism: Periphyllus acericola; assembly: GCA_949715065.1. NCBI lineage: Eukaryota > Metazoa > Arthropoda > Insecta > Hemiptera > Aphididae > Periphyllus > Periphyllus acericola. The sequence goes on from OX454265.1 coordinate 20,285,244, forward strand.
GGAGGTGGCGTTCGTGTGCGGCGGCGGCGTCGGTGTCGCGATACCATCGCGCAAGAAGAGACCACCACCATATGGAAGCTTCTACGTTTAGGCGTGCAACACGCGTGTATTTTGTCGTACCGGATATTGATTCTAACAAATGTTCCGACGGGAAGCGAACGTTTGCGAAACACATCAATTGCACGCGGCATACGAATCACAGCCGTACCTAAAACGTCTAAACACCTGTACAATTATATGAATATTGCGCGTACAAGGTAGGTGCGAGGATGAAACTCGATCGGGCGGCCGATGTATTGTCCGTCGTACGCGTTTCGCATAAAATAATAGCACGCTTTCGCGCACGTGGAGATAACGAATTGCGAACGCGAGGAGGCGACTTGCGGTGAGAAAGATGAAATGGGTAAAACGTAAAAGAAAAAAAAAAATGTTCGTATCGCGAAGGGAAAGTTCACTGCAGTGAAAGAACTAGAATTCGTCGATGCACCACCTGCGCTCGCGTACCTATTTACCGAACCTACCTAACTACCTACCTACCTACCTACCTATTTATATATAAATTTACACGTGATCTTACGATACAGTCTGCCCGCGCGCTCCGGAGAAACAGGAAATGCTGTATAGTTATGAATGGTGTGCCCGAGTCGACAATCGACGACGACACAAGGTGTGACGACGGCGGTCAACGCGCGCCGTAATAAAATATTTTATCTCAAAAGATAATAAAATTATAATAATTCTATACGCTCGGGCGAGTGGAATTCGATTTCGGTGAGATTCCGTACGAAGACGATTACAATATTAAATGATATGTAAAAATTTAGTACCCATACACATTGTGTATACGAATAGAGAGAGAGAGAGGCGCCGGCAAATGTGGGCAGACGCGCGCGCGCATGTAAAGTAGTTTATAATATTATATTATATAAATAGTCAAATGAATTAGTGAAATTATTAAAATACGTGTGTGTAGGTATTTGTTAAAGGTTATATTATTACTATATTATAACGTATTCCCGCGTATAGAACAATAGACATATATATACATATTACATTGTATTATATATTGTGTACATGTATATATATAATTAAGTATATAATATATTAAGCATATTTATATATACATGCATATACGTCGGTCGTATGCATAAATGCAATAAAATTAAAGTGCCGTGTTTAAAATAAAATATATTCGAGATGCAGTAAAATATTCGAGACCCAAGTCACTGTATACGACACACGCACGCGGACAACTACCTACCTATACCTAACCTGTACATTACGATTGTATGAAAACACATCAAAGAAGGTATTTCTTTCGGTACGCTCGTATAGTACACTACTTATTATAATACATATTACTGTATTAGTTACGACTTGCGAGTGGGTATACAACTCTCATTCAAGAGCAATGCAATTGACTGAACGTATATAGGGAAAAAAGACAGAAAATTATGTGTACGTGCGAATATTTTATGTACACCTACTATAGTATGGATTATAGACGTGTACGTGTTGTCAATTAATATTAATTGCCATTGAGTTATAAAGATCGCGGTGGACGATACGATCAAATTATACTTATGGTATTGCACGTGATCGGGGCATAATTTTCTCGTGTACATATTATTGTAATAATAGTCTCGTGGCGATTTTAATCGTTTGAACGTCAGTGGTGAATAATTCATCAAACAATAATATGATAATCATATAATATGTGTTATGTACCTCCTATACGAATGTTGTGTCACACAATTTGACGCTTGCGTGCGCACACATCGACACTATCGTCGTGTAGTGATAAATGATGATGCGTAAAGAAGCTTAAAATAATTAAAAAAAAAAAAAATAAACACACTTTATAATTTTTTAAATACCATCTCAGTAGGTTCCATGGTTTTCGAAAATTAACATTAGTCACTAAATAAGAAAATAACATTATGAGAATAATGTTTTATAATAATTTCTATCACCCTGAAAGTTGAAAATAGTATATAAATGGGACGTTTTTCGTTACGGGTGTCGAATGTATTATTGTGTATCAATATCTCGTTTTGTGTTATACGATGGATGATAATAATTATAACCACACAAGCTGACGGAAACTACAAATTTTTAAATGTTTTAAATACCATGAGAACGCGGCTCCATAAGACGCCATAGTCCAGATTCTTCGTTTTAATTTTAAAAATATTTTGCTTATCAGTTACCACTATTCTTTTTTGAATTAAATAACTCTTAATTATACATCCTATAAGTCTTCGTTTTAACAAAATTTACACCTATTACATCATTACAAATATAAATAAATGTAATTCTTATGTATATTTAAGTATGAGTTAATAAATAAGTCTCACTACTTCAACCCAAATGTCAAAAGTCCCTGCCTATATATACCCCCAATATTATAAAATTAAATAAAATTAAAAGATAATAGATTCGCGTTCATCCGATCGATATATTTATAGTTAAAAACGGTGGTCGTGTTCTTTTTTATAGATATTTTAAGCTACGTTTAACACGCAATAATTGTTTTGGTTTCAACGGAATACGATACGCGTGTATCATATTATAGATATTTCCCTTAAACACAACCGCTGCATGAGAACTTACGAATATGATACCAGATTGCAGATACATTGATACGTACACCATTGATGTCTGTTTTGTTGTTATAGCGTTGTCGTTGTGTAGGTACTTGTGATGTATTATATCACACTACAAAAATCGACGCCACATGCACATTTTACATTATCCTAATTCCAAGGACGATGATATCGAATTTAAATATAGAAGTCTCCGTGTCCCATCTTCAATTCGGTGTCATTTATACTCGTATATCCGTATACACACGCGTATGTTATGTGACGATTTTCCTCGACTCAGAAAAAACCATAAGCCAAGACGCAATCGACCATTTAGAGACCCCCGTCAAAATGTATTGATAAAATAAAATAAGTCAACATTTAAAAAAAAAAAAAACAAAACAAAATAAGAATACTATCCATGTAAATAATATGAATTATAATGAAGAATATAATCATACGGATTATAAATATAAATTATTTGAGTAATTAATGTACGAAGATCAATTCAACGACGAAACAAATAACAATAAGTCAATCTGTAGTAGAATCGTTCACTATCTTTGCACCTGTAGTGAGTCAATCAATTACATTAGTACAATACATAAAGCGTTTGAATCTTAATAGAAATAAAGTTTTTCGATGATCATTGCAGACATTATTTATTAATCGTTCTAGTTATAATTTTGAAAACGTTAAGTCCATTATATACATTCAAAGTAGTCTTTTAACGATTGTACTGAAAGATATATTTATAACCTACACGAGGTAAATTATATTTGATTTATTTAATTTAATTCAAACTGTTAAAAAAGAGTACATACATAACTCATTCAATTTTAAAATATAACTTTATATCATATACGTACTTAGAAACTTATTGAAACACGAATTGGCTATAGTAATAAAAATAATAACTAGCGATATTGTAATGAACAAAATTAAAAATATAGGTGCAAATTATATACTCGAACTGTCCATATTTTCCGATATCCACCGATTAAAATTCGATTAACGTAACTAAGGGCTTAGTAGGGTGGGGGTCCGAATAATATTATGTAAATATCTATCTATAAGTGTGTATATTATACGAGCAACTGTTCGAGTGTATAGTAATCGTGAACAGAAATTAATTTTATAATATTATAGGCGAACATCAAAAATAGAACATTTGTATTCGTTTTAGTATGTTCCATCGAACCTATTATCACTCTATTATTTCGTGCGTTTTGAAACATAACATATAAATAATAATTATAGGCGTAATTTGCCCGCACTTTTGTGGTCCCAATGAATTGGCTCCAGTGTAGTAATATAACTTATAAGTTATAACTAATAGCCGCAGTACTTATACGTAGGCGTTGATCCAATATCCAATTATTTGATTTTGAGATAGTATAATATAACTAGGTAATAACATTGACGTTTAACAGCTCATAATATAAGCGTCAGCGAAGGACTAATAAAATTAATGACGATTACACGAACGCTTAGAATAAAAAAAAAAACGTGCCTTTTACGTCATATCAACCGGACGCATTTAGAGAACAAATTATAATGTTATAAATCCACACACATCGGCGCGGGTTCGCCTAAGTCAACATGAATTAAAGTTCAGGAACAGTATTTATTTATTATTATTTATAACGAACCCGTCACGTTTCTCAGACGTTTTTTCTCTTCCTCTAGAGTCTCAAGTAGTAGTAGTAGTAGTAGTAGTAGTAGTAGTAGTAGTAGTAGTAGTAGAAGTTTCAGAAGAGGGAAGTCTACAATGGATGCCATTGAAAAAGTACTGGCTATAGTAAACCATATTAATTCCGTACACTGGAGACGAAGAGAGCTCTGTGCTTTAGTGTCTATTGATGTCGCTAATGCCTTTAACACCGTACCCTGGGAAAAAATTGGAGAAGCACTAAGACGAAAAAATGTGCCTTTTTACCTGATACGAATACTTCGAGACTACCTTAGAGAGAGGCGGCTACAGACAGATGCGGGAAACATTGATGTTACAAGTGGTGTACCACAAGGTTCAGTTATTGGCCCTATTTTGTGTAATATATTTTACGATGATCTATTGTGCCTACTACTGCCCGAAGGAGTACGGATTATTGCATTTGCAGATGACGTTATAGTAGTTGGATCCGGCTGGTGTACAGAGGCTTTGGAAGTCTCAATAAACACTGCTCTAGAAAAAGTTAACGAATGAATGAGCGTAAATGGACTGACAATATCGGCAAGTAAAACAGTAGCGATAATGATGACGACAAAACGTAAATATAGACGTCCACAGTTCGTGCTACAAGGCGATACCTTGGAGATAAAAGGACAAATGCGTTATTTGGGAGTAGAACTTAGTTCAACACTAAGTTTCATGGAACATATTCAGATGGCGCGCAACAAAGCTCTGAAGACAACGGTTGCTCTTTCACGCTTGATGCCTAATGTTAAAGGTCCGAGACCGATTAAAAGGAAATTACTTGCTTCTGTAGTACACAGCCAACTACTATATGTGGCCCCCGTATGGAGCTCATCGCTAGTGTTTCATAACCACAGACAGCTACTGCTAGGCCCACAGCGCGCAATAGCCTTGAGAGTCGCCACCGCGTACAAGACTGTAACCACGGTGGCAATACTGGTTGTGGCCACCATCGTCCCGGTGCATCATATGGCGAGAGGACGGAGCGAATTAAGACAACTACTAAAAAATGGAGTCGAAGAGGCAAAGCACATGGTTGATGAAAATATTTGGAGGTGGTGGCAACAGGAATGGGAAGATGAAAGAGTAAGAGGAGCGTGGACAAAGCGACTTATACCGCGAGTTCGTGATTGGGTAAATCGTCCGCATGGGGTTACAAGCTACTACTTGACTCAGATGTTGACGGGACATGGCTGCTTCCAAGCATACCTACACAGGTTTGCCCGAACAGAGAGCGCACACTGTCTATCCTGTGGTGATAATATTGATGATGCAGAACACACGTTTTTCAAGTGTGGTCGGTGGGCAAGGAAACTGGAAGATCTGGAAGCTACGGTCAATCAAGCTGTTACACCAGAAACGATAATACCAATCATGCTATGCAACAAGGGAAACTGGGAAGCGGTGGAACGGTACGTTACTCTAATCCTGAGGACCAAAGAACAAGAGGAAAGGCCTAGGAGGTAAAACGAGAGGCCCAAGGCGGCGGGCGCACACCAAGAATCCGATGGCTATTGGGGAAATCGCTCCAGGTGCAATGTACAGACGTGTAATATTGTTAAACTAAGTTCTTGAGATGTTAGATACTGCTGATTGCTGTTCATTATATTTTATATTTTAGGTTGCTGAATGTTTAGTATTAGGTAATTGTGTATAATGTATAAAGTTCGACAAATAAAAGATGGCGGCTCGGCGGGAAAGCAAAGCGAAGGTAGTTCTCCCCCGAGTCCGGCGATAAATATGATAAAATAAAAAAAAAAAAAGTAGTAGTAGTAGTAGTAGTAGTAGTAGTAGTAGTAGTAGTAGTAGTAGTAGTAGTAGTAGTAGTAGTAGTAGTAGTAGTAGTAGTAGTAGTAGTAGTAGTAGTAGTAGTAGTAGTAGTAGTACTACATTTCCATTAGACACTTCATCACTTTGCCCGCAACTAAGAGTAGTGGTACAATGCGTCGGTACACATAATATGCTGCAAAACGCAGTCATTCGGACGGTCAATGCGATAAACTCAATATAATATCTATAGATTTGTTCCTCCGATCACCGCAGGGATAACGTAGGTCTTACAAACGATTTCGGGATTTTTTTTCCTTTTTTCCCGCCATCCGCTGTATGCTATGGAATTTCATGTTCATTATATTATTAGTAGATCGTATATTAAAAAATAACATACACGAGGTCCGATCGCCTCCACGCCCGTCCGCCTGCATCCGGTCGCTTTATAATATAATGAAATCCGAAATCCTTATTATTATTATTATTATTATTATTATGACGTCGGCGGTGGCGGCGGCGGTCGAAGGAAACGATTATTATTATACGAGCGGAAACCATCACCATCACCACGTTTGTATAGGCGCGTAAACCGTTGTCGTCGGACTGTATCAGCTGCAGGTAGTCGCCTTCAAACGAGATATTTAAAATACAATTTAATTTTATATTAAATCAGCCACCCACAACAAACCGTAAAGTACGAGTATATACATTGTATACCCCCGGATAAAGATAATAATATTAGAACGAATGGGCTTCGTCGTCGAGTTGTCCAAATACCTGAGCGGTTCAATGTATACGAGACCCGTAGTATACATACAAATACATAATATCGATGAATGTATGTATTATATACCTATAGGTGCACACGTGGAAATGGCCACAACGCGCACAATAATATATTATAATAATATGTAACCACCTCGAGGCGCTTACATTATCATTATATTATACTTGTTTAAATGTGCGCATTTAAACGATATTTCGCGCGTGGGAAGGTGTCGGCCGTTCGTATACACGTAACACATTTATGTCGTTTTTCTTTCTCTATTATTATTATTATTATTTCAATATGGTTCATGTTATTATAATATTATTTATTATTGCTTCTCATTATCGACGGGAAATCGAGTAGTAGCCGAAATATTGAAAAACGCGCGCCTACTATATAATCCTGTATACAGTACATTATACATCCTACATCCCGGAACGGGTCACGATCGGCGGCGGTCGCGTTCTGTATCGGAAAATAATGTTGAATATTATATGTCTATACGCGTATACCGCGGTGCGCGCGTTTTGCGGTTTTCGCGTGCAGTAGGTCGTGTCCGTGCACCCGTGAACATATTGTTATGCTTTTTCGTTTCGGCAAAAAAATATTATGTCGTCGCACGGAACAGTGGCGTATTTACGGACAGGAAGATAATGAAATTACGTATTGAACTTTTTTTTTAAAGTTTGTGAAATTGATTTTTCCTAACTTGAAGTTAAATCGATTTGTTCTGCGACTTGAGCTAAAACTGTTACTCTTGTTGTACAAATGCCGTGGGTGCTTATTGTATACTCAAATGTATAGTAATATTGTGCTCTATTATGTTGTAGTACGCAGTAGTATTTGCACTATTTACATTAAAATGCAAATAATAATTATCCAACATAACGCAGGTATTATTACATACATCCTCGTATTCGTTAAACACTGCAGACCTTCGTTTTCTCCGTCTTATTTTTTTACAAAAACGAACCGAAATCAATCATTATTTTTGTACACATTTTCTAATTTCCCATCTTTAAATTTCTCCGCACAAGTCCTGGCAGAAGTTGACCGCACCCTAAACCTTAATCTCCTCGTACCTATTTGATAATATTATAGTATCTATTATAAGCTTTTTACGATTTTTAATAAATATTTTTAATGACTTTCAAATGTATTGAAGAAAAAATAATAATATTTATATACCTTAATAAGACGTATAGAATCATCAAACACTATATTTTATTTTATAATCCGATAATTTTCACAACCAAAAAAAGAAAATACGTATCAACGATCGTCTTCTGCAGATCTAGTGTCTACTCATACTTTCAGGGTTGATACGTTTAAGATTTCTCGCGGTACAATGCGAAAGTGTGTGCTACAGGTATTTTGGAAAAAATAAAAAAAAAAATGTCAATCACTGATTGCTAGCTTTTTTTCGTCCGTCGATCCGCATTCCTTGGCCCAAGATCGCTGCTAGTCGCTAACACCATACTATTATTATTGTGTATATGTATTTATCATAAGTTTGTTCTCCGACCGTCATCGTATGGTCTATTGTTATAGCTCGTTATATAAAAGGATTCGATGTCGTCGCCGCCGCGTCCAGTCCTGCGCAGCGTTCCTCTGTAACAGCCCCCGCGACGGACGGACGATGGACGCGCGCGCGATCCGGGAGACAGCCGAGTGATCGACACTCGTCGAGTAACTATACATTTGCAACCCGGTCCGAGAGAACCGACCGAAACCGGTCTCCTATCCGTCGCCGTGTGTGCCCCATTGTATTGTAATTCTTCCTACGCGCGTATACATACGGGTTTCTGTAAAATGTGTACATATTTACGTTTGTCGTCGTCGCGATGTTATTATATTCCTTCGCCGCAACGCACGGTAAGGACCTTCTTATATATATATATATATAAATTCAATGATTGCTATATATACACGCGCGCCTAATACATATATATATAATACTATATATTGCGCGAGCCGGCCGCATACGGATGATGCTGCAAGCAGAAGCAAAAAAAAATGGTCCGCTATCAATTATTTATACGACGTAGCTCAGTAGTTGCAGCATTATACATACTTGGAAAACAAACGAGATTAATTGATTTTGGTCGGGGAGGGGGGGGAAATACGACGACAACTGTTCCGCGCCGTTGTACGCATAATGTGTGTGTGTGTGTGTGTGTGTGTGTGTGTGTGTGTGTGTGTGTGTGTTAAGAATTCAAGTAGCGTACGCGGTGCGGCCATAGTCCCGAGGGCCTACCGACTGGTCAGTACACTTTCCTCTCTATATATATCTATCTCCTTCGGACCTCGATGATTGACTCCACTATAATATAATGTGCGGTGCGCGTAGTCGAGACGATTATGTGGAAAAAAAATATATATACAAATAAAAAAGGGAAAAATAATGACAAAATATTCGACGACTTGCGAACAGCGCGTACGCGTACGAGACATCGTATATAGCAGCGGTTCCCAAACATTTTTAGTTCGCATCACCCTAAAAATAAAAAATAAATAATCGCACCTCCCATGAATAAGTAAATAACAAATGTACACTGTTTAAGAATACAAATATTTTTATTGTTATGAAAAAATAAATCAACGGTAAATATTATTAAACTTATATTTAAAGTACAACAAAATTTTTAATTTTTACGAAAAAAACATGACTATTAATATTCAATCTTAATGCGAACAATACGATTGTTTCACGTTTAATAATTCTTCAAAATTATGTAGCAATGCCGTGACAGCAACACGCATTTCTATTTCAACATTAAGTTTTGACCGATATTTTGATTTTAATACGGCAATTGCAGAAAATCGTACTTTACACAAATATGATGGCGCAAATGGTAGTAATACAAGCAAAATTATATTGGCTACTTCAGGGTATTCATCTTTAATGTTGAACCTAAATGCTAACGGTGAGAATGAAGAACACTTCATTTTTAACGAATGATCAGATGAAAATATCGACAGCCTGAAAATTCCAAAATAAAGTATAACCTTATAGTATAACTGTATGCGAAATTATTGCTGTTCATAAAATATCATTATTTACCACGCAGCTCACGCCTCCAGGTATAATATATAATCGTACCGGCTCCAGTGTCCGTGCGCCCCCGTACGTATACCGCATTCGCGTATTGTTCTACCAGCTATACCACGTATTACTGCGCGATCGTTGACAACGAATTTCTAACGGACCACCTGGAAAAGCGTTCTAATATCACGATGTCGCGCGGTCGGATGGGATATTTTTTTTTCCACAGCAGCCCGAGCGTCGTCGATTCGGTCGCGAAAAATATTACGATAATGCGGTCTTACGATTATTGACGAAACAATATTATTTCCACGCACGTCTCGCGAAACACCAACGTTTACACGCACATATATTATGTCTATGTGTACAACCTACCTCAGCGTGGTGCACATGGCACATCATGACCGCGTGGTATTTTGAAAGTGCATTTTTGCCAAGGGCGCCGATCGGCTGCGTCCCCCCCCCCGACGACGATTCTTACCTCGGACCACCGAGCTCGTCGCGACCGCAGCGATTTTTTTTTCGCAGTACGCATACACTCCAATGTTTCTGGGAAACACTCGCCGCCGCCCGGCCAGGTCGTTTGTCGCGACGGGGAAACGGACGAAACGCGAATCCAAACGTATAGTATAGAGTGCTTGTCAATCAATAATTTACAGTTTTAGCGGACGTATATCATAATATGTGTACAGGCCGCCGAGCGTACCCCGCGTACAACCCTATACCGCATTATTCGACATTGGCTTCGTAATTAAACACGTTATAGTACATGACTGTTACTACAGTATGACGTATGAGCGCATAATATATCATTGAAAACGCCATGGTATGACAACAGCGCGTTACAAAAAAAAATAAAAAAATGAGGGTCCTACAGTCTCCGTCCAGTGGAATAATCCAGATAAAATGACGGAATAAAAAATTCACTTATCAGGGGCACTTTATATAGGCGTGCGGACAATAACTTGTCAATATATTGCCGTAAAAAAAAAAAAAACAGTAGAAACAATTATTTCCAATAACGACTTCGAGAACCATTATTTATTGCAGAATTAAATATATTGTATATGTAATGATTTCATAATGTATATGAACTATTAAAGTTGTTTGTAGATGAGCTGATAAATCAAACAGAATATTCAACGATCTTATTCATTATCATCTTATTAATTTTTTATAAATGTGCAGTTTAAAACAATAACGTGATGCGAATACGAGTGGCATATAATAGTTTCGCCGTAGTGACGGCCTTGAATGAAGGTACATATTATACAGGTACTATTTAGCGACCAAAAAAAATGTTGTATATTTGTGATGTTTGAATACTGTCATTCCGTTGAAAATATACCGTATTGGTCAAGATATATTTCAACGTCGCTATGTATAATGTGGATGTATATCCGAAAACATAACGACGCTGAAGACTACGATGTAATAAGTTTTTGATGTATTGATTATAATAAATTTAGTACATGATTTAAATAAAAATCTAATAAAAAATGATTGAAAATTAAGACGTTTTCGTCATGTTTAATTTATAAGTCAAAAACTCGGCGCGGTGCGTGCGCTGAGGCAGTATTAAACTATTATACTTATATTTTATAGTTAGTTAATGGAAACACAGTCCCGAGGATATTCCGGTAGGAAAAGTAATGATAATGGAAATTATTTATTTACTTATATATTATAATTATTCTGTGAGGACTACACTTCATAGTATACTAATTATATAATGTAAATCCGGAGTTAAAATATAATTCTTGTTTTTCGTGTACTGCTACGCAGTGTTACACTATATAAAGCCCGAGACGGATCGGAGTCAAATTAATTTTAATAATATAATATCGTAGACGAGTTAATGAAACTTATCTTGTGAGATTCGTAGTCGAGAGGGTGCGTCGGAGCAAATTTATTGTTATAGTTATTTCTCACATGCCGTTTTAAAGATAAACACGTTTTTAAGTAGTTCAATACAAATAATATGTTTACATAGTAAATATAGCCACTAAGGTATATAAGCCACATAAGGTATATGCGATACATAATGTTTAATATGAGTTTACGATTAAAATATCCACTTTGAATTAAAACGCCTAATGAAAGCAAAATAAAAAAAACTGCATAGTAGTCGAAAGCTTTTTTAAATTTAATTCTTAGTATAATATTTTTTCAACCAATTTTTTTCGTTAGCATTTCATCGTAATTATTTAAAACAACAATTTTGTAAAAAGAAACGTGTCATTTAGAAATATTGCATCTTATTGTTTTCCGGTCTATTTATTCGTTTACGGTTTGAATTTGCAATTTTTTACCTGCAGCGAGGAGGTATCGGTGGATAATATCTATAAAGTTGAAGTTATCGATACAACATTATTCACTTTACCGACTACCGGGATCGGTTATTTATTATTTATTAGCTTCTTAATTTAAACATTACTTTAATCGCTGACGATCGAGAATTAATTCACATTTCTTTACTCGCCATTTCTGGTGCAGTTTATGCCACCTCATTTGTTTAATACGAAAATCAGTAAGTGCACTGCGAGACCGTGAGTAGTCACTATTTCCGTGCTGAAAAAATTGCAACATTTTTTGGTAACAATCGTACGTGTCTTTTATAATTTATATTTTATAACAACTACGTTACGACTTGCGAGTATAATAACTAATCTTTCACAGCAGAGGTGGGTCTATTAATTTTAGTATTTCTATGTTTATTAATTATTTAACGACCACATAATGTGATGCGATCAGCTACAAAACCGGGAATGCAGTAAAATGTTTTTATTTAAAGATCGATTTTTTTTGTAAACACAAGTTTATTATATACATTAAATATACAGTAAAACTCACTTGAGATTCTTTCCCGTATTATTTGACGTGGTTTTTCTACTGGACCTAGACATTTTCCATATACATATGTCCAATACTAGTAAATGTAAAAAAAAACACGTTCAAACGCTTGGTTTTTCTCTATCTTATCGGATTAAACGGTATTTTGTTCAGCAGAGGACGACATAATTATCATAATTGTGCGATAGGAAGAATAATAAAATAATACAATTTTATCAAAACTATTATTACTAGTCTTGTCTCCGCAAAGGTTCACGATACTTAGTCTAAAGTTCAACTGATAAACGAGTGTGATATTGGTGTTGGCGAGGTTTAGTATTGTTCTTGTTTAGTTCGTTGACAAGACGTGTATACTACGTTATACCCACAATCGTTTCATGTGGTTATTCGTTACGGCCAGTGTTACGAGAGTACGGATGGAATAAACAGTAGAACGCTATCGATCTCGGAGAATAAGCTGAACGTTTTGAAAAAAGTGCAAAGATGAATGGTAGTGCGTGGATAAAAAAACAAAAACAAACGTCTCACGGTATTGGCGGGTACAAGGGTTAGCAATGTTAACTTAGCATCCATGTATTGAAGGAAGTCTTGATTGGAAAACGTAAAAGTCTTCTCAGAGGTCAGTTTTCAACATAATTTCAACATACTTTCACGCCTAAGACGCTCTTTTGAGCGGGTTTCTCGTAGAGCGTCCAAAGCGTGTTTTACTGTAATCATTTTGAAAAACAAAAAATCAATATTAAACCGATTAACGATAGGTTGCGTGTATTGTTAATATCCAAGTATATAAAAAAAACTAATCGATCCACGGTTACCTCGTGCCATGCGTATAATTAATTTGTAATAAATTATTAATAATCGTCTCCGAGGAAAACCGTCGGCAGTTTCCGAACTTCGATCCTGCGTGCTTACTACCGTGTTTACCGCGAACAGAAATGTTATATTATAATAACGATATCACGTACAATCGCGTGCAGTGTGCACCTACGTAGTCTTACACCGGGATTCGGGGGCACTAAAAGCCGTATGGTACAACGTATATAGTGGTATTTCGCGCCGACCTGATGTAAATATAATTACGGTTCGAGGCGATTTATCGTCCGGCGATCTGCAGCGACCGATTCGCGCCGCGCTCCTCGTAATTCAGACGCGTTTACTAATGTGTGATGGTGGGGAGGAGGAGAAATAATAATGATCGTGCGCGTACAATCGAAACGCATGTTATAATATAATATTTAAATTGACCCCGATGTATACTAATTTTAAATTTTTCGCTACGATTATTTCCTCGGACTCGTGTATATATCGTATACATACCGCGGTATACACAGTATATACCCATACACTCGTATATGCAATATAGATTTGTGCGCGTACATTATATCTGTATACGATATGTGTTCACCCGGGATATAATCCTCCGCGTGACCGGTCCGTGTTCGCGCATATATCAAGAAAAGGACACACCTGCGTTTTATGTTAATTTCCGTTCGCCTACACCGAGCTGTGTGTCTTTATAGCCGACCGGGGCACTAGCTCGCGCGCGCCGGGTACTTATGTACATATATACATTTTTTCGTAGGCACACACACACACACACACACACGCGAACACAAATTTAATAATAACAGTACGGGTCCCATCGTTCGAACATTATAAACGCCAACATTAGTTAGCAAAGACATATTTATTGTCAAAAACAATTTTCCGACGTTTTTATGGACGCGCTGCTTTTTTGGTTTCCTCGATCCACAATCACTGTACATGGCGAATGCCACCGTCGTCGCCGATACCGCGAGGTCTTAGACCATACGTTATAATATAAATACACGCGTTTTATAATGAGTTTATGTGTGTACATATATACTTACGTTTATAAACGTACGGTTTCGAAACGTCAAACCGCTATTATTGTAGACGTTCAGCTCATAAATTAGCGTATTCGCTCGCCCGAGGAATACGATTTTTTTTCGCCACCTCGCGCTGAGATTATGTGTACCTCGGTAATTATAATTTAACGTTATCGGTTTTGCGAATAATTAACGAGTACTTGTCGTCGTCGTCTCGAAAAAATAAACCGTTCGCGTTTAAGTCTGTACGACGTATGTATGTATATAAACGGCATCGGTATAATGAGAGAGAAGGAGAGATGCAGTCATATGGTAGGTACCAATTTTATTAATCATAAAAAAAAAGTAATGATTTTCGAAAACAAACAACGAATGCTTGCGTGTGTGTGTGTATAGGTGTATAATAAAGAATGAAAATAATATATATTCCGTACGCGCGCGGGCTTGTTCCGGCTATAATATATTCATACGACGAGTCTTCAATAACTCAAATAGATAAGTGTTATTAAAAGTATATCGTACATTATACACAAAACTAGTCCTTAAAATAAAACATGACTTTTTTTTTTTTTAGTAGCATTAGTAGCAATTAATTACGTTATCTTTAAACTGACTCGAATGCGTTAGTATAATATATTTACACGCGCGCAGTCACCAGAGAAGGACAAGTTCTTCTGTATTCATAATGTGTATTCGGTGAAGTATCATCATTTTATATGTACAATATTAAAAGAGAAAACAATCTTATATGTTTTATAACCTTTTCATTTATTTATTCATCGTGTAATAATGATATCGACATACTATCGTCGATGAACAAATTTGCGATAGTAATGCCAATAACACGGTGTCTATACGTGCCATACGCCTTTATCGTCGTATAAAGTGCGTAAAGACATAATATATTATACGTGGATACGTACTGTTCGAGTACCCAGGAGTATTATATGCCTACCTATGTAATTTTGTAAAATAATTTCTGTTATATTTTTCCTTTACAGTCGGATAGTTTTTAATGTCGTCGTGTGCGTAATACAGTAATATATTTAATCATTTTTATAATAAAGGACTGATATAATTATATTAATTATTATAATAATACTATATTATAGCTTCTTCTTCTTCTTCATCAACTTGTCAGCCCATTAAGAGCCACCATTTAAATTATAGCTACTGAAGATTAAAAACAAATAAATTGTTACCATTTTTCGTTATTATAATCAGTTATGTCGTACAGTTCAACTGTATACATTTGTTTGTATCAAATATTTTTTATTTATTTTTATTCTTTTATTTCTTATAAACAATCGGTACCAATATTAGTTTATAGAATTTGACCCCAAAGGCAAAAAGTACGTTGTTGCTCAATCTTCAGTACCAAAAAAAAACTTATTCAAAATATCGAAAAAGTATTTAATATTTAATAAAAAAAAGAACGATTATTTTAAAAATGCTCAACTCTATGTGCAAAAATAAAAAAGCATAATATTTTATAATATTTTTTTACTAACATTACTATAGAGTTCACGACAACATAATATATAAATAATAAATATGTATAAATAAAAAATGAATCATTTAAATTACTAATTTTACACCGCACATTATGAAAATAAATTAAAAGTTAACATTAAAATGTTAATAATTGTCGGGCGGAAAATCCGTTACAAAAAACTATTATTTTCAATTTACCTAAAAATAAGACCATTTTGCAAAACTCCATTCACATCAAAATATAAGTTATAAGTTAAAACTTTCGTCAGAGCAAATATACTGCATACTATTAGCGTATAAGTGTTCAGTTTTTTTCTGTGTCGACAATTCATCCTTATTTTATTAGTTGATCGCAATTTACCTACACATAATATCAATCATTTGTCATTATACATTATATTTTACATAGCTATTATTATTATTATTATTGTTTGCGTTTCTTACCATTTTACTATATGTCTATATTTGTCCGTAACATAATACATAGTATATTATACTATAGGTACGTGCATATGATGAATGGTTGATAATATTGCACGAGTTGCATATATTTTGTACGCGAGTTCTTTGCTTGCAAAAACGCGTGTGCAATACGTGTATACGGACTATATTATCATCATTGTAACGTGTAGTGTGTACGACGTATTATATTGTTATTGTACGTAAGCACACCGTTTAGCCCATAGACACGCACATAACAACCGTGGTATAGCATTATACATGTATATTATACATATATATGTATGTATTATATTATATTATTATATTTATCGTGTACAGAATGCGTACGTACGTGCCGTGAGGCCGTTTATCCGACTTAAACGCGCAAACGGATGTACGATTGTGTGCATGCGCGTAAGGTTTCGAAACGCATATTCTCATTCCAATCACGCGCGTCACAGGAAATAGGAATACACAGTACACACATGCGTGTGTTTTTTTTTCTTCAAATCCTTATAAGAATTTACTGAAAATTACTCGTACTACGTATTTTTGTCCGATTTCTCGGCATCGAACGCGGTCTGGTGTACGACGATGCGATATTTGCGCATGTGCGATTGTGTGTAGCGTGGGAGAAACGAAGAAAGCGCGCGCGTGTGTGCAACCCGTAATAGCGAATAGCCTAAAAGGTGTATAATACCGTGATGATATTAAACGATTTGTATTAGAACATTAAAACCAGCAGTCAACGCCAGTGCGAAACATTGTAATAAGTAAATTGGCATGTGATGAAAATGGAAAATATAGTATACACTTAGTAGTTATTTACTGCGAGTACCGCTGCAGTAATAGTCGTAGTGTAATACTGCGGTCCCAATAGTAGTGTTTTTCTCAAACTATAACAATATTATCATCAGCTGGTTGGTTACACCTATATATTACGATATACCGCGGTCGTGGTATATAGTCGTTAAAAACGCGTTTATATCGACGGGAAAATATGAACGCGACAATAATGTACAGTAAAAAAAGCGTGGCCGCGGCGGCGATGCGTTCGACTGGGAGCACGTGGGAAGAAATATCTTTCGCGTAATATGCTTGCGTATTATCATAAAATATAGGCGGAGCTGCTACGGTGTGTCTGGGCGCACCCTGATCACAACAAAGCGTATACACAATGTAGTACGCACATTCATATTTTATATTCTTATTCCGTGGCAAATATTAGTTTGATTTGATGAAATGGATAGGTAGTAGAAAGTTCAAATTCTCCTCCGAAAACCAGACGCGCGACAACGTTCGTCGCAACGGTCTATTTTCTTTAGAAATTAAATTTTCTTCGCTATTACAACGCTTAAAACGTAAAATAATTTTTTTTTCGTAAATGATACTGGGCTATGAGAGTATACGGACTATATTAATTAACAATGACGTGAGTCGCGATTGCAGTAAATGATTTCATTAAAATATGTTCGTAAATTATTATTATTTTTTTTTTTTTAAGTTAAGTTGGTCGACCATAATTGCAACAGTTGGACGTAGGCTTCAGCACGTAAATCGCACAAACTTTTTCTCAGTCGTATTATTGTTTTAATCAGGATTTGGGAGCTATAAACGAAAAACGAAGATGGAAAATGCAACTGCGAATGATTAAAATACCATATTTTTCTCTCGAATCGGTTTCATTTGGTCAGAACATCACGCGCGTGTTTGGTACCGGGTGTCACTAATATCGAAACGATTGATACGTGCGTGATAAATCTAAATAAATTGGTGTTGAACGGATAAAAAAAATTGGAAACCCTACATCAGCGGTGTTTCAAACTGCGCGTGTTTCGGAGACCATAATATGCACGTATACCGATGAAGGTGCAGGGACACCGCGTCCGATTTTTGACGGAAAACGGTCGAGGCGTCTCAAAATTCAAATCCGGGAAAATAATAAATGTATTGTGTATAGTAGTCTTATAGCCAACGGCGTTAGGTCTACGTAAAGAACGGAAATAATGGCGCATTGACGTTTTCGGGCCGTCGTCGGGGTAACGCTGCAGCCGGTGTTCGATATAAATAAATACGTCTCGGACCGGACGAGATATCACGCGCTATGGGTGTCCCCCCACATTAGATGATCAAAACAGCACATGTGCACCTCTGCGTATTTCACCGTGGACGGTCGCGGCGCAGTACAGTGGTACGGATTTCCAACAGACGCGCGCGTGTCTATTTATAACCGAATCGTGTACAATAACACATGCCAGGAGCGTCCACTCTGGATTCAGCTTTACCACCGATAGTGTTGTCCTCACTGAAATCCAGCCGAATTCATGGACTTAGAATATTTTTAGTTTCAAATTATTAAAATACAATTTTTCTATCTATTTTTTAATTTGAATCTGGGCTTGAAATCGATTTGAAAATCAATTCTACACATCGAAAAAAATCGTAAAAAAGTATCAAAAGGACTATAAAATTCGTAAATTGTTTGTTAATGCTGTTCAAAATAATGGTTATAATAGATCAAACCAAATCAAAGTTGAAAACAGTATAGCAATATTGAAATCATAAAAATGTAAGTGATGTTTAAAAAATTAAAACTAAAATTGAAAAATAGAAAAATAATTTTTATAACCGAAACACAAATCGGAGACCGATATTAAATTTAAATCAGAATAAACTAATGGTGAAATTAAAATTAAAATCGAAAAGTTTTATTTCGGTTTCAAGCACTGGTTTAAGTGTATTTTTTTAGGTATATGCTCTTTTATAAGAATTGATAGAAATAATGTTTTCTTTATTTTACTTTCAAAAATAATGTAGATTGTACATTGTTGAAATAATTTATATAGTAAATTATTATATGATAATAATGAAGTAAAATCCGAAATCATAAAATACTTTTATTTTTCCAAATCGCACCCATAGCAAAAGTGCCCTACTTGTATGTAGTATGTATCTATAAATGAATATGGAAAGTGGTTGCTAATACTTTTAATATCAAATGGAATTTTCCAAACGCCATCGGTGCAATGGACGGCACATATCCAGCAATCTCCGGAATGGAATTGTAGCGATTGCTATAATTATAAATCACTGTTTTCCACAAGAATTTGTAGTAAATTCTTACGCTCGAATTTTTCAAATCCCTTATGATTAAAACGGATATTATGGTAAATGGAACATTTTGTTAAAAAAAAAATAAAAATCCAACCCTATCGGCTTGCGACCACACAGGTGTGCCGTGATTCCTTTTGATGTTTATCGACGACCATCCGGAACCCACGGCTTCTGCCGGCAAAGAGTCCACACTGAAAACTGAAGACCGTTCGACAAAGCCGAATCCAGCGGGGACCGGGGACGCGCCTTAAATCTTAATGTTATAACGGCCAGCGATGTACACAGATGTACATTGTACACATGTTCGTTGACTTCCTTGATTTCGTTGATTTTTCGAATTTCGTTAAACGTAGACTTCCCCGGTCATGAGATTCATGCGTTATGATCTATGTTAGCGTTACACAACCTATTTTAGTTCACGTGCCCCTTGACCGCACTCACCGGAGCTTTACGTGTACCCCCCTACCAACTTGACGACATTTTTATTTTTCACTCGTCAATGTTACATTATTATCGTGTAATACTATTTACTAGTCATATTTATATTATTGCATTTATATTATATTATATACAAGTACACTGGTTCTCATATGTGAGTGAGTGACAAATGTAATTCTGATTCGTTGAAATAAATTCTATATTATTGTTACGTACGTTGTGTGAACAGTTTATATTTATATGACATAATGCAGTGCGCGCTCACGAAATAAACCGTTTCGAACGGATCAAATTCTACATTTTTCCGTCATTGCCTATTATATTTTTACGCTCACTGTTTGAGATCACGTTTTATCGTACTCCTATAAAGATACGCGTAGCAAAAGTTGGTAAACACTGATCTAAATAAGAACTAGCTGTTCAAACAATTTTGTGTGCGGATTGTTGGTTTTTTCTCAATGTAAAGTAAAAAAACAAAACGAAAGAAGAACATTGTTTCTTGAACGCTTCCGCTATAAAAGAGAAAAACTCGTGTCGTGCGTTTATTACGATTACGTGACCGAATGAATAAAAATGCTCATTCATTTGTTCGTGTGTGTCGTCGAACTCTATCGAAAAATAACAACAAAAAAAACGGTTTTTTTTGTCATCGTTTTCGCGACCGGATCTTGAGGTATCCGCCGCGTATTGGTGATCGAAAATAAAACCACGTTGTTTACGCATTGATGTCTTGCCGGTAAACGTCGCGTGACGGACATTCGCGACGTATATTATTATTATTATAATTATTATTACTATAGAGCTGTAAATTTAATGCCATCGAAACTCTGCATCGGACATGTTATAAATTTCTCTAAAAAGGACTATGTGTAACAAGGTTTATCAATAGACTATAGATGAATACTTAACGGTGTTTTAAGGCTAACGAGTAGTAAAAATAAAAAAACTAAATCAGAAATTATGTTGTACTTAGTATATTTTACAAAAAACATTCATAATATACCTTTAAAACCTTAAAATATATGTTTCCTGTCAGCAAATAGCTATTTTTAGCGCGTGTAAAATATTTCTTAATGAATAAGAAATAAAAAATATTAAATAAGTATAAAATGCACTCACAAATTGAAATCTCAAATTTAAATAGTGTATGATACTTGATTTGAATTTAGTCGAGAAACAGTCTCGTTTAACGAAATAGAAAATGATGCATTTGCAAAAAAAAGTAAGGGTACAAATGCAAAGGCCAAATGATATAACTATTTAAAAATGAAATGCGCTTCTACTGCAGTTTTCGCATGCTATCGATGTCCTATATACAATATACATAAACATATAATACGCGTCTCGGTGAAAAATATAATAAACGAACATACCCATATACGTAGTGCCTATATAATACATATATTACCTACCAGTTTTCTGGGGCAAATTGAAAGAAGATTTATATCTTGTACGGTACGGACGAGGAGGTTCCCCCCTACTCGTGGACTGTGTACTGTTGTACGATCGCTGGAATATTGTAATACATATACATATAAGTATATAATGTACACATTACGATATACTACTGCGATCACTGGAATTGTAATATAGGTAGATACCATATATACACATACAATTTCACGTATGTGTATGTGTAAAATACGAGATTCTCTTCATCTCTGCATATAACCAGGTAACTCGACGACGTCGTACACGGCCATAAATAATAATGTACACACACATACCGACCGGTGACCGGAGTCATCGAATATGGTTATAACGACCCGTTCCCGTATACACGGCGCACATAATATATAAGAGGTACACACTTGTTTGACGAACTTGGCAAGTTCATGTCTGTGAATACGTAATTAGTACATGTGTACTTCATATCACTATTATTATTATTATTATTATAGTTATTATATAGTTATAGTACATACTGCACACTGCAGTTGGCCGCCGTTCGTGACATATCGATCGTTTATAATATATACGCACGTGATACGTCCTTCGGATAATTTTTTTTACTTCTTTCATACCATCGGAAAAACGCGCAGACGATGTATTTCTTTTAATGCGAGTAATTCGCGTCCGGCTGGATCGCAACAGGTGTTCTATCGATTTCGAAAGTACGCATAGATATATTATAAATGGAAAATTGCACCGGTGCAACGAAAACCTCATCGATCGCGTTTTATGCGTCTATTAAATTATAATTTAATCATGTTGAAATTCTAAGTGAACTATGATAATAACGACATTTCTGCGTTTGTGTGACATGTATATGTTAATCGCGAGCGTTCAAAACAAAATTTGCAAGTATTTCGTATGGTCGTTTTATAGCGGTCTTGAACATAATTTACGCGTATATTTGCGTATGTTTATCTCACCGGGGCTGGTTACACTTAGAACGAGTATATTTGTATAATATTTTATGTCGCACGCAGTACGCGCGCATGCGGCGTTCTGTATATTTATGGCGCCAAGTATTCATCGGCATAATAATATTCTATCCAAACGTAATATGCCGTATGGGACCACAAATCATCCAGCCCGATCGCACGGCAATATTCGTACAAAAATGCAGTAGTCGGAGTGTTTATAAATATGTATAAGTGATATATTATACACTACGATGCAACAGTTCGTCTGGAATTCGTCACTCTTTTTTTTTGTTTTATATTATAAATATATACGTATATAAAGACCTTTAATGTGTACGATTCGTGTGTTTAATAATAATTATAATTTATAATGATTAAAAAATTAAACGTAAACCTCTAACTAAAAAAAACAGCATACTCATTAAATTTATTTTTTTTAACGATACCTAATAATTAAATCGATTCGTTTTCATTCTGTCTGCGCTGCAGGTTTATTCCCGTCCGATTTAGGCACGATCGTCTCGGTCCGGTTTCGGATTGAAAAAAATATTGCGTATCCTATGCGTTATGTAGGTATGTGTATTATTGGGTCTCACCGTCTCAGTTTTATAAGTTTTCGACTCCGATATATTCATTTGAATAAAATATATAATATATAATTGTATATTGGTCAGATTTGTTGCTACGAGCTGTTATTCACGCGTAATAAACATGTCTGGGGCAATTGTTAAACTCGTGGGTGTAATTATGTCTTTATTTTATTTTTTATTTTGTGTAACTAACGCCCGATCGAGCAATTTACATACAGTTGACACAGATATACAATTAAAAATTGAAATAGAGGATGAAAATGTACATAGTAACTTATATCTAGATGTTGATAACAGGCATTAGATAAATATATAGTGGCCAACGAATTAAGGTTACATTTATACAGATGTATTATAGTTACGTAACATTCGGTCCTAGGGGTGGTTACAATCATGAGAAGTGGAGTAAAGTGGGATGTTATTGGATAATTATATAATATGTATACATAAAGATCCAGCTGCAGCAGTTCTCAAGGACTACAGCTCTACACGCCATTCTAAAAAGCTCTCGGTTGTATAATATATTATTAACTAACTAACTAATAATGTCAGCCTAAATTTTTCAAATAATTATTATCCCAATCGCATACTTGTTAGTGTTTTAGTTCGAAAAAATGTATCCGTCCCACAGATAAATGTGTAAAGGTGTAAAGGCGAAGAGTTTAAACGTCGAATTATCGAATTAATTTCTTCCTCTTCATCGTCGTCATCTTTATTTGAAGTTTGCCACCTTGGCTTATCGAAATCGCGGTACGCGTTTCGATCCATCGATTTACATTCAAATCGTTTTATATTTTCCGAGTACTAATTGGCGACGATTTAAAAACATATACTTATAGGTTTTTTTTTCATGTCACCAAATTAAAAGTGATTTATAACGCGTAATACTCGTATAAGCCGCGTTTACTTCTTAGGTTGATACGATATTTGATCAACTCCGGTTTCAGAGGATGTCCAGTAGGAGGCGCAAAGGATTTACCACACCCCTAAATATTATAATACAGAAACACGTTTTATATATAATTATTTACTTCGATTACAATAATTCTCGTGATAGTTGTTACTATATGTTTGAACTATTTTATGATTTGTATGCCATGTTTAATAATCATCTAGTAGGTAGGGTGCAATATTTTTCGTTTGTTTGGACGATGTGTTATTCAATCGATCGTCGTACCTATGGCTATTCACCTATGCCTGTATAATATAATGTGATAAACTGATAACTGTCGAAGAAAAAATTCCAATAAACATGTCTTAATACGTTGTCGGTTGTACTATTATGTATATATAATTTATATATGCACATGGTACATGCGGTCACGTACCGAAAAAAGAAAAAGGCTTTAAACGGACATTGAGGTGTATAATTTTGATTATACTTCAGTATACCATTAAGCTTTTAAAAGACGTTAGGTTTTCGTGCATTTGGTTTTTATGGTCATTGACTGACTACAAGTACCCTTATTGTGCGGCGTACGTAATTTCTAATAGGTCCTGTTGTTTTATTGATATACTCGTACATCCAATTACCCGTACGAGTATAGTTTATACAGTAAAATTTATACAGTATAATTCCATACACTCGGGACAATAATAAATCGCTGTTCCACGTTTATGATGCGTCGCACGGAACACGTTTAGCGAACAGTTTCCAGAAAAAACTACGCGGTCACAACTCACAATAATAATGGTTTAGAAGTTAGAACACGTAATTTATATGCAAAGTAACGCACCTATACATCAATATTATAGTCTATGTGCCGCGCGGTATATCTTTCCGATTTTTTTCATTGAGATAATATCTGACGAATATAATATACTTAATATTTTCTGCGAACGCCACATTCATTATACTCCTTTGCCATCGCGATCCGTGTACGCCATTATGTATGTATAGTCTCATCGTTGTAATGTTATAAGTACCTCCATAGTGTTTAATATGGACGTTTCATTCGTTTTTAATCGGCAACCGAACTTGAATGGTTTATTTATTCATTACTCGTACTTTATTCGTCGACTGCTTCAAGAGTAAACCTAAATTGTAAAACTAAATTAACAAAATCCGAAGAAAACTTATTAAAACATGATTGCCTAGGTTAAATTAAACTTGTGTCTGACGACTACCCATTGCTAATGTCCATAATCGGTGTAGAATATTCCTTTTATTATGCGGGTTCATAACGACTCTTTATTTTTCAATTATTAAACGGATCTGTCGTTATTATAACTGTCCTAAGCTATTGAGCGATATCGACATTGGGACAGTTCAACACAATAAATCAATTCCCCGCAGTCAATACAAAAAATTACGTCCCATTTTTTTTCCTCGCTGCGCCAAGTATCTTTGCACGTGGTCCCATCGATAGAATTGTACGTTATGACTAGTGCTTAAAAGTTCTAGCAAATGCATATCTTTTTTTGGTTCGTCCTAGAACATCTAAAGTAAGACACAAATAAGTTTCACATTTATCTGATGTCATACACAAAATTTTATTTTGCTATTTTTTTCGCATATTTACAGTTTTTATTGCTATTTTTGGGTATATTTTCACATAGTCTAGGACATATTCACGTTTTGTTGAAAATAATTATTTTACTTGGTTACATTATTAAAAATATTTAAGATATTGGAAATAAATAGGTCTCAGCGAATAATATTTCATGTTTATTAATAGTTTACAATTCAACCAGTTCAGTCAGCACCTGAGCCATTAATGAGCCTAAACATTTTATAACATTGTAGAATTAGTAATTAGTAAACGTAATTATTAATTGCATTTAACTTTTTTTATAATAAAATTATAATTATAATTTTTTTAAGTTAAATGCATATTGTTTGATTTTTCATGCTATTTATATAGCGCATATTTTGGAGTTTTTAACTGCGCGTATAAGGGCTAAAAAGTAACATTTTCAGTGCTACGACTTCCGAACCCTGGACTTATGACGATGCACGTAATAATAATCTTTGATCATATACTCATATACTGCATTTGAATTACCATTAATGATGAATAAAAATATAATTAGCTTATGATAATAATAATAATAATAACGACGTTTTCCGCAGGATGTTGTGGATGACGACCGCGGTGACGGCGCTCGCGGTACTCCAACACGCCGGCGGCCAGCAGCCCGAGCAGCAGCAGCACCACGAGCCGGTGACCAGTGTCGGCGGCGGCGGCGAATGGAAGTGCCCGGAGGTGCGGAACGTGTCCTGCGCGTGCGACTTGCCGCACACGTTACGGTGCACGGGCGGCAAGTCGACGTTCCAGACGGTGGCCCGGGCGCTCAGGCACCTGTCCGGCACGTCGTCCATATCGCTGCTGGACTGCACCGTGCAGAACGTGGGCTCGCTACCGGCCAGGCTGCTCGAGGGCGTCTCGCTGCACGGGCTGGTCGTGTCGTCCGGCGAGATCAAGTCCGTGTCGGACGCCGCGTTCGACGGGCTCGCCTCGCCGCTCCAGGCGCTCGGGCTGCCCAACAACCAGCTCGAACGGGTGCCCAGCTCCGCGCTGGCCACGCTCAACGGCCTCGAACGGCTGGACCTGTCCCACAACCGTTTGCACACCGTCCACAACAATTCGTTCAAGGTAATCACGTGCACCGCATCTTGTTGATAAAATGTCTTAACCCTCGAGGTGCTAACGTATCCCAGCGGTTCCCAAACTGTGAGGCGCGACTCCCTTAGTAGACGCGAGCACTTGACAGGGGAAGCGCGAGCTGAGTGATATACTCGTATAATGATATTTTAAGAACAACAATAATTTCGCAAACGTACAAGTTATACTATGAGATTATACTTTATTTGGGAATTTTCGGGCTATCGATATTTTCATCCGATCCTTCGTTAAAAATTAAGTTTTCTTCATTCTCACAGTTAGGATTTAGGTTCAACATTAAAGATGAATACCCTGAAGTAGCCAATAAAACTTTGCTTGTATTACTACCATTTGCGCCATCATATTAATGTGAAGTAGGATTTTCTGCACTTGCCGTGTTAAAATCAAAATATCGGTCAAAACTTAATGTTGAAATAGAAATGCGTGTTGCTGTCACGGCATTGCTACATAATTTTGAAGAATTATTAAACGTGAAACAATCGTATTGTTCGCATTAAGATTGAATATTAATAGTCATTGTTTTTTTCGTAAAAATTAAAAATTTTGTTGTACTTTAAATATAAGTTTAATAATATTTACTGTTGATTTATTTTTTCATAACAATAAAAATATTTGTATTCTTAAACAGTGTACATTTGTTATTTACTTATTCATGGGAGGTGCGATTATTTATTTTTTATTTTTAGGGTGATGCGAACTAAAAATGTTTGGGAACCGCTGCTATATCCTATAGTCCAGGGGCGGCCAAACGGTCGATCGCGTACGATCCAAAAGTCGATCTTTGCGGTTTTATTATAATTTGTACCTTCAGTTTACGGCTGATCGTCCCTGGTGGTTTACGAATCATTGTTATACTTGTTCATCGTTGAAACTCCGGTCGGCGTTCTCTGCTCAAGTCGACCATCCCGAGAAAAATGTTTTCTTGGTCGATCTCTATACTTGAAATAATTTGGCCATCCCAGCTATTACCGTGTACCTGACTCATCGATTCATCGTCTAGTGCGAAACGATGTCATAGGTTTTCATACAGACCAAACGACAAGTGTTAAGGTTCTGTGTCATGTTTTTTTCCCTACAGAATTTTGCATATTTTCCCATTTTTACGTTTCAGTGATACTAAAAGTAAGAATTCGGTATTTTTAATCGTTGAAAATTAATTATTTTAGTTCCAAAACTTCTGAATCCTGGTTATTACGCGTTAAGTATAACTGCAGTCTGAGTTCTCTATCCCTATATCCCTATGTACTTATTCTATAAAAATGGTACCAAAGAGTGTTAGTGACTGGAAATGTACCGACTAAATCGGTCTTGTGTCTGAAATTAATAATAAAACTATACCATCGTCATAAACCCAAATGTATATCTTGCATGACAAACTGTACGTTTTGCAATATTATTTATAAGACAGTACAGCGGACTCTTTCGTGATGATTTTATACCTTGTAGTTTCTGCTGTATACTTACGCGCTGTTTTGTTTATCTCAGGGATCGCCGAACCTAACGTTTTTGGACTTGAGCAACAATTCCATTCATTACATCAGCCCAGACGCGTTTGTGAATTTACCGTTTTTGAAAGTGCTGCGCCTGCAAAACAACCTTTTGACGTCGGCGTCCACTTCTCATCTGCAGGGATTGCGGTCGTTGGTAGAATTGGACCTCAGCTCCAACCTGTTGACGGGCCAACTGGGCCCAAGTACGTTGCCTAGGTTGCCGAACCTACAGATCATATCGCTGGCGCACAATCAGCTCAACAGTGTCCGTCGAGGATCGTTTGCTGGGCTCGAGGCCGTCGTGTCCCTGACGCTCAACCACAACCAGATCGACGTGCTGGAAGACCATGGCTTTAGAGCGGTCCCGACGTTGTCACACTTGGATTTGGCCAATAATCGTATCGTGGCCGTGTCCAGCGCTTCGCTGGCCCATCTGACCAAACTCAAGACGCTCGATTTGTCGCACAACTTTTTGAGGAGTCTGACATCTGATCTTATAGCGCCGTTAAAAAGTATCCAAGAACTGAAGCTCGACGACAATGATATATCGATTGTGGCCGAAGGTGCACTGAACACCGCCAATCATATCACGAGTCTCTCTTTATCAGGTGAATTGAATGATAGTCAATATTATATTATTAATACCGTTTCCGTTGTCTATAATATAATACGTAAATATGATTCTTTAGGACAGAAAAACCGTTCGGTCAGAAAACTATTTAAATTAACACATGGACCTATTGATACGTTTCATATACGTGCCATTATGATGTCGTTGATATGTTTACCGTGATGATAAAAATATCCAATACGTTTTCAGATAATCCGCTGAACTGCGACTGCAGTCTTCTGTACTTCGCCACGTGGGTGTCGAATCACAGCGAGATCCGTACGGCCAGCGAGACGGCAGTGTGCGCGACGCCACCGTCCCTCGAGAACGGTCTGCTCCAGGATTTGCCCATTTCCAAGTTGATATGCGGCGGCGAGGACAACGTGCCTCCACCGGAAGGTCCGCTGGCTTCATTGCAATCGTACTCCGGCACGAAGGTGTCGTTGCGCTCCTACCAATTCGACGGTAGCCGTATCAGCCTCGGCTGGTCGGTCGTGGCTCCGGTCGTCTCGTATTACTGCAACGCTCTGGTCATCTACGAAGACATCGGCAACCACGAGGTGTTACTGGACTCGAGGCCGGTCAGGTGTAATTCGTCGCAGTTGCCCGACGCCAAGAGTCTAACGCTGTCGTTGTCGGCGAGTGAATTGCAACCGACACACAGTTACAGGTCAGTTTTATGCAAGGGTATACAATTAATTCGGTTATTATCGACAACAGACATAATAACCAATAAGGGATCGAATTGATAAATATAATACAATGGATCCCGGTCAGTAAATCACAGGTTCAGACCCGAAAATCTGGGGTGAACGATAAGGTTATAGGACGTGTGGGTGTCTCCATATTTCGAATTCATATGTTTCGAAAGAAATCAACAATCGTCAACCGCAAGTTCATGAAATTTTAAGAATGAAAATAGGACAAAATGCGTTCCGTTAAAAGTTGTGGGGTCGTGGGGACGTATGAATGTATGATCACTCTACCCTAGATTTCTAAATGTCTTACGATCGTGCGGACAAAAACTTGTCAGGCAACCCCGAGGAGAAGGGGGTAACACTAAAACAGCCGACTATTAGTTATTTCCTTTTTTGAAGTGAATTGTGTCCATGATATTTTTCAGGTGTAAATAATAGGCCCGCGTTACCTTTTAAAATTTAACACTTCAACGTTTGAAAATAAGAATGACTTAATATTTAATAATATATTTAGAAACCTCAAAGTGTAAAAGTACTTATATTCCAAAATGTATACCGACTATATATTTTGATTTAGTATAAAACATCGTTTATAGAATGTTGATAATCAGTCACATTTGCTATCGAACTCATTTTCTATTTTGATTTCTAACTATCTTTTGTAAAACATGTACAGAAATCCGTGAATGATTTTTTACTGACTAATATTACATAACATTACACTTGTAATTTTACAGCTAATTTATTTTTATAATTTTTTATATCGTAGTTTAAAGTAAATTCCCATTAAAATTATCAAAATGTTTGGTACCAACCTTTGGGGGGGGAGGAGGGGCTTAAGTTGGGATTGCAGTTTTAGTTTTGGCTTTTCTCTTGGTTTCTGGTCCGTTACGTTTTAAAGGTCTCGAAGCTAAGCGTCCACAGTAACCCAAAGTTGCGCGCCCATCCCTGGCAATAGAGTAATAACTCCGGGTAACCCCAAAGTTGCGCGCCCATCCCTGGCAATAGAGTAATAACTCCGGGTGTTGTCCACAGGTACTGCGTGGTGCTGAACGAGGGCTACGCTACCGACAAGGCGGACGAGTCGGCTACGGTGCTGGGCTGCAGCGACATCATCGCGCTGGTGCCGAACGCGAGCCAAGCAGCGCCCAACGGCCGGGCAGCGACGGCCGCGACGGCCGCGGAGCCGCCAGACATCCGGAACCTGACCACCACGTTGATGCCGGGGTCGTCGCTGTTCGTGGCCGTGCACCTGTCGTCCGTGCGGCCGGACGCGGGCAAGTGCACGATCACGGTGTCCGTGTACACGATGGGCAGACCGGTCGCGCAGCACCGGCTCAACTGCACCGCGCCCTGGACCACGGTGGCAGACCTGCCGGCCGAGCGGTCGTACCAGGTGTGCGCCAGCATCGGGTCCAAGTTCCCCAAGGACGACGAGGCGACCATGGTGTGCACGTCCGTGGACGGCGGCGATGTCGGCGGCGGCGGAATCGGTGGCCCGGCCGATTGGTTCTTCGTGCTGGGAGCCAAGAGCTACGCGTTCCTGCTGTCCGCCACGTTCACCGCGCTCGTGTTCCTGTTCCTGCTGCTCGCGTACCGGGCCGCGTGCTCGGCGTGCAAGAAACCCATCGGCCGCCGCGGCGCCGGCGCCGTACAGACCACGCACCAGTGCTTCTTGCCCGTGCCGCCGCCCGAGAACGGCGCGCAGCGGCCCAGGTACGTGAAGCTGCAAGCCACCACCGTGTTGTAGGCGGCCGCCGCGTGCTAGGTGAAAGAATAGGCCCCACCCACCCCCGGCGGCTCCGGTGCATCGCTATCAATCGGACCGTTTCGGAAACATTCGACCACCCTTGTTCCGGTTTTCTCGTCCCCCGAACCGAGGGTCGCGTGTTGACGGTATTGCAACGGAATATTGTCGGTTCAACAATGTGCCATAATGATTGTTAAGTAGTTAAGCCTCTCGCCGCGTACCACGCGCTGCAATGCCGTCGATCGAGCTGGGCGAAAAAGTTGATGGTCGCGGCAACGACTTACGAGTGGAACGTGGACGGATAGTTATTTTACGTTTATCGTGTTCGGTCCGAGGTCGGTCGAAGAGAAAAAAAAACTCGCCGTTTCGTAGAAAACATTATACATTTGATTATTAAAATATAACAGCTCGATAGCACTAACCTCTGCGTTAACTTCTCGGACTCGGTTCACACTTCACAATATTACATGAGACTGATATATAATGTAACATGTTTTAACAATATTTTACTAACACAATGTTAAAATGTATAATTTAAATAAGGCGTATAGTATTATTATTATTATTATAATATAGGTATTTATATTTATGTTTTGTTAAGATTCATCTAAATTTAATTGTATGCCTTCTATTTCTTTAAAGCTACTTTTTTCTTTTTTTTTTTGACAAAACATTTGTGTAACGTTATGTAGGTATTATAATATTTGTTTATTTAAAAGATAAGTTGTATAATTCGATTTTTAACACTATTTTTAACATTAAAAAATAGTGTGTTTGAGTGGATAGAAAGTCATGTGATATTGTACAAATGAATAATTGTTAGTTCAAAGACTAGCTGTTATCATCATTGTAAATTTAATATTATTAATGTATATAACATTGGATAATCATTTGTTTGTATTAATTATTTATAATTTATCAATTGAAAATAAATCTAACAGTTTTTACCTCTTGTTGTAACTTAATATTATAAGTACACAATTTCGTATTATTATTTTTCTCCAAGTCCTATTAACAATGATTTGAACATAAATTATTGATTTATTTCTAAACGAATGCAGCATAAACTTTCGTAATTCATCAAATTTACCCAAAGGGTACATAGAACATATTTACAAAATTTAATTAAACCTATGAATTATATTAAATGTATCAACATTTTTGATTTGACAAAGTGTAAACTATGCAATTAAGCCGATCTCAAATAGTTTTTTCACCATAACACGGCCGCTATTGGACTTAGAGGGCTGGAAATGTCTCATTCGAACAGCAAGGAAATTCTACGCCGATTTAGCTATATTTCGACCCGATTGGATGCAATCCAAACGATTTAGAGCGTTCTTAAAATTCTTATGAATCCGAATATTCTTCCCAATATCAGATTATACAATAATATTGTGTACAATAATTATCGTATACAATATTATTGTATTTTTAGCCGATCTCAAATCATTTCTCGGCCGCTATTAGACTTAGAGGGCTGGAAAAGGTCTCATTGTAACCGCAAGGAAATTCTACGTCGATTAAGCTATATTTGAACCCGATCGGATGCAATCCGACGGTTTTAGAGCGTTTCGAAATTTTTATGAATCCGAATATTCTTCGAAATATTAGATTATACAATAATATTGTATACGATAATTATTGTTTACAATATTATTGTATTTCAGCCGATCTCAAATAGTTTTTTCGCCATAACTCGGCCGCTATTGAACTTAGAAGGCTGGAAATAGTCTCATTCGAACAGCAAGGAAATTCTACGTCGATTTAACTGTTTTCCGACCCGATTAGATTCAATCCGACGGTTTTAGAGCGTTTTGAAATTTTTATGAATCCGAATATTCTTCGAAATATTAGATTATACAATAATATTATATACGATAATTATTGTATACAATATTATTGTATTTCAGCCGATCTCAAATAGTTTTTACAATTATATTCGGATTCATAACATTTAAAAACGCTCTAAATCGGTCCGATTTCATCCGATCGGGTCCAACTATAGCTTAATCGACGTAGAATTTCCTAGCGGTTCCAAAGAGACCATCACCAGCCCATCTAAGTCTAATAGCGGCCGAGTTATGACGAAAAAACTTTTTAGATCGGCTAAAAATACAATAATATGTATACAATATTATTGTATAATCTTATATTTCAAAGAAAATTCGGATTTATAAAATTTAAAAACGCTAAAAATCGGTCCGATTTCATCCGATCGGGTCCAAATATAACTAAATCGACGTAGAATTTCCTAGCGGTTCCAAAGAGACCATCTCCAGCCCTCTAAGTCTAATAGCGGCCGAGTTATGACGAAAAAACGATTTGAGATTGGCTAAAAATACAATAATATTCGGATTCATAACATTTAAAAACGCTCTAAATCGGTCCGATTTCATCCGATCAGGTCCAACTATAGCTTAATCGACGTCGAATTACCTAGCGGTTCCAATGAGACCATTTTCAGCCCTCTAAGTCTAATAGCGGCCTAGTTATAGCGAAAAAACGATTTGAGATCGGCTAAAAATACAATAATATTCGGATTCATAACATTTAAAAACGCTCTAAATCGGTCCGATTTCATCCGATCGGGTCCAACTATAGCTTAATCGACGTAGAATTTCCTAGCGGTTCCAAAGAGACCACCACCAGCCCATCTAAGTCTAATAGCGGCCGAGTTATGACGAAAAAACTTTTTAGATCGGCTAAAAATACAATAATATGTATACAATATTATTGTATAATCTTATATTTCAAAGAAAATTCGGATTTATAAAATTTAAAAACGCTATAAATCGGTCCGATTTCATCCGATCGGGTCCAAATATAGCTAAATCGACGTAGAATTTCCTATCGGTTCCAAAGAGACCATCTCCAGCCCTCGAAGTCTACTAGCGGCCGAGTTATGGCGATAAAACGATTTGAGATCGGCCAAAAATACAATAATATGTATACAATAATTATGGTATACGATAATTATTGTACACAATATTATTGTATATTCTAATATTTCAAAGAAAATTCGGATTTATAAAATTTAAAAACGCTATAAATCGGTCCGATTTCATCCAATCGGGTCCAACTATAGCTTAGTCGACGTAGAATTTCCTAGCGATTCCAAAGAGACCATCTCCAGCCCTCTAAGTCTAATAGCGGCCGATTTATGGCGAAAAAACGATTTGAGATCGGCTAAAAATACAATAATATTCGGATTCATAAAATTTAAAAACGCTCTAAATCGGTCCGATTTCATCCGCTCGGGTCCAAATGTAGCTAAATCAACGTGAAATTTCCTTGCGGTTCCAATGAGACCATTTCCAGCCCTCTAAGTCTAATAGCGGCCGAGTTATGGCGAAAAAACTTTTTGAGATCGGCTAAAAATACAATAATATGTATACAATTATTATCGTATACGATAATTATTGTACACAATATTATTGTACTAGCTGACCCGACAGACTTTGTCCTGTCAAAAAGATTTGTAATGTGGCAGTTTTTGTGCCTACGTATTTTAAAAAATTCTCCTGAACAGAACCGTCACCCTGGTGATAGGGCGTTGTGAATAAAAAATAATTAAATAAAACATATATAAGGATTTAAAAGTAAGTAATCGCTTTATTGTTAATCATGTGAATCATAATTATTATCATTATCATTGTAGTGCTTTGTGGTATACGATGTTTTTTGTTTGATTACCTGGCGCATAGATAAACAAATCTGATGGTTTTCCAACACGGGAACAGGCAACATACAATTGACCATGAGAGAAACATGGGTTTTCTAGATTAATACCACAAACACTTAATGATTGCCTGGGACTTGTTTATAGTCATAGCAAAAGCAAGACGCACTGGAAACTGTAGTCGTTTAAACTCAAATGGCACATCAGTCGGAATCATTGGGATGCGCGGTATGAGAACATCTTCTCCTTTATACTTTCCTTTGAGTATAGTTGCTTCTATCACATTGTTTAGTAATTTTTTTATCGCTAACCGTGTACCGTTGCAAAGACGCGGTTGGTTGATATTTCGCAACATTATAACCACCGATCCAACCTTTAATTGAAGATTGTGAGGTGGCAATCCTGGCAAATCCAGCGAGTTTAAAAATTCCGGTGGATAGTTGACTACATCATCTTGATTAGTAGCCGAATCAACTGATTTATATATCCTCAATTCGCCTGTAATTTGTTCTTGAATTTTGAAATTTAATTCATTTACATTTATGTTTTTTGCAGCCAGTATAGCTCGTTCGCTCAACCAATCATGGTTTCTGTAATTTTGAGAAACATCTGGAAACACCTTCTGAATAAGTTCATCTTTTGATCGAGTTAACTGACAAAAACTTTGAGGAAAATTAATGCAGCCAGTCAACATGTCAACCAATGTCAATGAGTTGTTTAGAGAATATGTTTCCAGATTGGTCATTTTGCAACTCGACACGCATATTCTTGCTTAAATGAAGTACTTTGACATGTTTCCACAAACTGGAGGACTTTAGACATGCATTGAGTTCATCAGCTGGCGTTGATCGTGGAATCACCGGCAATGTAATATTTAACTATAAAATATATATATAAAAAGATAACAATGTTTACATCTTTTTTTTGCTCTCCATCATTAATCTTTGTTTGATTTATTATCCCACTATTCTTCACCGTGCTTTTAACTTACTATTCGTAAAAGTGTCGTGCGTCCATGAAGATCGTTGCAGCTCACCAGCTTCAAAGAATAAAGAAATATTGAAGCGTTTTCCTGTACTTAGAACAAATCTACTGGTGAATATTGTTTTTCTCTTATCACGTCAAATTAACAGCTGATCGATAAATCTTCAACTGCGAATTTTCTGGAGACTTAGACGAAAGGTAACGAAGTCATAAATTTCACTCAACTTTATCTACCGTACTATACCACCACCGCTATACGTTTGGTTGCATAGCCAAAATTTTTCGGGAGCTCGTCAATTAAACAGTATTTTCTTTTTCACAATGAATCCGCCTACTCCATCAAAAGCTAGACCTAACACAAGAGCCAACTCTGCTGCATCTGCGACTGTAGGACTTTCCAAAGCTACCCCCCCCCCACCGTCTTCGCCATCCTCTCTCCTCTCAGCTGACGAGTTTCACCGTACCATTTCTGACATTACCAAAGCTCAAAACGAGACTTTGGCTCAATGCAAGAATTTATACGTTTCTCTCAACTCTAAATTTAATGAATTAAAATCTAGTGTTGACTTTCTAACTACTCAATTAGGGGAACTAAGGTCAGAAAATTCCTCAATCCGTGTAGATCTAACTTCCCTGGAAAGAAGAGTTACTGCCATGGAATCTAATTCGACCAACGTCACACCCAATGATAGTGTTAACCATGTACCAAATCTGCTCCAAGAACTGTCTGATCGCGAAAAATGCTTGTCCAATATTGTCGTACATGGTCTACTAGAATCCACCCAACTACAACCAGCTGACAAAATTTCTGATGATATAAAGTGTATTAATGAAGCTATTCTGCCTTTTTCAATGTCTTTACCACCTAATCCTAGACTATTTAGGCTTGGGCGCGTGAACACAGATTCTAATAAGCCACGGCCTCTAAAAGTAGTATTCCCCACTAAAGAACAAGCTCTCCAATTTATTAGTGATTTCAACACCAGCAAACGCACATCTGAGCTAGGAAATAACCTTAACACACTTCATATCTCTCGCGACCGCACCATTCTCGAACGTCAAGAAATCCGCCGTGTCTACTCGGAACTCGACAACCGCAAGAAATCAGGAGAACTCAACATCTCAATCAGATACAAGAACGGGATCCCACGCATCGTCCAAAGCAATCAAGGCACCAGTCGCCGTGAACCTTCTTCACAGTCAAAAAACTAAATCGCCCTGAATGCTTCTTCGTTTCTCCAAACCACCAACACACACATGTAATCAATGATAATTCCTGCCTTTTTTGTATTCGGGCCTCCTCCACAATTGATAACGCTTTCGAATTTATTGCTGCTCAATCTAAACCGCCCCCCTCACCTCTATCTGTAATTTCCCCCCCTCCCATCAATCAAATAACAATGTAAACCTTAAAATGTACTACCAAAATGTTCGTGGCCTTAAGACTAAGCTGACCAACTTAAGATGCACTGTCCCTATGTTCCTTTCTTACGATATAATTATCCTCACCGAAACCTGGCTAACTCCAGACATAACTGATGCCGAACTTGGTCTGGACAGCTTCAAAATATTCAGACTTGACAGGAACCCTGATAATAGTCCTCATTCTCGTGGTGGTGGTGTCCTTATTGCCATTAATACCTCTCTTACCTCATCTCCAGTCATGTTAAGTCACCCTGATGTTGAACAAGTTTTTGCCATCCTATCCCTTAGCTCTTCCCCACTTTTAATCGGGTCAACTTACTTACCCCCGTCTAGTTCACTTTCTGTCATCGAATCCCATCTCTCCACAGTGGAGAATCTCATAACAACTCTTAAGCCCAACTCGGTTATTATTTTTGGAGATTATAATATGCCAGGTATATCTTGGTCATCCGATAATTTAGGTCTTTCAGCATCCGGAGCCTTATCCTCGGCATCTTCTCTCGTTATAGATTCCTTCTCTTTTTTAAACTTCTTTCAGCTTAACCATATACGCAACTGCTCTGGAAACATCCTTGATTTGGTCTTTTCTAGCTCAAATAATCTATCAGTCTTCAATGCTCCTTCATCTTTAATTAATCCTGACCCTTACCATCCTCCACTTCTTATCAAGTTAAACTACCATAATGAGCCGAGCACTAATTCTCCTCATTCATATTATGACTTCAAAGCTGGGGACTACGAATCTATTTCGAACTTCTTCAACACATTCAACTGGGATGTCACCTTTTCTAATTACTCCATCAACGATGCTGCTGCAGTTTTCAATGATGCTATTCTAAACTCAATTCAAAAATTTGTCCCTAACAAGATATTTAAAGCCCCGAAATTTCCCCGCTGGGTTTCTCCTTCCTTAAAAACCATGATAAAGAGGAAAAGGTACGCTCATAAATTATTCAAGCAGACAAATAGAGCCTCCGATTACACAGTTTTTTCTGAGCTAAGAGCAAAATGTAAGCGCCTATCTCTCTCAGATTACCGTTCTTATATCAGTGCCACTGAAAACTACCTCTTCTCCAATCCATCTTATTTCTGGAAATACACGAGAGACTTGAAACAACACTCTTCTATCCCTTCTTCTGTACATCTTTCTGGTACTACTGCAAATAACCCATTAAGCTCGGCAAACCTATTTTCCAAATTTTTCTCTTCTGTTTTCAAACCCACGTTAGACGCTGATCCTAATACCTTCTCCAAAAAAATCTACCCATATGATCTCCCCTCTAACTGCTCCTTCTCACTTGATGATGTTCTCTCAGCTCTTCAATCGCTAAAAAATAATCATTCCAACGGACCTGATAACATATCTGCCAGATTACTTTATAACTGTCGAAACTCCCTGGCCTTTCCTCTATTCATTCTTTTTAGACGCTCCTTAAATGAAGGAATCTTTCCAACCGTGTGGAAAACGTGCTCCATTACCCCTATCCTAAAATCTGGCGACCCCTCTGATGTGTCTAACTATAGACCAATCACCATTCTTCCTCATCTGGCTAAACTTTTCGAATCCATAATCTACTGTTCCATTAAACGAAGCCTCAATCACATTATTCACAATAATCAACACGGCTTCAGACCCGGAAAATCCACAGTCACTAATAGTTTAGCATTCACTTCTTACATTTTGGACAATCTGGAAACTGGTTCTCAAGTGGATGCCATATTTACTGACTTCAAGAAAGCCTTTGATACAGTTGATCACGGTCTTTTAATTGATACTCTTGACAGTCTTGGTATTGGTAACCCTCTTCTCTCCTGGTTAGAGTCCTATCTAACATCAAGAAGACAATTTGTATCCATCAATGGTATGCACTCCGATCTTGTTACCATATCTTCCTGTGTTCCCCAAGGTGGACATCTTAGCCCTCTCCTTTTCATTATATTTATGAACTCTCTCAATGATTGTTTATCCTCTGTTAAAGTTCTCTTATTCGCCGACGACATTAAACTGTACTTCAAAATAAACTCTCTCTCTGACTGCCGTCTTCTGCAATCTGACCTTGATGCATTCTCGGGTTGGGTTAGCCGTATTAATCTTACTCTTAACG
This sequence comes from Periphyllus acericola, assembly GCA_949715065.1. NCBI lineage: Eukaryota > Metazoa > Arthropoda > Insecta > Hemiptera > Aphididae > Periphyllus > Periphyllus acericola. The sequence goes on from OX454265.1 coordinate 20,324,629, forward strand.
TCGATAAATGCCACATAATGTCTTTTTCTAGGAGCGCCTCACCTCTCCACCATTCCTACTTCCTTAATGGTTCTCTTCTAAATCGTGTATTTCTTATAAAGGACCTAGGTATCTATCTCACCCCAACACTCTCTTTTGACCATCATATCAACATAATAATCGGCAGAGCACTAAAATATAAGGATTTGTTAAACGTAACACCACCAACTTCTCATCTAGCTCCTGCCTCCGTATACTCTATTTCTCCTTAGTTCGCTCCATTTTAGAATTTGGAGTAGTGATATGGCATCCTTACCTAGCCCGTGATGAATTAAGAATAGAACGAGTGCAAAACAGATTTTTGTCCTATGCTGCCTTCAAATTAAAAATTAAATACCCCATACACGATTACTCACTCATCTCCTCTACTCTTCGAATCCCTTCTTTAGCATCACGCCGCGCAGGTGCTGACCGTCATTTTATCTCTTCACTTCTTGAGGGATCTTTAGATTTTCCTGAATTGCTCTCTTCTATCTCATTCCGTGTTCCTACTCACTCTACAAGAAATCATTACCTTTTTCAATTACCTTACCATCGCACCTCCTATGGATTTAATCACCCACTTCACAGAATGTTACGCAGCCTAAACTCAGCCTAGTCTATGTCACTTTTAATAATTTTCAATTAACATATTATAGATAGTGCATGAACCCTGTTAACCTTTTTATGCATCGGTTAACTCGGGCCCTTGCCTCCACGTACGCCATGGATGCTGGCACGGTCATGGCAAAGTATTGTCGTTACAAGTCAAGGAAAAATAAAAAATACTCGGGGAACGAGTATTTTGAAGGTAACGACACTAAGTTGCCCTGAGTGGAAGTTTTTGAACGGTCGTGGTTTTCTTTGTAGGAAATCCGGCTCGAAGGACCAATGTTTGCGCTGTACGAGAACGTCGGTGGACGAGGATAGATAGCGCCGAGCGCGAGTAGGTACCGACGAGAACGTCGGTGGACGAGGATAGATAGCGCCGAGCGCGAGTAGGTACCGACGAGAACGTCGGTGGACGATTATTGGAATAAAAATGATGTAGATCGAATAACAAATATATTTATACAAAATGATGAAATAACAATATGAAAAATGTTCGGTTGTAAATCGAACAGTACAACAATTCTACTGCGTGACAACGCGATATCGAGAGAGCGAGAGAGAGCGAGAAAGAAAGAGAGAGACCGAGAAGAAACGAGATAGACTCGACGCGCAGTGTGTCGCCGATATAATGCCAGAATAGCTCCGACTATTATACCATGGAGATACACCGCACGTGGAGCCGGGGACGCCGTACGAGAGGGGACGAGATAGACTCGACGCGCAGTGTGTCGCCGATATAATGCCAGAATAGCTCCGACTATTATACCATGGAGATACACCGCACGTGGAGCCGGGGGGGGGGAGACTACCTTTCCGAGTCGCGTAAGTCGGCCAGGGTAGGTCTTACTACGACTACGAAAAGGTAGTGAATGGCAAAAGTTCATCGGCTGGGTGGCCTTATATATCCATCGCGCGGCGGCGGCGACGAGCCGCCGCGTGATAAAAGTGCCGAAATTAAATTGCTGGAATAGCCGCTGTCTCGATATCGTTGTGTATAATTAATTACAATTTATCAGGTTAATCATTCGCGATTGTGGCGGCGAGTCGCCGCGTGATAAAAATGCCGCGATAGGTATTGTTGGAATACCCACCGGCTCGCTATCGTTATTTACAGTTAAATTATATAATATATTAAGTTTGGTTTTTACAATTCGTGATTGTGGCGCAAACATACTGCCCACCTTAAAGGCATCCGCCTTTAATGTTGTGGTAGTGGACAGAGTTTGTTGGCGGGTCGTTTGAAGGTTCCGGTCGTTGTTTTGACTGTGGCGACACGGCTGATTCCATCGGTTCCCGGGTGAAGTTGAACGATGCGGCCAAGTTTCCACTGTAGAGGAGTGATTGGTTCCTTGATGAGAACCAGATCATCTTGACGCAGAGTTCCATTGTCTGTAGTCCATTTGGTGCGCTGTTGTAACGTGTTGATGTAGTCGCTTTGCCACTTACTCCAGAAATGTTGGTGGATATCTCGGATAAGTCGCCATCGTTGTAATTTTGACATGGCGATGGTGGACAGGTCCGGATCCGGGAGGGTGGTACTGGGCTCTAAGGTTAAGAAGTGGTTCGGTGTCAGCGCATTGAAGTCGGCGGGATCGCTACTCATGGCACACAATGGTCTGGAATTTAAGGTTGCTTCAATTCGTGTTAGGTACGTACTGATTTCTTCACGGGTGAGCCGATGTGAACCTATGGACCGATACAGGAGTTGCTTTACCGATTTAACACCTGCTTCCCATAAGCCTCCGAAGTTTGGAGCGGATGGGGGGTTGAAGTGCCACTGGATCTGATTAGTGGCGAGATGATTTGTGATCGCGGTTTGATAGTCGGCGACCGAGTTGAACAACCGAGATGCCCCAACGAAATTTGTCCCACAATCACTATGAATCGATTGGATTGGTCCTCGTCGGGCAGCAAAGCGGGTGAATGCCATTAAGAAGGTTTCGGTTGACAGGTCAGATGCAACTTCGAGATGCAGTGCCTTGGTACTCATACATATGAATAAACAGATGTACACTTGACTGATCTTAGAGTTTCGTGCTCGCCTTTCCTTCACGTAGATGGGACCTGCATAGTCTACACCAGTCGTGTAGAATGGTTTGACTTGTTGTAGACGACAGGATGGAAGGTTTCCCATTACTGGTTGGACGGCCCTTGGACGCACCCGGTAGCACGGGATGCATCGACGAAGATGAGACCGGACAACTTGACGTGCTGACAAAATCCAGAACTGTTGTTGAATGAGTCGTTGCAACGTGGTGGCGCCTGGATGACAGTGGATCTCGTGATAATGGTGAATCAATAACGACGTGAATGGATGACGGTTCGGAACTAAAGCCGGATGCTTTTGTTCATAGGGAACAGCTGAGTTCATAATGCGTCCACCCACTCGAAGAACCCCGGCTGTATCTAAGAAGGGGCTCAATCTTCGGAGTTGGGTGGAGCATGGTTGCTTCGCCGTTAGACGCTGAATAGTTTCCCCAAACTCGTTCCTTTGGACCGCCTTCAGAATGGCGGTGAGGGCTTGCTGTTGTTCGTTCGGTGTTAGGTTGAGGGTTTTGTGCTGGTGCGATTTGAATCTAAAACAGTATCCAGTTATTCTAATGATTTTTGCGAGGGATGAGTACCTCTCGAACAGACGACCGAACATGTCGTTTTTCGTAATTGTTGTTAATACGACCGTAGGCCGAGCTTCCGGTGGTTCTGGATTGGTATTCGGATGAGTAATGGGCCAACGGGTAGGCTCCTCAAGCAGGAACGCAGGTCCTGCCCACCATAGCGGATGGATGAGAAGTTCAGCTGGAAAGAGACCTCTCGAAGCGCAGTCGACAGGATTGAGTTTGGTTGGAACGTACCGCCAAACCGATGGTGCTGTGAAATCGTGTAATTGACTCACGCGATTGGCGACGAACGTGTTCCAACGATGAGGCGATGATTTGATCCAGGCCAATGTTGTCATTGAATCCGTCCAGGCATGGGTGCATGTAATATCCATGACCGGAGATAGTACATCAACCACGGATTTCAAAAGCTTTGCCGCGAGTACTGCACCGCATAGTTCCAGACGTGGAATGGTCACCCTTTTGAGTGGGGCAACTTTGGATTTGCCGGTGATAAGGTGACACACAACACCAGTAGAGGATTTCGTGCGCAAGTAGACGGCAGCTGCATAACCTCGTTCTGAACTGTCGGAGAAGGCGTGGAGTTCAGTCGACTCGCTGTCTCCCGTTGTCATTCGTCTGGGAATGCGTAATTCCTGTAGACATGGTAGTTGATCTCGATATTGTTGCCAGATAGTTTGAGCAGCTGGTGGAATCACGTCATCCCAACCGATACCTGCTGTCCAGAGCATTTGCATCAAATGTTTCGTTAGAAACGTGACTGGAGATAACAGACCCAGTGGATCAAAAATCCGTGCGATTTCTGATAGCACGTTTCGCTTGGTGGGTGTAACGTCTAAACATCGAATCGTGTATCGGAAGTGGTCATGTTTTGGGTCCCATAGTAAGCCGAGAACCTTGACTCCTGTCTCAGACTCGTCGTCGAAACTGATTGAGGTTAATGTTGATCGTGCTTCTTCTGGTATCGCCGCAAGTACTTCAGGAGAGTTGCTGGCCCATTTTCGTAAGGTGAAATGACCCATTGAGAGTAAGCTGATTATTTGATTTTGGATGATTATAGCTGACTTGATTGATTCTGCGCCGCTGAGGATGTCATCCACAAAGGTGTCGGATCGTAAAACTTGTGATGCTATTTGATGCGTGAGCTTGCCAATGGTCGATAGATGCTGTAATGTCCGAATGGCTTGGAATGGAGCTGCAGATGTTCCGTAAGTCACTGTTCGCAGACGGTACTCTTCGATGTCCCCCTGTGGATCAAAACGCCATAGAATGCGCAGGTAATCGCGGTCTGCCTCAGCAATCAGAATTTGACGGTACATTTGTTGGATGTCAGCCATAAAAATGATTTTATGTACCCGAGACCGCAACAGAATGTGTGAAAGGTCTGTTTGCAATCTTTGACCAGTGTGCAGACAGTCGTTCAAAGAGGTGCCGGCAGAACCTTTTGCAGATGCATCAAACACCACGCGTAGCTTGGTCGTTTGACTATCAGGACGTAGAATACAGTGATGTGGAATATAATAGTGATGTGGAGTTGATCGTTCTTGAATCGGCACGAGCTCCATGTGGTTGCTGTCCAAGTAGTCCTGCATGAACTTGACGTAGTTGATACGTAACTCGCTGTCTTTAGCTAGTCTCCATTCGAGTTGTCGGAGACGATGAAGCGCTTGACCTTTCGAGTCACCAATAATTGGTTTAGGTGATTTAAATGGTAGCTCAAGGCAAAACTGACCTGACGGAGTATGGGTTATAGACCGTGTGAAGATCTGTTCCGCGGGATCGGTGGGATCAATCGTTGGTAGAGACGATACCGATGGTTCTTCCAGTTTCCAGAAACGAGTCAATGCGGATTCTAGTTCGGTGTTTGATTGAACTGTGAGAGTAGAAATGGTAGATGACGCTGGTTGATCAGCTGGTCCCAAGATGATCCACCCGAAAACGGTATTGAACGCATTGGGTTGCTTCGTTTGGCCGGTTACTCGTTCACCAGTCATGATGGATGGTACGATGTCGGCTCCGAGTAATACGTCGATTGGACCAGGGGTATTATATGTTGGATCGGCAAGTGGTAGATCCCTTAAGTGTTCCCATGTGGTTGAAGACAAGTGGAAATGTGGAGTTTGGTCGACGATTTTTGGGACTATCATTGTATTTATAGTCACCGTTGGTTCACTTGTTGATACTGCAGACAGAGTAATTGTGACGATTCCGGAAACAACATTAATTGTTGACCCGGCGAATGGTCGGACTTGTGATGTACATCGTCGACGTGGCAGCAACAATTTGTCAGCGCAGCGAGCAGTGACAAAACTGGCTTCGGATCCACTATCGACGAGTGCACGCAACGTATGGATGGATCCGTCAGCTGCCTTCGCTTGAAGTAACACGGTTGCCAAGAGTACGGTAGAACGTTGTGGATGGGATACGAGGCACGTGGTAACTGCTGGTTCACGACTGCCCGTTGGTCCTGGAACATTCACCGGCTGAGCGACCGTCGAGGACTTCTTGGCAAAGTGCAGCATTGAATGATGGTTTTGACCGCATGTCCGACAAGAAAATTTAGATTTACATGTCGTTGTAATGTGGTTTGACCCTAGACAGTTTAAGCATAGACGATGAGTTTTAGTGATATCATACCGTTCGTTAGGCGTCTTGTTGATGAACTGAGGACAATCTTTGAGTCGATGGGTTTCCTTGCAAAGTTGACAGGACTCCGCGCTGAGGGTCGTCGTGAAAACCCGTGGTGCATTAGCGGTACGTGATTTGAACGGTTTTGCCTCTCTTGTCCTATGTTGAGGTGTTATGGTGATAACTTGTTCTGCGCGGATGGCAGCCGACCTGATATAGCTTCGGAGGAAGTCGACAAGTTCATTGATCGTTGGGGACACGGTGTCTCCCACTTTTAACTCCCAACTGGCTCGCAGTTCATGGTCCATGCATTTTTCAAAAATGTGAACCAGTATAGGGCTCCATTGGCGCGTAATGAAATTTAAGTTATTGAGTGCCGATGTGTGTTCATGAATCGTATTGATCAGAACCTTGATAGAATTGGCGTCGTTAATTCGTACTTGATGCGGTGCCAATAACGCGTCGAAGTGGATTCGCGCGAGATCGCGTTTATTCCCGTAACGAGCACGTAGAATTTCCCACGCACTAATGTAGTTAGTGGCTGTGAGCGATAAATGGGCAATGAGGGATCGAGGTTCGTCGTGGAGGGCCGTTTTGAGATATTCAAACCGTTCGACGTCGGTGAATTCCGGAGCATGAGATAAAATTGAGTTGAACAAGTCATCAAAACTTTGCCACTCCTTTATGTCCCCCGAAAAAGTGGGAAATTTTCGTTTCGGCATTTGGAACGCCGATGTATTACCCAAGTGCGAAATATCCCCAATGAGTGATTGATTTTGCGTACCTTTAACCGTAGGAATTTTGTGGACTTCGGCGAAGGCAGCAAGGTCGTAATATAAGGTGTCGAAAGATGCACACAAAGTTTCGGCTTCGCTGTGATCCGTGATTGATGACGGAGAGGTGTTGTTTGCCACAGCCGAATCCATAATCTGAAGATCCTTTTCCATATTATTACGAAGAGGTATGAGTTCCAGCAGCATCTGTGAGAGTTTGGCCCTTTTTCCCGTGTTTTGGCGGTCCTGGTTAAACTCTGCTGATGCCTGCATGAACCCTGTTAACCTTTTTATGCATCGGTTAACTCGGGCCCTTGCCTCCACGTACGCCATGGATGCTGGCACGGTCATGGCAAAGTATTGTCGTTACAAGTCAAGGAAAAATAAAAAATACTCGGGGAACGAGTATTTTGAAGGTAACGACACTAAGTTGCCCTGAGTGGAAGTTTTTGAACGGTCGTGGTTTTCTTTGTAGGAAATCCGGCTCGAAGGACCAATGTTTGCGCTGTACACCGAGATCAATAGTATTCGAGAGCGAGATAGTGACGAGCGCGAGTAGGTACCGACGAGAACGTCGGTGGACGAGGATAGATAGCGCCGAGCGCGAGTAGGTACCGACGAGAACGTCGGTGGACGAGGATAGATAGCGCCGAGCGCGAGTAGGTACCGACGAGAACGTCGGTGGACGAGGATAGATAGCGCCGAGCGCGAGTAGGTACCGACGAGAACGTCGGTGGACGATTATTGGAATAAAAATGATGTAGATCGAATAACAAATATATTTATACAAAATGATGAAATAACAATATGAAAAATGTTCGGTTGTAAATCGAACAGTACAACAATTCTACTGCGTGACAACGCGATATCGAGAGAGCGAGAGAGAGCGAGAAAGAAAGAGAGAGACCGAGAAGAAACGAGATAGACTCGACGCGCAGTGTGTCGCCGATATAATGCCAGAATAGCTCCGACTATTATACCATGGAGATACACCGCACGTGGAGCCGGGGACGCCGTACGAGAGGGGACGAGATAGACTCGACGCGCAGTGTGTCGCCGATATAATGCCAGAATAGCTCCGACTATTATACCATGGAGATACACCGCACGTGGAGCCGGGGGGGGGGAGACTACCTTTCCGAGTCGCGTAAGTCGGCCAGGGTAGGTCTTACTACGACTACGAAAAGGTAGTGAATGGCAAAAGTTCATCGGCTGGGTGGCCTTATATATCCATCGCGCGGCGGCGGCGACGAGCCGCCGCGTGATAAAAGTGCCGAAATTAAATTGCTGGAATAGCCGCTGTCTCGATATCGTTGTGTATAATTAATTACAATTTATCAGGTTAATCATTCGCGATTGTGGCGGCGAGTCGCCGCGTGATAAAAATGCCGCGATAGGTATTGTTGGAATACCCACCGGCTCGCTATCGTTATTTACAGTTAAATTATATAATATATTAAGTTTGGTTTTTACAATTCGTGATTGTGGCGCAAACATACTGCCCACCTTAAAGGCATCCGCCTTTAATGTTGTGGTAGTGGACAGAGTTTGTTGGCGGGTCGTTTGAAGGTTCCGGTCGTTGTTTTGACTGTGGCGACACGGCTGATTCCATCGGTTCCCGGGTGAAGTTGAACGATGCGGCCAAGTTTCCACTGTAGAGGAGTGATTGGTTCCTTGATGAGAACCAGATCATCTTGACGCAGAGTTCCATTGTCTGTAGTCCATTTGGTGCGCTGTTGTAACGTGTTGATGTAGTCGCTTTGCCACTTACTCCAGAAATGTTGGTGGATATCTCGGATAAGTCGCCATCGTTGTAATTTTGACATGGCGATGGTGGACAGGTCCGGATCCGGGAGGGTGGTACTGGGCTCTAAGGTTAAGAAGTGGTTCGGTGTCAGCGCATTGAAGTCGGCGGGATCGCTACTCATGGCACACAATGGTCTGGAATTTAAGGTTGCTTCAATTCGTGTTAGGTACGTACTGATTTCTTCACGGGTGAGCCGATGTGAACCTATGGACCGATACAGGAGTTGCTTTACCGATTTAACACCTGCTTCCCATAAGCCTCCGAAGTTTGGAGCGGATGGGGGGTTGAAGTGCCACTGGATCTGATTAGTGGCGAGATGATTTGTGATCGCGGTTTGATAGTCGGCGACCGAGTTGAACAACCGAGATGCCCCAACGAAATTTGTCCCACAATCACTATGAATCGATTGGATTGGTCCTCGTCGGGCAGCAAAGCGGGTGAATGCCATTAAGAAGGTTTCGGTTGACAGGTCAGATGCAACTTCGAGATGCAGTGCCTTGGTACTCATACATATGAATAAACAGATGTACACTTGACTGATCTTAGAGTTTCGTGCTCGCCTTTCCTTCACGTAGATGGGACCTGCATAGTCTACACCAGTCGTGTAGAATGGTTTGACTTGTTGTAGACGACAGGATGGAAGGTTTCCCATTACTGGTTGGACGGCCCTTGGACGCACCCGGTAGCACGGGATGCATCGACGAAGATGAGACCGGACAACTTGACGTGCTGACAAAATCCAGAACTGTTGTTGAATGAGTCGTTGCAACGTGGTGGCGCCTGGATGACAGTGGATCTCGTGATAATGGTGAATCAATAACGACGTGAATGGATGACGGTTCGGAACTAAAGCCGGATGCTTTTGTTCATAGGGAACAGCTGAGTTCATAATGCGTCCACCCACTCGAAGAACCCCGGCTGTATCTAAGAAGGGGCTCAATCTTCGGAGTTGGGTGGAGCATGGTTGCTTCGCCGTTAGACGCTGAATAGTTTCCCCAAACTCGTTCCTTTGGACCGCCTTCAGAATGGCGGTGAGGGCTTGCTGTTGTTCGTTCGGTGTTAGGTTGAGGGTTTTGTGCTGGTGCGATTTGAATCTAAAACAGTATCCAGTTATTCTAATGATTTTTGCGAGGGATGAGTACCTCTCGAACAGACGACCGAACATGTCGTTTTTCGTAATTGTTGTTAATACGACCGTAGGCCGAGCTTCCGGTGGTTCTGGATTGGTATTCGGATGAGTAATGGGCCAACGGGTAGGCTCCTCAAGCAGGAACGCAGGTCCTGCCCACCATAGCGGATGGATGAGAAGTTCAGCTGGAAAGAGACCTCTCGAAGCGCAGTCGACAGGATTGAGTTTGGTTGGAACGTACCGCCAAACCGATGGTGCTGTGAAATCGTGTAATTGACTCACGCGATTGGCGACGAACGTGTTCCAACGATGAGGCGATGATTTGATCCAGGCCAATGTTGTCATTGAATCCGTCCAGGCATGGGTGCATGTAATATCCATGACCGGAGATAGTACATCAACCACGGATTTCAAAAGCTTTGCCGCGAGTACTGCACCGCATAGTTCCAGACGTGGAATGGTCACCCTTTTGAGTGGGGCAACTTTGGATTTGCCGGTGATAAGGTGACACACAACACCAGTAGAGGATTTCGTGCGCAAGTAGACGGCAGCTGCATAACCTCGTTCTGAACTGTCGGAGAAGGCGTGGAGTTCAGTCGACTCGCTGTCTCCCGTTGTCATTCGTCTGGGAATGCGTAATTCCTGTAGACATGGTAGTTGATCTCGATATTGTTGCCAGATAGTTTGAGCAGCTGGTGGAATCACGTCATCCCAACCGATACCTGCTGTCCAGAGCATTTGCATCAAATGTTTCGTTAGAAACGTGACTGGAGATAACAGACCCAGTGGATCAAAAATCCGTGCGATTTCTGATAGCACGTTTCGCTTGGTGGGTGTAACGTCTAAACATCGAATCGTGTATCGGAAGTGGTCATGTTTTGGGTCCCATAGTAAGCCGAGAACCTTGACTCCTGTCTCAGACTCGTCGTCGAAACTGATTGAGGTTAATGTTGATCGTGCTTCTTCTGGTATCGCCGCAAGTACTTCAGGAGAGTTGCTGGCCCATTTTCGTAAGGTGAAATGACCCATTGAGAGTAAGCTGATTATTTGATTTTGGATGATTATAGCTGACTTGATTGATTCTGCGCCGCTGAGGATGTCATCCACAAAGGTGTCGGATCGTAAAACTTGTGATGCTATTTGATGCGTGAGCTTGCCAATGGTCGATAGATGCTGTAATGTCCGAATGGCTTGGAATGGAGCTGCAGATGTTCCGTAAGTCACTGTTCGCAGACGGTACTCTTCGATGTCCCCCTGTGGATCAAAACGCCATAGAATGCGCAGGTAATCGCGGTCTGCCTCAGCAATCAGAATTTGACGGTACATTTGTTGGATGTCAGCCATAAAAATGATTTTATGTACCCGAGACCGCAACAGAATGTGTGAAAGGTCTGTTTGCAATCTTTGACCAGTGTGCAGACAGTCGTTCAAAGAGGTGCCGGCAGAACCTTTTGCAGATGCATCAAACACCACGCGTAGCTTGGTCGTTTGACTATCAGGACGTAGAATACAGTGATGTGGAATATAATAGTGATGTGGAGTTGATCGTTCTTGAATCGGCACGAGCTCCATGTGGTTGCTGTCCAAGTAGTCCTGCATGAACTTGACGTAGTTGATACGTAACTCGCTGTCTTTAGCTAGTCTCCATTCGAGTTGTCGGAGACGATGAAGCGCTTGACCTTTCGAGTCACCAATAATTGGTTTAGGTGATTTAAATGGTAGCTCAAGGCAAAACTGACCTGACGGAGTATGGGTTATAGACCGTGTGAAGATCTGTTCCGCGGGATCGGTGGGATCAATCGTTGGTAGAGACGATACCGATGGTTCTTCCAGTTTCCAGAAACGAGTCAATGCGGATTCTAGTTCGGTGTTTGATTGAACTGTGAGAGTAGAAATGGTAGATGACGCTGGTTGATCAGCTGGTCCCAAGATGATCCACCCGAAAACGGTATTGAACGCATTGGGTTGCTTCGTTTGGCCGGTTACTCGTTCACCAGTCATGATGGATGGTACGATGTCGGCTCCGAGTAATACGTCGATTGGACCAGGGGTATTATATGTTGGATCGGCAAGTGGTAGATCCCTTAAGTGTTCCCATGTGGTTGAAGACAAGTGGAAATGTGGAGTTTGGTCGACGATTTTTGGGACTATCATTGTATTTATAGTCACCGTTGGTTCACTTGTTGATACTGCAGACAGAGTAATTGTGACGATTCCGGAAACAACATTAATTGTTGACCCGGCGAATGGTCGGACTTGTGATGTACATCGTCGACGTGGCAGCAACAATTTGTCAGCGCAGCGAGCAGTGACAAAACTGGCTTCGGATCCACTATCGACGAGTGCACGCAACGTATGGATGGATCCGTCAGCTGCCTTCGCTTGAAGTAACACGGTTGCCAAGAGTACGGTAGAACGTTGTGGATGGGATACGAGGCACGTGGTAACTGCTGGTTCACGACTGCCCGTTGGTCCTGGAACATTCACCGGCTGAGCGACCGTCGAGGACTTCTTGGCAAAGTGCAGCATTGAATGATGGTTTTGACCGCATGTCCGACAAGAAAATTTAGATTTACATGTCGTTGTAATGTGGTTTGACCCTAGACAGTTTAAGCATAGACGATGAGTTTTAGTGATATCATACCGTTCGTTAGGCGTCTTGTTGATGAACTGAGGACAATCTTTGAGTCGATGGGTTTCCTTGCAAAGTTGACAGGACTCCGCGCTGAGGGTCGTCGTGAAAACCCGTGGTGCATTAGCGGTACGTGATTTGAACGGTTTTGCCTCTCTTGTCCTATGTTGAGGTGTTATGGTGATAACTTGTTCTGCGCGGATGGCAGCCGACCTGATATAGCTTCGGAGGAAGTCGACAAGTTCATTGATCGTTGGGGACACGGTGTCTCCCACTTTTAACTCCCAACTGGCTCGCAGTTCATGGTCCATGCATTTTTCAAAAATGTGAACCAGTATAGGGCTCCATTGGCGCGTAATGAAATTTAAGTTATTGAGTGCCGATGTGTGTTCATGAATCGTATTGATCAGAACCTTGATAGAATTGGCGTCGTTAATTCGTACTTGATGCGGTGCCAATAACGCGTCGAAGTGGATTCGCGCGAGATCGCGTTTATTCCCGTAACGAGCACGTAGAATTTCCCACGCACTAATGTAGTTAGTGGCTGTGAGCGATAAATGGGCAATGAGGGATCGAGGTTCGTCGTGGAGGGCCGTTTTGAGATATTCAAACCGTTCGACGTCGGTGAATTCCGGAGCATGAGATAAAATTGAGTTGAACAAGTCATCAAAACTTTGCCACTCCTTTATGTCCCCCGAAAAAGTGGGAAATTTTCGTTTCGGCATTTGGAACGCCGATGTATTACCCAAGTGCGAAATATCCCCAATGAGTGATTGATTTTGCGTACCTTTAACCGTAGGAATTTTGTGGACTTCGGCGAAGGCAGCAAGGTCGTAATATAAGGTGTCGAAAGATGCACACAAAGTTTCGGCTTCGCTGTGATCCGTGATTGATGACGGAGAGGTGTTGTTTGCCACAGCCGAATCCATAATCTGAAGATCCTTTTCCATATTATTACGAAGAGGTATGAGTTCCAGCAGCATCTGTGAGAGTTTGGCCCTTTTTCCCGTGTTTTGGCGGTCCTGGTTAAACTCTGCTGATGCCTGCATGAACCCTGTTAACCTTTTTATGCATCGGTTAACTCGGGCCCTTGCCTCCACGTACGCCATGGATGCTGGCACGGTCATGGCAAAGTATTGTCGTTACAAGTCAAGGAAAAATAAAAAATACTCGGGGAACGAGTATTTTGAAGGTAACGACACTAAGTTGCCCTGAGTGGAAGTTTTTGAACGGTCGTGGTTTTCTTTGTAGGAAATCCGGCTCGAAGGACCAATGTTTGCGCTGTACACCGAGATCAATAGTATTCGAGAGCGAGATAGTGACGAGCGCGAGTAGGTACCGACGAGAACGTCGGTGGACGAGGATAGATAGCGCCGAGCGCGAGTAGGTACCGACGAGAACGTCGGTGGACGAGGATAGATAGCGCCGAGCGCGAGTAGGTACCGACGAGAACGTCGGTGGACGATTATTGGAATAAAAATGATGTAGATCGAATAACAAATATATTTATACAAAATGATGAAATAACAATATGAAAAATGTTCGGTTGTAAATCGAACAGTACAACAATTCTACTGCGTGACAACGCGATATCGAGAGAGCGAGAGAGAGCGAGAAAGAAAGAGAGAGACCGAGAAGAAACGAGATAGACTCGACGCGCAGTGTGTCGCCGATATAATGCCAGAATAGCTCCGACTATTATACCATGGAGATACACCGCACGTGGAGCCGGGGACGCCGTACGAGAGGGGACGAGATAGACTCGACGCGCAGTGTGTCGCCGATATAATGCCAGAATAGCTCCGACTATTATACCATGGAGATACACCGCACGTGGAGCCGGGGGGGGGAGACTACCTTTCCGAGTCGCGTAAGTCGGCCAGGGTAGGTCTTACTACGACTACGAAAAGGTAGTGAATGGCAAAAGTTCATCGGCTGGGTGGCCTTATATATCCATCGCGCGGCGGCGGCGACGAGCCGCCGCGTGATAAAAGTGCCGAAATTAAATTGCTGGAATAGCCGCTGTCTCGATATCGTTGTGTATAATTAATTACAATTTATCAGGTTAATCATTCGCGATTGTGGCGGCGAGTCGCCGCGTGATAAAAATGCCGCGATAGGTATTGTTGGAATACCCACCGGCTCGCTATCGTTATTTACAGTTAAATTATATAATATATTAAGTTTGGTTTTTACAATTCGTGATTGTGGCGCAAACATACTGCCCACCTTAAAGGCATCCGCCTTTAATGTTGTGGTAGTGGACAGAGTTTGTTGGCGGGTCGTTTGAAGGTTCCGGTCGTTGTTTTGACTGTGGCGACACGGCTGATTCCATCGGTTCCCGGGTGAAGTTGAACGATGCGGCCAAGTTTCCACTGTAGAGGAGTGATTGGTTCCTTGATGAGAACCAGATCATCTTGACGCAGAGTTCCATTGTCTGTAGTCCATTTGGTGCGCTGTTGTAACGTGTTGATGTAGTCGCTTTGCCACTTACTCCAGAAATGTTGGTGGATATCTCGGATAAGTCGCCATCGTTGTAATTTTGACATGGCGATGGTGGACAGGTCCGGATCCGGGAGGGTGGTACTGGGCTCTAAGGTTAAGAAGTGGTTCGGTGTCAGCGCATTGAAGTCGGCGGGATCGCTACTCATGGCACACAATGGTCTGGAATTTAAGGTTGCTTCAATTCGTGTTAGGTACGTACTGATTTCTTCACGGGTGAGCCGATGTGAACCTATGGACCGATACAGGAGTTGCTTTACCGATTTAACACCTGCTTCCCATAAGCCTCCGAAGTTTGGAGCGGATGGGGGGTTGAAGTGCCACTGGATCTGATTAGTGGCGAGATGATTTGTGATCGCGGTTTGATAGTCGGCGACCGAGTTGAACAACCGAGATGCCCCAACGAAATTTGTCCCACAATCACTATGAATCGATTGGATTGGTCCTCGTCGGGCAGCAAAGCGGGTGAATGCCATTAAGAAGGTTTCGGTTGACAGGTCAGATGCAACTTCGAGATGCAGTGCCTTGGTACTCATACATATGAATAAACAGATGTACACTTGACTGATCTTAGAGTTTCGTGCTCGCCTTTCCTTCACGTAGATGGGACCTGCATAGTCTACACCAGTCGTGTAGAATGGTTTGACTTGTTGTAGACGACAGGATGGAAGGTTTCCCATTACTGGTTGGACGGCCCTTGGACGCACCCGGTAGCACGGGATGCATCGACGAAGATGAGACCGGACAACTTGACGTGCTGACAAAATCCAGAACTGTTGTTGAATGAGTCGTTGCAACGTGGTGGCGCCTGGATGACAGTGGATCTCGTGATAATGGTGAATCAATAACGACGTGAATGGATGACGGTTCGGAACTAAAGCCGGATGCTTTTGTTCATAGGGAACAGCTGAGTTCATAATGCGTCCACCCACTCGAAGAACCCCGGCTGTATCTAAGAAGGGGCTCAATCTTCGGAGTTGGGTGGAGCATGGTTGCTTCGCCGTTAGACGCTGAATAGTTTCCCCAAACTCGTTCCTTTGGACCGCCTTCAGAATGGCGGTGAGGGCTTGCTGTTGTTCGTTCGGTGTTAGGTTGAGGGTTTTGTGCTGGTGCGATTTGAATCTAAAACAGTATCCAGTTATTCTAATGATTTTTGCGAGGGATGAGTACCTCTCGAACAGACGACCGAACATGTCGTTTTTCGTAATTGTTGTTAATACGACCGTAGGCCGAGCTTCCGGTGGTTCTGGATTGGTATTCGGATGAGTAATGGGCCAACGGGTAGGCTCCTCAAGCAGGAACGCAGGTCCTGCCCACCATAGCGGATGGATGAGAAGTTCAGCTGGAAAGAGACCTCTCGAAGCGCAGTCGACAGGATTGAGTTTGGTTGGAACGTACCGCCAAACCGATGGTGCTGTGAAATCGTGTAATT
The DNA here is from genome assembly GCA_949715065.1 of Periphyllus acericola. Classification (NCBI taxonomy): domain Eukaryota; kingdom Metazoa; phylum Arthropoda; class Insecta; order Hemiptera; family Aphididae; genus Periphyllus; species Periphyllus acericola. The sequence goes on from OX454265.1 coordinate 20,340,780, forward strand.
GACTCACGCGATTGGCGACGAACGTGTTCCAACGATGAGGCGATGATTTGATCCAGGCCAATGTTGTCATTGAATCCGTCCAGGCATGGGTGCATGTAATATCCATGACCGGAGATAGTACATCAACCACGGATTTCAAAAGCTTTGCCGCGAGTACTGCACCGCATAGTTCCAGACGTGGAATGGTCACCCTTTTGAGTGGGGCAACTTTGGATTTGCCGGTGATAAGGTGACACACAACACCAGTAGAGGATTTCGTGCGCAAGTAGACGGCAGCTGCATAACCTCGTTCTGAACTGTCGGAGAAGGCGTGGAGTTCAGTCGACTCGCTGTCTCCCGTTGTCATTCGTCTGGGAATGCGTAATTCCTGTAGACATGGTAGTTGATCTCGATATTGTTGCCAGATAGTTTGAGCAGCTGGTGGAATCACGTCATCCCAACCGATACCTGCTGTCCAGAGCATTTGCATCAAATATTTCGTTAGAAACGTGACTGGAGATAACAGACCCAGTGGATCAAAAATCCGTGCGATTTCTGATAGCACGTTTCGCTTGGTGGGTGTAACGTCTAAACATCGAATCGTGTATCGGAAGTGGTCATGTTTTGGGTCCCATAGTAAGCCGAGAACCTTGACTCCTGTCTCAGACTCGTCGTCGAAACTGATTGAGGTTAATGTTGATCGTGCTTCTTCTGGTATCGCCGCAAGTACTTCAGGAGAGTTGCTGGCCCATTTTCGTAAGGTGAAATGACCCATTGAGAGTAAGCTGATTATTTGATTTTGGATGATTATAGCTGACTTGATTGATTCTGCGCCGCTGAGGATGTCATCCACAAAGGTGTCGGATCGTAAAACTTGTGATGCTATTTGATGCGTGAGCTTGCCAATGGTCGATAGATGCTGTAATGTCCGAATGGCTTGGAATGGAGCTGCAGATGTTCCGTAAGTCACTGTTCGCAGACGGTACTCTTCGATGTCCCCCTGTGGATCAAAACGCCATAGAATGCGCAGGTAATCGCGGTCTGCCTCAGCAATCAGAATTTGACGGTACATTTGTTGGATGTCAGCCATAAAAATGATTTTATGTACCCGAGACCGCAACAGAATGTGTGAAAGGTCTGTTTGCAATCTTTGACCAGTGTGCAGACAGTCGTTCAAAGAGGTGCCGGCAGAACCTTTTGCAGATGCATCAAACACCACGCGTAGCTTGGTCGTTTGACTATCAGGACGTAGAATACAGTGATGTGGAATATAATAGTGATGTGGAGTTGATCGTTCTTGAATCGGCACGAGCTCCATGTGGTTGCTGTCCAAGTAGTCCTGCATGAACTTGACGTAGTTGATACGTAACTCGCTGTCTTTAGCTAGTCTCCATTCGAGTTGTCGGAGACGATGAAGCGCTTGACCTTTCGAGTCACCAATAATTGGTTTAGGTGATTTAAATGGTAGCTCAAGGCAAAACTGACCTGACGGAGTATGGGTTATAGACCGTGTGAAGATCTGTTCCGCGGGATCGGTGGGATCAATCGTTGGTAGAGACGATACCGATGGTTCTTCCAGTTTCCAGAAACGAGTCAATGCGGATTCTAGTTCGGTGTTTGATTGAACTGTGAGAGTAGAAATGGTAGATGACGCTGGTTGATCAGCTGGTCCCAAGATGATCCACCCGAAAACGGTATTGAACGCATTGGGTTGCTTCGTTTGGCCGGTTACTCGTTCACCAGTCATGATGGATGGTACGATGTCGGCTCCGAGTAATACGTCGATTGGACCAGGGGTATTATATGTTGGATCGGCAAGTGGTAGATCCCTTAAGTGTTCCCATGTGGTTGAAGACAAGTGGAAATGTGGAGTTTGGTCGACGATTTTTGGGACTATCATTGTATTTATAGTCACCGTTGGTTCACTTGTTGATACTGCAGACAGAGTAATTGTGACGATTCCGGAAACAACATTAATTGTTGACCCGGCGAATGGTCGGACTTGTGATGTACATCGTCGACGTGGCAGCAACAATTTGTCAGCGCAGCGAGCAGTGACAAAACTGGCTTCGGATCCACTATCGACGAGTGCACGCAACGTATGGATGGATCCGTCAGCTGCCTTCGCTTGAAGTAACACGGTTGCCAAGAGTACGGTAGAACGTTGTGGATGGGATACGAGGCACGTGGTAACTGCTGGTTCACGACTGCCCGTTGGTCCTGGAACATTCACCGGCTGAGCGACCGTCGAGGACTTCTTGGCAAAGTGCAGCATTGAATGATGGTTTTGACCGCATGTCCGACAAGAAAATTTAGATTTACATGTCGTTGTAATGTGGTTTGACCCTAGACAGTTTAAGCATAGACGATGAGTTTTAGTGATATCATACCGTTCGTTAGGCGTCTTGTTGATGAACTGAGGACAATCTTTGAGTCGATGGGTTTCCTTGCAAAGTTGACAGGACTCCGCGCTGAGGGTCGTCGTGAAAACCCGTGGTGCATTAGCGGTACGTGATTTGAACGGTTTTGCCTCTCTTGTCCTATGTTGAGGTGTTATGGTGATAACTTGTTCTGCGCGGATGGCAGCCGACCTGATATAGCTTCGGAGGAAGTCGACAAGTTCATTGATCGTTGGGGACACGGTGTCTCCCACTTTTAACTCCCAACTGGCTCGCAGTTCATGGTCCATGCATTTTTCAAAAATGTGAACCAGTATAGGGCTCCATTGGCGCGTAATGAAATTTAAGTTATTGAGTGCCGATGTGTGTTCATGAATCGTATTGATCAGAACCTTGATAGAATTGGCGTCGTTAATTCGTACTTGATGCGGTGCCAATAACGCGTCGAAGTGGATTCGCGCGAGATCGCGTTTATTCCCGTAACGAGCACGTAGAATTTCCCACGCACTAATGTAGTTAGTGGCTGTGAGCGATAAATGGGCAATGAGGGATCGAGGTTCGTCGTGGAGGGCCGTTTTGAGATATTCAAACCGTTCGACGTCGGTGAATTCCGGAGCATGAGATAAAATTGAGTTGAACAAGTCATCAAAACTTTGCCACTCCTTTATGTCCCCCGAAAAAGTGGGAAATTTTCGTTTCGGCATTTGGAACGCCGATGTATTACCCAAGTGCGAAATATCCCCAATGAGTGATTGATTTTGCGTACCTTTAACCGTAGGAATTTTGTGGACTTCGGCGAAGGCAGCAAGGTCGTAATATAAGGTGTCGAAAGATGCACACAAAGTTTCGGCTTCGCTGTGATCCGTGATTGATGACGGAGAGGTGTTGTTTGCCACAGCCGAATCCATAATCTGAAGATCCTTTTCCATATTATTACGAAGAGGTATGAGTTCCAGCAGCATCTGTGAGAGTTTGGCCCTTTTTCCCGTGTTTTGGCGGTCCTGGTTAAACTCTGCTGATGCCTGCATGAACCCTGTTAACCTTTTTATGCATCGGTTAACTCGGGCCCTTGCCTCCACGTACGCCATGGATGCTGGCACGGTCATGGCAAAGTATTGTCGTTACAAGTCAAGGAAAAATAAAAAATACTCGGGGAACGAGTATTTTGAAGGTAACGACACTAAGTTGCCCTGAGTGGAAGTTTTTGAACGGTCGTGGTTTTCTTTGTAGGAAATCCGGCTCGAAGGACCAATGTTTGCGCTGTACACCGAGATCAATAGTATTCGAGAGCGAGATAGTGACGAGCGCGAGTAGGTACCGACGAGAACGTCGGTGGACGAGGATAGATAGCGCCGAGCGCGAGTAGGTACCGACGAGAACGTCGGTGGACGAGAATAGATAGCGCCGAGCGCGAGTAGGTACCGACGAGAACGTCGGTGGACGAGGATAGATAGCGCCGAGCGCGAGTAGGTACCGACGAGAACGTCGGTGGACGATTATTGGAATAAAAATGATGTAGATCGAATAACAAATATATTTATACAAAATGATGAAATAACAATATGAAAAATGTTCGGTTGTAAATCG